>CM026209.1:12858792-13283792 GCA_014839995.1 Xenentodon cancila
CGTGGTTATTGCTGTAAATAGCCTGAGCCTTTGGCGACGAGCGACAAAAAGACAGAGATTTCGCTCAGCTGACTGAATCAAGAGGTTACCTGATCTTCAGCAGAGCCCAAAGCCAAAGCCACCTCAGCCAGCTGCATGCTCAGCTCGGAGGGAAGACCAGCTTGAAGGTCCTGGTACTTGGACTGCTGCAGCTCTGCCATGCGCTCCACACTCTGACGTCTGCTGATGACCTCACCATGTGCGGTCTACAACGCAAACATCACGACAGCAAATCCTTTTCAGTCCTTTCAGTTAAATGGTAAAACAGTGTGTTTTTGTTCAAAGGGGTCAGTGCTAAGCCGACAGTGCTATGGGCACTACCTCAAGTTCTTGCAGGAGTGAATCCAGGTCTGCTGTGGGACTCAGCAATAAGCCACGGGTGTCTTGGATCCAGCCCTTGACTAAGCCCAGCTCCTTCTCAACCTCCTCTCTTTCCCTCAACTCCTGCTGTACCTGAGTCCTGCTGAGTCGCACCTGTGACAACAATCTAAACAAAGACGGAGGAAACTGTTGGCATGTAACAAAAATCTTCTATCTGGAGTGAGATGTTGCTGTTAAAAGATTGATAAGAATAAAAGTACAAAATGATGCAGTGATGATGAAAATTCATCTCAAGATAAGCTGAAATATAATATATTGCTGTTAGAACCTAGTAAATTAAAAGTCACGTTTATTTTTTTACATTTTTGGTTGTCAAAAGCTCCGGTCCGGTCTTACCCATCATATTGCTCCTGCATGCTTCTGATCTCTTGTCGGCACAGTGTCTCCACATGTCCATTTTCCATCTTTTTGTCTATCGCCTCCTCCTTCTCCTCTTCTCTTCTGAGACAGCGAGTTTGCTGCCACAGCAGGGCCAGTATGGACTGCTCCCTCTCCACCTCCTGGCTGAAGGAGTCATGGTACTCCAGGAGGCTCTGGAGCGCCGCCCTGGTGGCCGCCTTCTCAACTGTGCTGTCTGGGACACGACTGTGGAGGTCTTTGGACACAGAGCGCACCTTCTCCATCTAAGGGCCAGAAGTTTCAGTATAGTCATTCGTGTAAGGAGTAGATCATTATTTGAGTAACATACTACGACAGACTATGTTCACTGACTCTTTTATTTGCGTGCTTTAGGATGACTATACAAACAGGTTTTAAGAAATCTATTTTTAAGATTTAAGGTTTTCAGCTTGATTGTGGGCATGGAGTTTTAAAAAAGGGGCTTGGGGCACAAAATTAGAGTATACATTTTAACCTTGTCATACATCTAAAAGGAGTATTTTTAAGTTATCAAGAGTATTTTTCACTTTGTAAATGATTTCCTAATAAAATAAACGAACTTTAACACTGCCTACAGTGGCAGGGCTTGTTGGATTAAAGAAAGTAAAAAAAAAAAAAAAGAAAAAAGAGCTCGAAATAAGAGAACGACATCATGTTCAGTTAAACAAATGAGCCACAGGAAAAGCAGTGGAGAACAAGAATGATGGAGCGGCAGTTGCCCGCACTCTGACTTCATTTCCCTTCTAAAGCAGGAGCACTGCTTTGTGGGTATTCTTGGGAGCTGACAGTTGGACTCTAATTAGGTCAAAAGGCGGGAAAAAATGCCATGACATAGTGTTTTGGCAGGAGGACACAACTGGCGTGAAGCCTGGAGTTACATCACAGCACAACTGTTATTCAGTCATTGCTGTGGTTGACCCAAATCTGCAGATGCAGCAACAGTTTGATAGACTTTTCTCTGATTACGTCTTTGTGTGTAAATGTCAACAGGTGTAAGCACACGGAAGATTAACTCAGGTTCTTTGTCATCACTGGGATCTGAGAAATAATGGCTCGTTTTGAAGAAAGCAATTCCATTGTTAAAATTTTCAAAATGTTGTGTTTGTTCTCAAGGAAAAAAGGCTCAATCACAGCCACTCAACAATAACACATAAACACAGAGTTGGAACGCGTCCTAGACATCCTTGGATTCCTGACAATACACATGTCGAATAAATAAGTAAAATACAGGAACTGTTTTTGTGGATCAGAAAGAAAGAAAATCTCTGTAATTTAAAGAAAAGAAACATTGGCAGGATACAGGTTTTAATCATCCATTTAAAATGACATCGTCTCTTGGCATTGAAACAACCCTGTTGTGTTTGTGTCAGTCATGTGTCAGAGTCTGTGTTTACGCTACGTCAAATTTCAAACATTAAATAATGCTGATGGCACATGCGTCACCCTCGACTGTCTTACCTTGTCAATGAAGTTCCTCCACTCCTTCGCAGTGTCCTCAAGAGCCCTCTGCTGGGCTCGGGCCACACTGCAGAGCCTGGTCCACCGTTGCCATAGTGACGACACAGCGTGACTGGTGACGGCTTTGCCGGATTCAGAGATGATTTGCTCCAGCTCTGTTACATTCTTTTTCACAGCATTCAGAGGCAGCTCCAGCATGTCAATATGAGCCACCAGAGACTGCAGTCGAAAGATAAATGCAAGCTCTTCAATAAGTTTGATCCCCTGAAACATTCACATCGCGGCAACACAGAACACTAATCTAAAAGGACACGTGGGTTTGGTGGTTCAATTAATCAGCCGAATAGCCTAACAGTAAATTAATATCTGATGATTTTCCAGTGACCCACCTTGTGTCTTTGACATTTTTCCTCTGCCTCGTGGACACTGATGGCTTTAGAAGTGGTGAATGTGGCCATCTTGCTTTGTAAATCATTCATCTGTTCGACCAGTGTCTTTTTCGTGCTTTGAAATGAGCTCCAAAGAATACCACACCTAAGAAAAAACACACATTACAAATGACTGCTGACACACAGGATATAAAATATGCAGAATATAGACATAGAAATACAGATTAAACATCAAAATAAATTAATATAAGCAGTACATTTAGGCTTGGCTTCACATACTGCACAAGCAGAAGCAAAGAGTAACACAGCACACACCTCTGCAGCTCTTCTTTGTAAGCATACACCTGCTGTTGGACCTCGGTGTTCCTCAGCTGCATTGCCTGAACTTTTTCTCTCAACTCTCTCATCAATCCTGCATTCACAACATCCACCAGCAGAGGATCCAAAGTCCTCAGCTCCTCCAGACCAGCTGCAAAGTTCTTCTCCTGGGCTGACGTTTCTTCCAGGTCTCTCATTAACTCGGTGAGGTTCTCGAGCTCCACCCCGGTGCTGGCCCTGTGGAGCAAACTGGCTGCAGAGTCCAGCCATTTCTGCGTGCACTGCTGAGATAAGTGGTATCTCTGGACCAGGGAAAGAGCTTGATCCACACCCACCTAGAATATGCAGAAGGTGATTAAATTAACTTCAAATCTGATTTTTTTTTTTTATAAATACCACAAGAATTTTGTTTTTTACCAAAACATAATATTCTGAGTGAATTGTGCAGTTAAAAAGAATTGTAATGATATATATACATATATATATTTATATATATATATATATATATATATATATATATATATATATAGATCTATACATATATATGGATTTACCTGTTTTGCACCAATTGCTTGTTGAACTTCAACTCCCAGCTTTGTCAGCTCTTCCAGTTTTTCTTCAATGTGGGCTGAAACCGTATCTTTGCTACGTTCCTTCTTTTGCTTTTCTCTGCTACCCAAGACGCCCACCACCTTCTGTCTACTGCTCATTTCCTCTCCTAGGATTTCTAGTTTCCTCTTCTCCTCGTGTATCCTCTCAGTTTTCACCTCTGAAAGGCTGAAAGGCTCCTTCAGCTTGTCCTTAACAGCGTTCAACCACTCCAACATCCTCTCAGCTTCTCTTGCGAAATCACTCTTTGTGGTGGCCATTTCATTTTCCTCAACAAAAGATTCAATGTCGCATCGCAGAGACCGAAGAGACTCCAGATGCAGTTTAGTGTCGGGAAAGGCAGCAGCATCAAACTTCAGATGGAGGGTTTTGGTCTTTTGATCAAATTCTTCACCCTGAGATCTCACGCCATCCAGACGTCCCAGCAGAGAATACAGACTTGTGATTTTTTCTAGGGCACTTACTTCTTTATTTGATTTTAGTCTGACCAGTTCTTCCTTTACAGACTCAAGCTCTAAGTCAAATAGTGAAAACACCCTGTCATGTTCTACCTGTATTACCAAATGGTCATGTAGCTGTTTTATCTTCTCACCATGTCGCCTTTTTAGTGCGTTGTGGAGACTGACCAGCTGCTGCGTCTCCTCAGTTCTGTACTGCAGACCTCTGCTTCGAAACCCTTCACATTTGCCATGAAGTTCTCTAACAGCAGGGCTGATATGGACCAAGCTTTCGTTAATACTTCTGTATTCATTCATTAAACTAACAACTTCCTCCTCTTTAATACTGATAGTCTGCTTCTCTAGATTGTCAAATTGCCCCTGAATCTCCTCCAGTGCAGTGTGAGTTATATCGAAGAAAGTGCTAAACTCTTTTCTCTCCAAGACGATCTGTTGCACCCTGTCTTTTTTCTCTTTGGCAAGAGCTAGGATGGCATTGTACTGCTGAGGCAGTGCATTGAGGCGCTCATCTAGGTAGCAATGATCGATCTCGTTTAGAGTCGGGAGGATTTCCTGGCCTATTCTCTGGACAATAAGGAGGAGGTTCTCGTACTCCGAAGCTTGTTCTAAGACACTTTGAAAGTTAGACAGTTGTGTTTGCAAATCTTTTTCTTGGGTTTGCAAGTTCTCATCAACTCTACTGAAGTTGATTTCAGGGAATGTTATGGCGTCTGCTCGCCTTAACCAGTGGCAAGTCTTGTCCAGGTCAACATGAAAGTACTTCCTGGAGGTCAAGGCTTTCTTTAAGCCACTGAGACGCTGGGTGGTTCTCTGGAGGGCAGTTTCAAAGGCCGCCTGTAGCTCCTCAAGTCTCGCCAGGGTTTCAGCTCTTTCTTTGTCAGTGGCATCTCTCTCCAATTCTCGCCCTTGCATCCAGAGTGATGCCAGCTCCCTCTGATATGCTCGCAAGCCGCTGTGGACACCTTGACACGCAGAAACCTGTTTGGCCAGATCCTCTGGAAGGAGTGATATGTGGTCATCTAACAACGCCTTCCTCTCCTGCTGTTGCACCCACAACAAGGCTCTCCCTAAGCCTTGAAGGAACTGTGTCCGCTCTGTAAAGGCCTTGAGAGGAAGAATTTTATATTACAACTTATTTGCAAAATGATGCAGCGAAGTAAGTTTTATCAGCAACAGCGTGGAGTTTTCACCAGAAAAAGCTAAACCCTTAAGGTTATGGTTAAAATCTGAATTGCATCCAGTTTAAAATTCCAGCTGTTTACCTTACTGAGATACTTCCTCCTTTGGGCAACCTTAGCCCCAAGAGCCTCCACCTCCATCTGGGCTTGTTCAACAAGCTCCTGCAAGCATCTCTTCTCACTCAAGCCCAGCCGGCAGGCCACAGCCTGAGCTTCGCCCACCACCTGAGCAAGCAGCTGCTGACGCGCCTCCAGTTCCACACATACGCTGAGGTGGTCAAAGAGAAAACTCTGGGCCAGATCGGGGGGTGGGCTGGTTTTCAGCGCAGAGGTGAGTGCAGGCCGCTGTTCATCCACCCACTCTCTAGCATCTCTCAGCTGGGTTTCCACCTGGGCAAGATCCTCTAGTGTCTGAGCAGAGTCCTTAATCTTCTGCTGAATAAGAGTTTCAAGCTGGGCCCAGCGTTGCTCCAGGTGGCCCACCTGGTCAAATGCAAAACAGTTCTGCTATTAAAGCAAATATATTTATATGAATTAAACTTTCAAACCAAGTTATACATATTTTTGCATTTTTAAAAACAGCAATACTGTTGTCACCTGTTGTTTGACCAGCTCCTTGTCTAGCAGGCTAAGTCGAGGCAAGATAACTTGTCTCTGGTCTCTTAGGTCTTCAAGAGTCTCCTTCTGTTCCTCTAGGTCACAAGCAAGCTTCCTCAGAGCCTCTAGATGCTCACTTGTACTCTCTGTGTCAGCCCTAAGTAGACAAATACAGAGTTTAGAGTGCACTGAGTCTATGGTGAAACAGTTAAACAGATAAGTCTCAAGTCTTTGCTAGAAGGTAAATTCACATTGTAACAAACCAAGAACTTTTTTTGTTATACCCAGCTAGCTTTTATATCCACTTAAAATGTTAATCTACATGATTATAAGTTAAATGAAAAGAAATCAAAACTTCCAAGAATATCTTGATACCTGGCAAGGTAGTCCCATTCCCTGGACACTTGGTGGAAGAGTTCCTCCACAGCGACCACACTCTCCTGGAACTCTCCACTTTGCTGCATGTCCTCCCCACGCTGAGCTTCCAGCTCTTCGACCCGTTGGCCCAGCACAATCCAGCCTCTTTTCAGTCTCCTTATCTCCTCCAGAGCAGGAGAGACCTGTCCATCTGTCAACCTGCTGATGGCGTCACTCAAACGAGTTGCCTCAGATTGTTTCTCTTTAATCTGCTGGAGGAACTCCTGTAGGAAAGATAACATAGAAGCAAGCATGGGTCTAATGGGTTTTTTCCAGAAGTGGCATTTGGAAGTTTGTTTAATTTAAAAAAAAAAAAAAAGACATTTTACAGCTGTAAATAAAATATAAACATATATATATATATTTCCTTTAAATAGCAAGTGCAGAGACCTGAGCCTTGTCCAGCTGATTTTGTGCAATCTTGGGCTCCAGCTCTGCGGGTCTCCTGATGAGGTTCTGAAGTTCCTGTTCTGTTTCTCTAAGATGGGTCTCCAGATCAGCCTTCTGCTCCTCAATTTCCCGCCAGCTGTCTGCTACCTCTTCACTAAGAAGCATACGCTCCTCAATCTACACACGAAAATACCAAGAGGTCCATCCACAGTAAGGTATTCGAACAGTTTACGCGTTCAGTTTTAAATACATGACAGACTATTTGAACTCACCTGCAGTTTGACCTGCTGGACAGCTGCTGCAGTCTCCCTGACCCTCGGCTCTGACAGGTCACATGCTGAACACACAAGCTGGAGGTATGTGCCTGCCTGTTCCTGGAGAGCTCGCTCCTGCTTCACCTGTTTGTTAAAGGATTTGTTCTAACCTTTTTATTTAATTTATGGACAGTTGTTCAAGTGCTAAATTGAGGAAAATTAATTGCTAATTTAAGGAGCTGAAATGTGCTTACTGACCTGCTGCAGAGCCTCTTCGAGGCTGGCAGAAGGATGCGCATGGGGCTCTGTTTCTTCTGAAACAGAGTACACCCAGGTCTGGCAGAGTTGCAGCGTGTCCTGCAGACTGACATGTCTCTGCAACTCGTGGTCCAGACTTTGATAAACCTGTAAGGAAATAAAAGTTAAAAGATAAAACCAAGTGTCATGAGATGCATTGTTATGTTTCTCCCTGAAGCAAACACACTGAAAGGATTTCAGCCAAAAGCAGCAGAAAACATATTTAGCTGAACACACAATGAGTGATTGGAGGCACAATGCCATAATCCATACCTTTTGAAATTGGCATAGCATGGTCAAACAGAAAGACGCATTAAATGACAAAACCTCAAAAAGGGGGCAGTTATGCGGCGTTGTATTTAACAGGTGTTGAATGTGGAGGCGTCATCCCCTCCAGGGGAGAGCGAAACAGCAAGGTCTGATTGACAGTGTTAATTTGAGAGCGTGGAAGGGACGAGTGTGTGTGTGTGTGAGGGTGGGGGGGGGTCGGTTGGCAAACTGCCCAATGTATCTGGCAAAGGCCGGAAAGCTGGCATGGAGGCAAGTGGCGGGCAGGATATTAGAGCTGTGTTGTGCTGGGACACAGTTGGCAGCCACTGTAACACTGAAGGCACAGTTGTAGTGTAGTGGTAAAAAGTGGCTGGATCACACAATGCCAGATTGGATGTGTGCGTGGTGGTGGAGGTGGTGTCTTGGGAGGTGAGCCATGATGACAGAGTAGAGGTTGCCAAAATGGCAGAGTGGGGCTGGATTATAGGACTAGCCAGATCCACTGAATGGTGGCGTGTGATCATTTTTGGCACCAGCATGAAAAAGTGGGGTTGACAGGGGATATGCGGAGATTAATATGGGGAGATTGACTTAGTGATTTTGGCGGTGGGGTCTGTCTCAGTATGGCTGCTGTTAAGCTCTACTTTGGCAGATTTAATTGGTTGTGCCCCATACAGTGGCACCGAAGGGCGGCCTTAAGGTGTCAGAATGGGTTACCATTCAGTGGTTAGCCTGACTCCTGGAATAGGAGACAGCCTGTGTCTGCACATGCACCCGTTTTCACAAATGAGTACTCATCCAGTGTTTAAATACGTGGATCATAAATGCATAGAGGAACCATCTAATTACATCCATCATTATCAGCTTCAAACTCTCCTATTCCTCCTCTTCTGGATTCCCACCCTCCCTTATCCCATCTCCTCCTCTTCACTCACTCTTTGCGCTGTGCTACAGATGGCAGAGTAGCTGTCTCTGATGCCTTGCTGGTGAGCCTGGACCTGCTGTCTCAGCCTGCTCTGCACACGGTCACTGCAGCCTCGTACCAGGTGGTCTCCTCGCTCTTTCAGGCCTGCCAAACGATCCTCAAAGCCGGCAATTTCCTCCATGATGGCCTGCAGACATAATGTATCCACGTAGGAGCTTGTTAGAAAGAAACTCCAGTGGCAAGGTAATTTAGGACAAGAAGGTGACAGGGGCGGTCAGAGCAGAGTGACACCACCAAGTGAGGACAGACCTGACATAATGAACTTGAAAAAAGATATTTAAAACACAAAGATCATTTTCAGCAGCTTTGTATATACAAGATGAAGACTTTATGAGATTGTACATGCAGTATCGACAGTCATGTAACACATAGCTCAACAAATAGTGTAAGTGTGAGTATTTGGAACTGTAGAGAGCAGAAGTACGAAGAAGTTGTTCTCTAATGAGGGCTCATTACTCAAGCTGCATCGAGTGTCACATACATGGCAAACAACATCAAAAGTGAAACACTGTAATTGGCCACCTTGTGTCTGGCCAGCTGTTGAGTTGCTGCCTCAAGGCTCCTGCTCACGCTTGGATCAGGAGTCACCATCCTGCTGGACATCTGCAGCAGCCAGCGCTCCACTTCCTGGAGTTCGCTGTGGTACGCTTCCTGTTCCTTCACCTGGCCCTCCAAATTTTCCACATGAGCCTGAATAACACAGTCCACAAAGAACCAATTTACACTAATTAAAGAAAGAACCAATTTCACACACTCAAACTATACATGGTTTATTCTAAAGATCCACCTGCTCTGTAAGAGCATTTATATTTTCTCTCACACACGTCATAACATCTTACCATCACAGCTTTACAAATTTCAGCATAGTCTTTTTGCAGTCTGTGCATTTTGTCTCTAATGGAGGGGTAGTGGACAGATGCCAGCAGAGCGTCTCCCTTCTCCATCACTGACTTGATGGATCCATCATGGGACTGAACCATCTGCAAAAGGGCCTGGGAACACAGACAGACTGGTCTCTTTAGTGCAATGTTGGACCAGGCCTAAAATATGTGCGTATATTATGTCTACTTAAATGCTTAGCACTACAATAATTTCTAAGCAAAGAAGACTCTGGAAAAAGTTAGCTTTCATTTAATTATATTCAGCTTTTCTGTCAATAAGACACGCGAGGCCATTCATTAACATAATAGTATTCATCTCCATGTTCTTCTAAACTATCCGAGTGTAAAATGACTGAACACAGCATTAATACAGTGCTCCTCAGTGCTGTACCTTGTATTTAGCCAGCTGTGCTCTCCGTTGGTACATTTCAGCCTTGGGCTCCACTGGGGTGCTGAGCAGAGCCCGGGTCTCTACAAGCCATTGGGCCTGGGCCTTGTACCGCTCCTGAAACTCCTTAGCTAGCAGTAATGCCCGTTCCAGGAAGTTGCGCTCTTGCCTAAGTCCCCCTGCGAGCTCTTCCAGCTGACTAAGACGTGCTTCTACCTCTCCTCCTAAACTTTCAGCTCCAGCGTCGTTCAGGAAGCCTGCTGCCTGCTCTGCCCGCTCCCTCAGGGATTTCAGGGAAGTGTGACCATGCTGGAGCTCAGACTGCAGAGTCTGGGTGAAAGACAGAGCAGAAATTCAATTCAGCAAGGATGCTGCCAGAGTGTTGTCCCCATTACTTTATGCTTAATGACCTTCAACCAGGGCACTTAACAATGCTGAGTTAAAGAAAAAAACACATTTCTCCGCTGTTGCACCAAAAATCTTAATGTCCATCCTCTGGGATAAAGGGACACATTTATATCATAGCTTCAATGACTTAGAGGTTAATATTAGACACAGTATCAGGGATTTCTTTGTCCTTCAACTCCGGTACAGCCCCACTCATCAATTCTGGCCTAGCAGCGCTTTTGTAAAGCTTTGAACCCATCAGGTACGCTGACACTTGCATGGTGAAATGTGGAGAAGATTGGGAGGTCATGGTGTGGAAAAAACCACTGTGAATAATATGAAAGGAGGACCCAATTATAAAGATCCTTATAACGGGCAACAGTAGCTGCAGGGTTTCCAGGGCAACCACAATACACCAGACACACATACAATGACCTCCACTCGATGGGATGCCATCTAGCTTTCATCATCGGCCTATTATTGCTTGTGCAGAGGAAGCAAGCTCGCTCTGTAACAAACCCAGATTTCCAGCCGCTCCTGCTGGTAGGATAACAAGACCTGTGTGTGTTTGCACACACCTACATTTCCTGTCTAATCTGACACTCCGAGACTGTTCATCAGTTCTTGGCTCGTGGCTTTAACCCGCGACATACAGTCTATTTAAATTTTATACAATTCTGCGTTTGAGGGAGTCTGCAGTAATTACCATTTGCAGTGTGGCGGCTTTTGTTCTATGTGACCAATTAGCCTCCCTGAACTACATGTCACATTTAGTTTTCTTCTTAACAGTACCACTAAATATTGAGATCTTGAATTAAGATTATTTTTTACACTGTAGGCAGCAACATTAACCTAAGAATGATTGTTTGTTTTTTTCTAAAACTAAAAAAAAGAGAAAATATTTCCATTCTTTATCCAATTTTTCCAGGAAGAAAAAAATGACAATTCAGTGGATTTAGCCACTGAATAAAGCTGATGCTTTCATGACGTTTTAGAGAGCGCAATATGGCGAATGTAATATATGAGGTCCTTAGCACCCTGTGCCCTTTATATGTCAACAGCCATGTTACCCCGTTTATCCATGTCAAGTTCCTTGAGCATCTACTGTAATTGATGAGCAATGTGGGATCCGACTCTTATTCCGGATGGGTTCATAG
Source organism: Xenentodon cancila (assembly GCA_014839995.1). Classification (NCBI taxonomy): domain Eukaryota; kingdom Metazoa; phylum Chordata; class Actinopteri; order Beloniformes; family Belonidae; genus Xenentodon; species Xenentodon cancila. The sequence goes on from CM026209.1 coordinate 12,870,024, forward strand.
GCTCCTTAATCAGCTGTGTTTACTGTAGTACTGGAAACCATTGTCATGTAGAAACAGTGGAAGAACATTACTAATAAAAATATATAAACGTTATTAGCCCCCGCTCTGAAATGAGCAATAAAGCTTTGCTCAAGTCCAAAAGAAATCATATTTCGTCTTTTGCCCTGCTGTAGAAGAAGAAGAAGAAGAAGAAGAAGAAGAAGAGCAAGAAGAAGAAGAAGAAGAAGAAGAAGAAGAAGTAGAGCAAGAAGAAGAAGAAGAAGAGCAAGAAGAAGAAGAAGAAGAAGAGCAAGAAGAAGAAGAAGAAGAAGAAGAAGAAGAAGAAGAAGAAGAAGAAGAAGAAGAAGAAGAAGAAGAAGAGCTGTTAATTTTTATTTAAACATCTTTGTTATGTAAAAGCTGTCTTTGGACCTATAAGAAATGTATAGATCCTTTTGTATTTCACTTTTTGCCTGGTTCAAATTTTTGTAAGAGAATGTATGCTTTTTGGAGAGCAGATTTTTATATACTTTAAAATAATAAAAAAAAATAAAAAATCTTTGTATATACAGTAAGAAAATGTTGACAAAATGTTGTCTTATAGCTTCACATTATTGCAAGAGTCAATGCTTACAGAGCACTTGCAGCTGTATGAACCCCAACGTAAAATAAAATAAAAATAAAAACAACTAAAGGCCCTACCACAACGATTGACTGGCGGTGTGTCAATGCATAATCATCCCAGCCTCTCTCACAACAGGAGACGAGGAAGTCATGAAGCACTCTTTTGTGCCACCTCCAGTGTTGGAAGGACACGTGTGGTGGCAGCATTTCTTCAGTCTCTTAAAGACCGTGCATCGATCCCAGAGATGGATTACACAACAGGTGACGTGTTGTAAATGTCCATGTGTGTAACTGCTTTTCCGGATGTGTGTGAGGAAGACAGAAAGCTGAGATACAGTGATGCACACGTCACCGAAGTGAAAAGGATGTGTGAAATCATGGCAGGTTTCGGAGTTTGCTGCAGTTCGTTAGTACTTTGGGTTGGTATTGTGATATGTTAGATGAGAGAAAATTCTGTGTGTGAGTGTGTGAGATGTGAAGCAGTAAAGGCGCTACATCAATTACAGTGTCTGTGCCAGCAGGCTCCTGACACCGGCGCTTCTTCATCCTCTTACACACAGTGGGAGGTCTCTCCCTGATACCGTGCTTCCTCTGAAACAGCACCAGCTTTGTCTTCATAAAGAGCAGATCGATACACACAGATGCTCATCCAATCCTCTACGTGCTCAATATGAACCATGCCAAGCCAACAGTGGTGGAGATTTTCATTTTTATTGCAGTGCATGTCTGCGCAGGGTTAAGACAAAGAGAAACTGCTACACTACAGTAAATTTATGTGAGTTGAAAACTGTCCAAATACTATATGGGCTTGCGAATCTGTCCCAAGCCTCCCTTGCTAATGAAAACACCAAAAACTAAACTGTATTGTATATTGTGGATGTTACTAGGAGCTATCATATGTTGCACATAAGAATATATTTTGCTGACAAGGGTGTTGGACGTAAAGTACAACTTGAAGTTCTGCTAAATCATCAGTTTGTCAAGGTAGTGATTCATTGCTACCTTTTCAGTAAGCTGCATGAAACGTAGCACTGCATTTTATTTTTAAATGCTTGCCTGTCTAGCTGCATAAGTAATTACAGCACAAATCTAGCCTCATACGTCAGTACCTCTAGTTTCTTCAGCTTCCTCTCCATGGCAACCCGGTCCAGAGATTCAGAACGATCAGCTATGGCTGTGAAGCTTCTCTGAGTTGAGCTGAGCCACTCTGTAAAGGACATGCAAAGGCTTTCTGCCTCTTCAATGCTTCTCAGCTCCTCCTGTAGGTGCTTCATGGTGTCCTGAAAATATATTGGATCAAAGGGGAGATGAAGCATTTTTCAAATATTATCATTACCAACATCAACATTTAGCACAGTGTTGAGCCATTACTCGGATCTGTCCTAGATGAATGATGAACGGTATTACTCAAAAACATGCTGTTGTCATTTGAAATCTAATCTAATACAATAAGGGGCTGATACTGATGTAATTAACTGATTAGATTTTAGAATGACAACACCAATAAAAAAAAAGTAAAAAAAGTTTTTTTCCGCTAAAATAGGAAAAAATGATTAAACCATTATCCTGTTCAGGTGAAGCATTGTTAATTTTTTCCTACAGCTTTTGCTTTTTTATTACAAATTTTATATTTAAAAACAATACAACCCCCCCTCCCCCAATATCAGAATCAATATCAGTTAAAATAATATATATCAGAAGTGGACTGGTGCATAAATAAAAGTGGATCAGTACATTTCCAATTTGAAATACTGATAAAATAAAGTTTAAGTGTGTTTGTTCTTGGTAAATAAAAAAAAAAAGGAAAAACAAAACTCACAAAAGTGTGTATATCCTTTTTGTGTGAGCCATGAAATGTGCCCCAGGAGTCTAGGATTGGCCACAGAGGACTTTAAGCTCTTTGCCATCTAAACATCAAATCTGCGTCCTTTCTAATCTTTCATCTGCATGGTGCCAATTGTTACACAATAAAGAGGCGTGGGGTTCTCATGTTTTTCATGTATTATCCACATGACTGAGATTTTGAGTCGATAACTCAAGGATGGAGGTGGTTTTTTGCAGGTTTCACACATTATTCACTCAACTTGCAAATCCCGTTTTGAGAACCTTCAATTAGCTGATAGTGCTGAGTGCACACCTTTTTGTACTAGACAGGGGTAACAGCTTCCCACCCCAGCCTCATGTGGCCCTGAGTTCCTGCAGTATAATTACAAGGATCCACAGTGTGAAGGGGTGTTATGTGTATTCATCTGTGTGTGTCTGCATGTATATGCATCCTTAAGTTAATTTAAGCAGATAAGAAAGGTGTGGGTAGAGGCAGAGACAGAGAAATCAGAGTGAGGGAGTGAAGGGAGGTGGATAAGGACATGCACACACTCGTATGTGTTACTGAAGGTGTAAAAAAAATCAATGTGGCACAGGAACATCTTTTCCACTATGAAAACTGGGTGTGAGATTGCGGTGTGTAGCGTTTAATTACAGTTTTAGCTCTTGACCATGAAAGCCCCATTGATTTTCCTTTATTCTCCCCCTTTAGAGGGAGGACAAAAGAAAAAATAGAGAGGCTGGATCTGAGTACACAGAGCAACAAAGACAGGACTAACAGGAAACTCTCAAAAATACTTTACTGGGGTGTAACTGTAACATAACTCCAAACCAGGGTCACCTCTGTGGTGACAGAGTATAACCATGCAGCGCATTTACTATCACTATCTGCCTGATTTGCACTCAACTTAGGCTTTTTTTCACACCCTTGCAGGGAACACTGCACCCAATGCTCAATCAAGTGAGCATTGAAGTCGACTAGTAAAACAATGGAGTCTATTTCACAAGCATATTCTAGCAAACCTGCAAGGGAGTGTAAAAAGGGTAGTTACTCCAAAATTATGTTTGGTCAACAGACAAAAAACAACCATTAGAACCAGATCCCCTACCAAAAGGTGCACGGCTACCCTCTTGCACATTTGGAAAAAACTCAAATGTGCAAGCTCCAAGCTGGGAGGCTATAAGTAAACACACCCCAGCCCAACGTCCCTGACCATGAGCAACTCCAGCGTGGAATAAGCCCTTCTCAAGAACATTGGTTCCAGAATCAGGTACTGTGTTGATGTGAGCCCAACTATATCTAACCAAAGCTTCTCAACCTTAAACACAAGTTAAGGCCCCTTTAGCAATATTCAGATTCCTTCCAGCAACACTCAACAATTTCAGTAATAATAGGAAGGTTTATTCTCTATTGATCTGTCTAAAGAGAATCCCAGGCCTCTATGTATGGTTATTTATTTTATTTATGTTTTGCTTTAATGAACCATCACTTAAGTAGGGATGTTACTGTCCACATTTTTGTCAGTGCACTTGCATTAACACTACCAAATATATGAACATACTTTGCTTAATTTTCTGAAATAATATCTGCTCAAAGATGACATTTCAGAGGTAGAGAGTAGGTTGCAGTGACAGCTGGCTTTTAGATAAATCCCTGTGTTGTTGAACAAGCTTCACTTGTGCTACTGGTCAATTACTCCTGAGTACCAACAGGTCTGTTTGTTGGTGAACCTTGTCTTTTGTACCTTTGACGGTGTGTCTCTCCTCTCTCTGTTCTTTATCCTCTCTTTCTGATCTCCCTTTTCCTGTTCTACCCGGCTGGAGTTCGGCAGGAGGTTCCCCCCTTATGATCCAGGTCCTGATCAAGGTTTCTTCCCTCTTAAAGGGGAGTTTTTCCTGCCAGTTTTTGGCTTAAGGTTTTTCTCCCACTGGGGGAGTTTTTCCCTTGCGTTGTTTATGTAACACTTGCTCGGGGGTCATGTTCATGTTCTGGGTCTCTGGAAAGATCCTAGAGACAACTTGTGTTGTAATAGACGCTATATAAATAAAATTGAATTGACTCTGTGCTACTCTGTGCTGCTCCTGGTACAGTGCTTTGGCCATAATTTTAAATTAACCAATTTCACATATGTTTAAAAATCTGCACACATTCAAGATCTTATCCACAGAACTTTACACATCTTGCGGCACGGTATATGATGTGTGACCCTCTGCTAATTTTCCTGGAACAGTAAATCAGCCCCCATGTTTGGAAAACCCCAATGCATGCAGATATTTTGTTGACAATATGTACAGATATACATTTTATATGCAATATTAAAACAGCATAGCAAAATCTGTTTCAGTCTATATATTCAGCTCATTTGAAAAATGTTTTCATTTATTTTTGCTTTCGATGTTAATATGGCAGGTAGGTCTGGACAATAAAACTGTAGTTACTGGGATGGGAAATAGTATCGTAGCATTGAACTTGTTTAAAAATGTATTTCAAACTATTTTTCTTTTTTAATCATAACCAACAGAAACAGATTCTCAAAATGTGTAAATTACTTCAGCAGTGGAACAAATAAAATAAATTTAAAATAAAGGGTTTAAGTGGCATATGCATTCTGTTTGTCATCATTATGTCATTCATATAATTGTATGTAGATATGATGAAGACAAAAGATACAGTTAGGAGGATGACGGTCATTACTTTAAAATACTTTAATACAAAAAAAAAACTAAAGATGATTTTCATATTGGTGCTGGCAATAAATAATAAAGTACTAGTAAAGAAACAGAAGATCTTTGAGTACAGCTTGTTTTTTTTGTTAGTTGGGAAAAGACTGTGACTAATTGCAGACAAAAAGCTCTTTTGTTAGAGTACTTCCATTGTGTTACACTTGGATGAAATACAGACAAATTGGACATCTGAGAGAGTCAAACCTGAATGTTGAGCAGCAGGGAATGGTAGCGGGCCGTCAGCTGGGTGGCAGTAACACTGACACGGCTACTGATGTAAGTTTCCTCCAAAACCTGCTGAGCCATAGATGATAGGCCGTCGACTTCTCCCTGCCATGTAAGCGCTGCTTCAAGATAGTCCTGATCACAGGAGACATAAATTTACATATTTTATTTAAATACTGTCAAAAATGGTGCATGATTTAATTTTCCAGTTGGGTTTAAGAGGAAACATGCATAAATGTTTATAAAAACAAAAGGAATTACAACTCTGAACAACAGAGGTACTGCATATACATGTCTCTGTGTGTGTGTGTGTGTGTGTGTGTGTGTGTGTGTGTGTGTGTGTGTGTGTGTGTGTTCGTTCCTCAACAGAAGGAAGGAAAATACACATACTCTGACATCCTGACACTGGCAGGAAGAATAGTCTAAAAGGAAGGAGACCAAGCAGGAGAATACCTCTGTTTCGCTTGTAATGTAAATAACTGTTGTGTTGCAGTGCAAAGAAAGATGCTTTATTGCTTTCACGCTGACAACCAAACTCTTGTCTTTGGCTTATATGAATAGTAAATACATTGCAATTGAGAACATTGAAGGCTGTGTTGATGTGACTTATAGTCACAGACAGATTTTATTTTAGCCTAAAAAAAAAAAAGGATCGAGAACTGAACTCCCTCTTGAAAATACTGCACCACACAAGCAGTTACTGTAATACTATTCCCCGTTATTACTTATTGTATGTGGTAGTGAAGAGAAAGTTATTGTATGTTTATATAGGAATACATATTCTTTTGAAGAGTTTAAACACATGTGGAAATGTGCACACTTGCACACAAGTTAAAAAATCTCTTTTAAATCTCTTTGAAGTTCAGTTACAAACATTTATCTAAAAAATGTGAATCCAAAGCAAGGCAAGTTTATTTGTATAGCACATTTCAGAAACAATGCAATTAAAGGTGCTTAGTGCTGAAATTAACAAGGTTTAAAATCCAAATTCAGATGGGTTTAAATAATTCAGTCAAAAGCAGCTGTAAAAAAATGTGTTTTTAACCTTGGTTTAAAGGAACTGAGGGTTTCAGCATTCCTGCAGTTTTCTGGAAGTCTGTTCCAGATCTGTGGAGCATAAAAGCTGAATGCTGCTTCTCCATGTTTGGTTCTGATTCTGGGGACGAAGCAGACCTGAACCAGAAGACCTGAGGGGGTCTGGATGGTTGATATAGCAACAACAAGTCTGAATTTTGGTCCTAAACCACTCAGTGATTTATGAACTAACAAGTATTTTAAAGTCTGTTCTGAGATACAGGGAGCCAGTGTAAGGACCTCAGAACTGGAGTGATGTGGTTCACTTTCTTAGTTCTAATGAGAACTTGAGCAGCAGAATTCTGCTGTAGCCGTCTGATTGACTTTTTAGGCAGACCTGTGAAGACGCTGTTGCAGTAGTCAATTTGATGAAAGATAAACGCATGAATGAGTTTTTTGAGATCCTGCTGAGGCATTAGTCCTTTGATCCTGGAGATGTTCCTTAGGTAATAGAAGAGTGACTTTGCAATTGTTTCACTGTGTCTCTGAAGGTTCAGCTCTGAATCCTTGACAACACCCAGATTTCAGGCCTTATCAGTAGTTTCTAACTGCAACACCTAAAGCTGTGTGCTGAGTCTTAAACGGTCTTATTTTGGTACAAATACAACTACTTCAGTTTTGTTTTTGTTCAGCCGAAGAAAATTATGGCACATCTACTCATTGACTTTATCTATGCATATATTCAAAGGCTTATTGTCAGCGGGTGACATTGTAAAGTAAAGTTCTGTCTCAGATGCGTAGCAATGGCGAGTTAGCATGTAGATGTTAAATTGGAGGGGCCTCAGGATAGAACCTTGGGGAACCCCACGTCAGTGTCATGAGGCAGAATTGTCAGAATTGGTTGCCTGGCAACTGATACTGTGTAAATGATCAAAACAACAACAAAAACAAATTCTCAACCATTCATGTTAAATGTATTGATGCAATCTGGAATTTTGCAATATTGACAGCTGAAATATTCACAGATATCACAGAATTGTTGAAACCATTTCTCTCTGACCTGGAGTTTCTTTAGCTGGGTCTGCTTGATGGTTCTGTCTGACCGACGGTTACTTCTGATATTTGTCGCCTTCTCCATGTCCTCCAGCCACTGAGCCAGGTTCAGGAACCTATGACCCATCTGCCTCAGCCGGGTCAGTGTGGAGTGCAGCTGGCCTTGAGTTTCCTCCAGGCGGTTCTGGTGGGCCGCCCACTCTCTCTGAACAGTGTCTAAAGCCCGGTCTTCAATCTGAGGTATGCCCCAGGGGATTACTCTGTCTCTGCTGGTCAGCACAGTAGTGAGCAAAGACTGGCCATTTATGCAGTGTTCCTGCAGGCTCTATAAAGCAAAATAAGGGGAAAAAATAAAGAAAGAAATATGCATGGGTAAAGTCTCAAAGAAATTCAGGTGCCAAACGATTAAATGTCTAAGGTCTTGTTAAGCTTTTAAGTCTATATATGTGGACAGGCAGTGTATGAGGAACAAAGTCACACAAAGACCCTCTCATTGTGTGTACATTTGCTCTTTCTTTGTCAATGACAAACTGCACTCACAACTCCACTGTCATTACCTGGAGCTGCTGCAGGGTTTTCTCAAGCGTATCCACATTTCCCTCTGGATGAGCCAGAGATGCCAGAGATGCCTGTTCCTGCTCCAGCCAGTCCTCAAACTCATGCAAACCCCTCTGATATTCCTGATGGACCAGCACCAACTCCTTGGCCTTACTAACAGCATTCTGTAAGGTGATAAAAAGGTTGAAAAACATACAGAAAAATCAACAACACAAACAAAGCGTTGTACTAGTTAAATGATTTGAATAATGTAAAAGGTTGCACTTCGAAAAACATGATAGCACACCACATAAAACTGTGCATACCATTTAGAATATCAATTTGAAAGTGAATTTAAAAGAAGTGTTTTTTTTTTTTAAGTTAGATACTTATGTTTTAAAAGTCCTTTGAAACTTAAGGAAAAACAGAATTTTGTTAATTTTTTAAAAATTTCTCAGCGAGAAGAGAAAAATATACTAATTAAAAATTATTTCTCAAACAATCATTTCTAATATGCAAGCGTTGCTCACAAGCAATTATACGAAGGTTTTAAGAAAACATGATGTAGGAATTTATTAATACATTCATTTATAATTTAAACACCTGCAGAGGACAAAATGAAACTCCCGGTTGTTGACATATACCTTAGCTTTTTCTTTCAGGGTGTTGTATCTACACTGCAGCTGCTGCACCTCCTGCTGGGTCATGTAGTGCTCAGCCATGTTGGACCCTTTTGTAGCAATGGTCTCCAGAGGGCTGCTGTGACTCAGTACTTCCTCATAAAGAAGCTAAATTGACAGACACTACAGTCAACGTAGAGATATCTGGCATGTGAGTGTACATATTTGTGTTAAAAAATGTAACTAACAGATGTATGATTCATAAATAATACATTTATTAAGAAGCAGACTTTATAATTACATGCATGCTTTTTTTGTGGCGTGTGTTTTTAAGAGTCTTAAAGCAGAAATAAGCTTCCAAGATCTGTTCTTTGTTTTTAAGGCTACACAGTGACTGTGCCTTGTGATACCTTTGTCTTTCCCAGGTTAGCGGTCTTGTCTCTCATCTCGGAGTACTGCCTGTCTGTGCAGTCGAGTGTCTCTTCAACCTGGTCCATCCACTGCACGAACTGCCCCACGTCCTCCTGATAGCTGGTCCACTGCGAAAGAGCACCTTCCAACTGACTGTAACAATTAACAGGGAAGGGAAGTCAAACCAGAGCAAAGCAAATAAATGCAAAGGTCTAAGTGTCACGTAAACCTTTCAACTGTTGGAAGTAAAACAATAATTTGGAAGCAAAACAATTATTTTCAGTTAAATTTTTTTTTTTTTTTTTTAAAGAGGCTTCTCCTTGTTCACCTTTTACACTGGATTGAGGCAGAAAGCAACGAGTCCCATGAGTCCTTTAGGTCTTGGATCTGTTTCCGGATCACTGGGACCCCCTCAGCCGAAGTATTTCTCTGGACAGCTTCTCCTCGCGTCAGCAACATTTTTAGCTGGATCTCCCTCCCCTGACGAGCAGCCAGTAAGGCCTACAGACAGGAGTGAACGTAAAATCAGACATCAAATCAATGCTTGAAGTGTAAACCATCTATATTTTAGTTCCTACATAAATGATGTCAGGCAGCACGGTGGCTTAGTGGTTAGCACTGTTGCCTCACAGCAAGAAGGTTCCGGGTTCAATTCCCGGCCCGGTGGGTCTTTCTGTGTGGAGTTTGCATGTTCTCCCCGTGCTTGCGTGGGTTCTCTCCGGGTACTCCGGCTTCCTCCCACAGTCCAAAAACATGCAGCGTAGGTTAATTGATCTTTCTAAATTCTCCCTAGGTGTGAATGTGAGTGTGATTGGTTGTTTGTATGTGGCCCTGGATAGACTGGCGACCTGTCCAGGGTGTACCCCTGCCTTTCGCCTGATATGCGTCGGGATAGGCTCCGACAGACCCCCGTGACCCGGAAACGGATAAAGCGGGTACAGATAATGGATGGATGGATAAATGATGTCTACTTGATCAACAAAAAGTGTATCCAGCATGGTCGCTAGGATAACATTTGGCTGGAAGCACTGAAATCTGCAGTGCTACTGTGATTAAACAATTATCTATAATTATTTCCCAGTTTATTGAGCGATATATACAAGTCTAAGTAACGGTGGTGAGAGTTTGTCTCACTTTTTTTTTTCTTATTTTCTGCACTAACTTTACATTTAATTACATAAATTCAGTTATTGACACACTTGATTATGAATAATTTATAGTGCTAGAGCTGCTATAAGACTCAGATCACACACAGCAGATTCCATAAAAATACTAATGGGGAAAAGAAGCAAGACATTTTGCTGTTTATTTTTGTTCTTTAAGAGATATACTATGTTATATTCCATCTTGTGCCTCCTTACTTCGAGTTGTAACATGCGGTCCTCCAACACGCCCTTGTCTGTGGTGGTGGAGGTGCAGGTGTTGATGACCCTCTGTGCCTCACAGACCCAATCCTGAAGCTCCTTAAGTCCTTCGGAGAAAAGACGATGTTCCCCAACGATACGTTCAATCCTGGAAGCCTTGTCCTGAAGATAAAAGAGCGCTGTAGTGTAAACACACTCTTCAAGTCTTATATTGGTTCTGCGAGAGCTGTGAACTACAATGTGTGCACTATCAAGTCTGTCTTCATATTGTTGTTTGTTTTTGAAATTATTCCTTTTTTCCCTCACAGATGTCTCCAGAGACTCTTCCACCCCCACACTAAAGCACAGCACATGTCTGAAGTCATCAGTCGTACATCTTTATCATCAATGTAGCTGTAGAGTGAAGATAGTAAAATGTGTAGTGACTAGCAGCAGCTTTTAATGACTGAATTCCTGTGTTCATGTCTGGCAGGGCAGAAAGAACTAAAAATAACACTATAGCACTCCAGTACTGCCAGTAAAGTGAAAAAAGCCCCATTCATCATTCTGAGGGTACTTTCATTGTCCTGGGTAATGTTTTTTTTTTCTACGATACATCAATTTAATCATGAGTGTGATCAGTGCAATGAGAACTTCAAAAAGGTCATACTCTACACCTCCACACATTTCAGCTTTGACATTTTTGAAGTGCTTCATGGATGAAGATAAGCTCCTCAGCTCTGACCTTTTTATGTTTATGAAATTACAACAGCAAGGACCTTTTGAAGGTGAGATGGATTACTGTGCTTAGGTAAATGACTCTGGACACCAAGACTCATTGGATGCATTTTTTTTTCTAACCAAAGGTAAGCTGATTGAAGAAACCCTGACTAACGCGTAATAGTAGTATTAATCCACGACCTGGCTTGTCACAGCTCAGCAGTGAGCATCATGGCTGGACAGATAGCTCTACAGTGCTTACTGGCAGTACATGAATCAAGTGCAGCGTGCAGTCGCATTTCTGTGACGGAGGCTCACATACAGTTAGGGGGACAAAACGCCACAGGGTTACCGGGTGGGAGCAGTGTTACCTTGGTTAAGTTGCTGAGTGCTAGGTACTGTGCTGAGAGTTGAGATACTCTGTGGACGAAGCCTTTGCCAGCTGCTTGTCCCTCCCAGAGACGATGAGCCCTTTCCCTCAGCCTGCCCAGCTCTACCTCCCGACTGGCCATCTCCTCCAGTACACACTGGACCAGTACGAAGCAGGAGGGAAAGGCGGAAAAATAGAGAGTGATGTGATGTTGTGTGTGCAAGGTTAAAAGTGACAGGTTGGAAAGGATTTTTGCAGATAAGCACAGTTAAACAAATTGATTTGGAAAAAAAGTTTAGTTGTTTTTTAAATGGTAGGAGGTGAAAGAAAGAAACAGGGCAGTGATGCAGGGTTGAGTTAATGTCACAAGCAGAAACAAGAGTACATTGTACATACCTGGATTAAAAACAGGGTTATAGGACATCGTAATACAAGCATCAGCAGTATTTCTCTAGCTATTCTCTTTTAAATGAAAGTGCTGTTATTCAGCTCTGCACGACAGAGAGCAATGACAGAATACAATCCTGCAAAGGTGGTGGGGGGTTATAAACGTGACAGGGTAAAGAGGATTTTGCCAATTCAAGTTCAAACACTGGAGCCTACTTGTGTTGTATTGTACTTCAGGTACTGGGGTGTGGGGGTGTGGAGGGGTAGTGGAATATAATTACTTGCTGTGCCAGACAAAAGGCAACAATGAGAAGTGCTACAGCAGCGGCAGAATAAATACAAAAATAGCTACAATGATAAGAGGGACAGCTTTGAGATGGGATTGATATATTTTTCCTCTGTTGTCAGGTTTATCTTTTTAACGCTTCGTGCCTTTCTTCCTTTCTTGTGTCTGCCAGACCTGGCAAAAGCTGTTATCGCATCTAGAAAAGAGCCTTTTAGCCGCGCAGCGCTTCAGCTGTGACAGAGGAAGAATTAATTAGATTTCTGGACTTCTCCTCTGACTATTGTGTCAAGACGCAGCTCTATTTTGATCCAGTGGTGCTCAACAAATGTAATTAGGTCCTTCTCTTTTCTCCACGGATTTGAATTATTCTTTAGGGACTCATATCTGATGGAGAGGTAACTATTTAGTTTCCTACTTAATATTCAATTTATGTTGTAATGGCATGGTTTACTTAAGTGAAGAGAGATAACGAAAGAACATCAGTGACAGCAAGTGAGAAGAGAAATGCTCCCTGGAAGGCTCCTTGTTTTACATGTAATGCAGTTTTTAGGGAAAATGGATTATAAAGCAGGAGTTAAAGTGTCCTGACGTTGCCCAAAATGAAGTGCTACAGGAATAGCCATGCAACTTTGCAAGAGATAATATGGTATAAAATAGCAGTATTCCTACAAGTAATACAGTACAAATAAATTGTGATATCCAAACACAGAAGAATGAAGTGAATGCAGATTCAGGAATACTGTGGACAACAAAATACCTGAAGTTTGCCGAGTTCGTGTTTCTTGGCTGGAAGGTCATGCAGCCGTGTACTGCTCTCCTGTACTCTGACCTCTGTGTTGGTGAGCCAGTCCTGCAGAGGCTCGGCACTGGCCTCGAACTCCGTCATCTGGGCTTGCAGGTTCTGGAAATTGGACGCAGTAACATAACATGTCAAATACTGGAACAACTAACTGTCCGTTAATATTATTTTGCTAATAAATTCCAATAAAACAGAGTTTGCTGTTTGTGCTCCCAAACACCTTAGGAAGGGATTGTACGGTGCTGTGATGGCTTCCAGTAAAACTGAGCGAAACCTTGGTGTCAGGATTTGTCATTTAAACAGCATAATAATCCAGTTTGAAAGACTGCATTTTTTCATCTTTGTAATATCGCAACGACTAGGAGAATCCTCTCAGAGTGATGCTGGAAAACTAATTCTATACTACACTATTCTACACTATCTTCCACACTAGATTACTGTAACGTGTTGTTGGCTGGATGTCCAAGTAATTCTCTGAACAGCCTCCAGCTGATCCAAAATGCAGCAGCGCGAGTGCTGACAGGAATCAACAAGAGAGACCGGGTCTCTCCTGTGTAGCCTCCCTCCATTGGCTCCCCGTAAAACCAATTTAAGAGTCCAAGAGTCCAATTAAAATTTTTATTATTTACGTATAAAGTCCAAAATGGCCTAACGCAGAGTTATTTCAAAGACCTGATAGTGCCATATGTTCCTAATAGAGTTCTCTGTTCCCAGAGTGCAGGTTTACACGTAGTTCCCAGAGTATCCAAATGTAGATTTGGAGGATGGGATTTCTGTTATCAGGAACCATCACTATGGAACCAACTTCCAATTTGGGTTAAGAAGGAAGTCGTCTCTGCAGATCACCAACTAACCGTGTATCAGTCATATATACATGGAAGTCTTAGTTCTGCTGCTGACAGATAGTTGTACTTATGTATCTTGTCATTTGTACATTTGACGGTGTGTCTCTCCTCTCTCTGTTCTTCATTCTCTCTTTCTGATCTCCCTTTTCCTGCTCTACGTGGCTGGTCCTCAGCAGGAGGTTCCCCCCTTACGATCCAGGTCCTGATCAAGGCTTCTTCCCTCTTAAAGGGGAGTTTTTCCTGCCAGTGTTTGGCTTAAGGATTAACTAGGGGAGTTTTTTCCTGCAGTTGTTTAAGTAATAATTACCCAGGGGTCATGTTCTAGGTCTCTGGACAGTGCCTAGAGACAACTTGTGTTGTAATAGACGCTAAATAAATATAATTTAATTGAATTGAAGTTCAAATATGTATTCATTCATTACACTATGGCGTCACATCTAAGGTGCATATCAAATTCATATTGATAGTGTGCACTGATGTGTACACACTCAAGTAATTAGTATTTTACATCTTCAATGTAATCCTTTGAGTCTGTTACAGTTAAGTGCTGTCATTGATACCACTGACAATTACATCCTCCTTCATCATTAAGAGTCCTGGGTTGGAATTAAGAAAGCTTACTATGTTTATATTTCTCTAACAGAACTTTTTCTGTAATTGAAAAAATGTTACTTCCTCAGTAGCTCCGCTCAGTTGTTGTGTACCACAGGGTTCAGTTCTTGGGCCCCTTCTGTTCTCCATTTGCATGTAACCTCTAGGCAATCTTATTTAGTATTATCATATAAATGACCATTTTTATGCTGATGACACTCAGCTATACATGTTTGTGAAGCCCACAGATCCCAGCAGGCTTATAAATTCAACAATTATCTTTGAGATTAAATCAGAGAAAGCCCATTACGTTCTTAAGTTAAATAACAAAATAATCAGAGGCTATTCTGTTTAGTCCCCCAAATTCTGTCAGTTCTATTGTTTCCAGTCTGGTCAATCATTGAGATAATATCAAACAAAGTAGTTTAGTTTTGACGCTTAAAACGTGTAGTTCAGTCTTGTTCCATCTAAGCCAACTGCTGAAATCAGGTAATTTCTTTCAACTATTGACTTACAAAGAGTTCTGCATGCTTTTGTCTACTCTCGCCTTTCCATTGCACTCAGGTATTAGGATTTCCTCCGTTGCCTCCAGTTAATTCAAAATGGTGCAGTAAGACTCCTCACATCTCAGCACATCTCCCCTGTACTCGTTTCCCCTGACTGGATTCCTGTTAGACTTCATAGTGACTTTATTTCAAAATCCTACTGATCACTTTCAAAGCCTTACATGGCTTTGACCGAACTACATCCCAGACTTGTTCACCCATTATGTGTCCATCTGACCACTGAAATCCACAGATAGTGTCGTTCTAACAGACCCCAGATAAAAGTTTGTGACGAAGGGAGATCAGGCTTTTTTCATCAGGGACCCCACCTAATGGAACGTTTTGCCTGCTGTTCACACAACTCAACATAATATCTCTTGATACTTTAAAAACTCTCCTTAAACTTTCCTTTTTGTTGAAGGCCCTTTGGTATTGGGATCCTCTGATGGGTATATTGCATGTTCTATTGCTGATAGTTCTGGCAGCCTTGGCCCCTCTTCTTTTTTGGGTTGGCAATTTTTAACTTTGTTGGGAGGGATATATATATATATTATATATTATATATATATTATACATTATATATACCTTCTTTAAAGCGATTGCTGGCCTAGAATGAATTTGTTTTATATTGTTTTTACCTCTGGTTCAAGCTGCTTACTGGCTTTAACTCTCCACTGTTATGTTAAGCACTTTTTAATATTCTTTAGAAACGTACTATATGAATATGGTTAATTATTATTATTATTAAAACCTTATCAATACAGTCATTTAATTAGAAAAAGGTTTATAAAACTTCTATTTAACTGGTAAACTAACTGGTAAACCAACACAATGTTGTACAGACAATAATCACACAGCTGACTTCAGTTCGACCTTATGTTTTGGTCACAGAGATGTCTTCAGCAAAAAACAAATGCATCCCAGAAAAACCAACCTTGAGTGCATCTTCTCTCGTCTGCAGGTTACTCATCAAGCTCTTCCAGTCCTCCCTGGCATTTGCCACTTTTGCCGTGATTCCCTCCACTCTATCTTTGGACACCACAGCCATCAGCAGCTCCCCACAGGCTCCTACTGTACTCAGCCGGGCCTGGCCATTTTCCCTGTCACTCAAGAACTCCTGAGGGGATACATAGACAGAGACAAAGGAGCTGTGACTATTTAACACGCACACAAGGAGAGGAGGGCATGACAGTGAGAAGAGGGGATAAAAATGAATTCATCAAAAACCCTAACTTTTTTGCCTTTTCCTTTTCCGAATATTTGAAATGTTTATACTTTTTTCATTTTATTTTGGCATAAGAGGTTATGACTTTACACTGTGATGAGCATTAATTACAGCAGACAAAGTCTGCATACATATGCAGGAGGAGGGAGCTGACACAGAGATGCTATCACAGAGAAAGAAACTCAGTGAACCTGAAATGTGTTGGTTTCTACATAGCTCTTCTCTGCCCACCCACTGGAAATGTACATGCATACAAAGACACAGACACATATGCAGCCTACACACATGCCCCACCCTCAGAGCTGCGCCGATGACAGTAGCGCAGCAGGGACCACTCAACCATCTGTGCAGTCAGCACATCGCTTACACTAGCTTCAGTTTCCTTATACACAACCACACAAAGTCTGCCTCCACCAGCCAGTCTTTCTTCATCACTCTATCTTGTTATTTTTCTGTCCGCCGCGTGTTTATTCAAGTCTTCTTCCCCCTTCTACCACCATTCTCATCTTGCTAATGTACAGTAACTGTATAACACCAATTAGGCATGACACAATGGACGCCCTTACCCCTCCCACGCCAGCCTTTCTGGAGGTCAGCCATGTGGAAACATTGTTCCACATTCCTCACTAAGTCAATAATAAATTAAATATGATTGCCTCCATATTTTCTTTTCCTCCGTATACTAAAAGAAAAGTATCTTCATCCTTATTTTGAAGGAATACCTACAAAATACCTCACACACAAAACAGCATGCATGAAGAAAAGGCTTGTTTTATTTAAAAAAAAAACCCTCCTATTGTTCCAGTGATAGGCTGAAATGACTTCTTATCTTCGACCACGTGACTGCTGATTGAATAAATCATGCATCACATGCGCCGCCACTGCTAAACAAACATCTCACCACGCTGGGAATAAAGTCAAGTTCTTGATGCTAGAGAACAAGAGCCCAGCTATTATGACAGCATGGCCCCATAATGTTGGTGAGTGTGGTCAGGTGTCCACGGGGTAATTAACTGTCTGCTGCAGGGATGTGGGGACGTCCACCTGAACAGAGCCAGGACCCTGGTGTGCTCTAAAGGAGATGCCAGAGCAGCCAGATCCTCACAAAAAGACACACAGACGTCTCAGAAACAGACGCATTCACATATTTTGGAGAGGATGACAGAGAGATCCTCTGGCGTGAAGCGTTCTCTCATCTTTTTTTTTTTTTTTCTTTTTTTTGGCTATTTTCCTATTTCTATTTTATCTAGTCTCATACGACTCCCGCCCACTCCCGCTAGCTCAACAGAGGACACTCAAGAGTAGGCCTGTTAAAATCATCCCTCTTGATTAATATTCTATTAAAAGTTAGCTCTTGTCTTTAATTAACAGCTGTGGATTTTAAGTGGACTAGAACTTGTGGGGATTTTGAACCTCTCAAGAAGCAAACAAAAGGACTTGAAGCTTGTTGATTTCATGCCTTCAGAGGCAGAAGAAGAAGAAGAAAAAAAAAAGCTTTGATTCCACTATGAAGAGATACTGTCAGAAACCATCACTGCTCCGGAAGGATGTTTAATGACCAACACAAACAAGCCAAGACACCCATATTTAGTGGTACATTTTAGTGACACTACAAGTCAGCATTATAATCCATCACTCAACAGCCTGACGGCATAAAACTAATTATTAAACAAAAAAAACGACACTTCTCAAAAATATTGCTATCCAAATAAACAGCAATGTTTCATGTTCTTCCAACTGCTGTCCAAAAGAAAAAAAAGTGATTAAATCGGTTTTTATTGCTTTTTCTGCGTCTGGTGTGTTTAGGGACTAAGTGCACCAAACTACTAGAACTAGTAGCTTGGTGCACTTGATTAAAACACACACACACACACACACACACACAACAAAGACTACATATTACCATAAGTCACCAATATTTTGAGAATATAGGCATTTCACTGATGCCTCTTGTAAATAAGTTATACTTAAAAAAATCTCTTACTTGGATTCTTTGCAAAGCGGTGGAGGCCTCTGTGACAGTCTGAGGCACATCAAAGCACTTGGCGGTACTAATCTTGGCATTGACCAGCCACTGTTGGAAGTCTCTCAGGGCTGCGCGAAACCTTTGCTCCAACAAACGCTCCTTATTTTGACACTCCCTGGATGCACGAAGACTGAGACTGCGAGGAAGGATGAAAGAAAATACTTTAACATGTTGTTCACAGGTTGCAAAGTCCCATGAGAAACCAAAAACCACAGATCAGCACGAACCAAAAGAATGGTTTGTCATTCACTCCCAACGTGTTCAACAAAACAACGAAGGCATGAAGACGCTCAGATAGTGTGCGTACTACTCTGACGTTGCAGAGAAAGAGAAGCCCGTCAGTAATCAGGGATGAGAAATGGGCAGGTGTAGAAATGGCAAAGTGGGTGAAGTGGAAGAAATGAGTGGTGGGCCAAGGAGGAAGAGAAGAGCTGGGGGGATGGTGGTGAGGAGCACTGTGTAAGAGGGGGGTTGAGAGGCAACATATGATCGGGGCAGGAGTTCACAGGGGTGACATGATGGAGAGAACGAGGAATGACAGCTTGCTGCCATGAGAAAAAGCGCGACATGGAGGAGATCACACTGACGAGTGACGAAATAAAGACAGTGACATTTGGCTTTTTGTGCATTAGAGCCCTCCATGTGATCATTGGAGTGTTGCCTATTGTTCTTGTATTTTATTAGTCTTTGAATGTGGCATCTGTACAAACAGAAAACAACAAAGACAACACAACTCTGTGCCTTTTAAGTATAATATGACATTTAGTAAATAAAAACATTTCGGCACACTTGTTAAATGAAAACGGATCTAAAACGCTTAAGCCTCTTTTACCAAAACAATTAGGATTTTAAACATGAACCATGATCCACAGTGCATCTAAAGACTGTATGAGCATAAACACTTTTTTTAAACGATTTTCCAGTAATATTTATTTTTATCATAGAATAAGGGCGTACCCTAAAGTTATTGGCACCTTACATAAATGTATGCATATTTATTAGGCAACAAACTGAATAATTATAATCTGGCTCCTTTCCTCACTGGACATAATTCCTATTGAGAACCTGTGGGTCCATCTCAAAAATTGCATTTCTACAGAAAATGATAACAATCCACCTCTTTGAAGAGCATTTAGGAAGTTGTCATTGCTGCTTCAGAGAAGACTAAAAGACGAACAAGAAATTACGACTTCACGGATGAAGGTCACGTTAAATAAAATAAATCGGTGCATGTCTATTGCAGTCAGAAAGGCCTAAATTGTTATCTAATTGTCATTTTTGTGTTAATTAGTTGTTATGCTTGCTATCAAGAAATGAAATAGAAAATAATCTATATATTTCAAGGCACATAATAGCAGCATAGCAAATGTGCTCACACATGCACGATTACTACAGTAGATAAAGAAAGCTCAGTTTTTCTTTGTTAATCATTCATGCGTAAGGCTCAGTTAAACTTGAATTGTTTTTTCAACAATAAAGTTAATCTTTATGAACGCAATTTGCTCTCTAGGTATAATATTGCAACGCTGAGCCACCGTATGTCATGGAAAGTCAGTAATTACAGTTAACAAGAAGATGATCATTAATCTGAAAATGTGGAGCTCATGTCTTCTTCACGGAGGTAAAAGGAAGAACCATCAAACCACCTGGCTGCACTTGTACCAAAGTGACCTTATGAAACTTTGAGGTGTGAAACACACCAAAGTCACATGATTTGAAAAGACCCAACCAGTACAATGAATTTTCTTTAAGCTGCTGCTAAATATAAGAAGAAATAGCAGTTAAACTGCACAAAAAGCCAAGTCTGACTGAAGTATCTGTAAGCATAAGAACATTTCTGTTACTTCAGGCTGGAAAAAATAGGACAAGAAAAGTAACAAATTATGGGGTTTTACACGTATAGTGGTGGATACTGAGTGAAGAGTATAGCAGGGAGTGGAAGAAGTGATGGAGGAATGACAGAAGGGGAACAAGGTGTGCAGCTGTTAAAGCACAAACTACTGTCCAAAGGGACACTAAAAACAATAACAATGGAGCAAACACACTGAGGGTGTTTGTGTTCGGACACAACATGCATACAAACACCATTGAGTTTCAGTGTGATGAGGGCATGAAAGGCTAACGGTGAGGATTACATGGGTGTGGGAGAAGCACTTTTTTTCTGCTGTGACAGACAAAATCTGGCATGTGCTACAAAGAGGAGGGGCAAGAGTGGCTGCTTGTCTCCTCTCCTCGGACTCCTCTATTTGTTCACTCTTCCTCCTGCAGAGCCTAATGCAAGACAGGTGCAAAGAGTGCACAGGCCAAGTTTATAACAGACCAAAAAGCCAAGTGAGTAAAATAAAAATAAAAAGGTGTTGTAATGCCAATCAGCAGCAAGAGCCAATTAAATGCCAAGTTGATAAAACCCAGGTTCTTTGTCAATAAATGTTAAACCACTACACGCCGGTACACACCCTACACAAGGTGGGAAAATGATATCTGCTAGTATGAAAGTTCATACTGGGATATTTTAGCTGGTCTTTTACATGCTCTGCAGTTCCTTTGACAAGGCATTACACGGCGTGTTCACAAAAAGTGCTCAGAAAATGCAGGATCAATTTTTTGGTAATTAGAAGGCAATTAAAGCTTAGTAAAGAAAATAAAGCAAGCGGTGCATTAGTGTAGAAAAACACCCATCACAATTCCACTAAAAACTTCACAGATACAGCTTCGTATAAAATGAAACCACAGAAGTGGACACGTAGTGAACAAACCGAGGTGAGAGCAGGCGGTTAAATGTCGCTAAGCAACTAGTGGCTTTTGTTGCTCTCTTTCACCTTTAACGTTTACCTCGCTGGCATGTGTCACACTTCTGTGTGATGGTTAACCACACAAGTACTGCTCTCCAACACAAATAACGTAGCAACCCTCTGCGGTTGAACTTACGCATTAGTCTCAGAAAAGGATCTAGTCTGCTGAGGATCTCTGTTAAGCTTGTGTCACTGTGGGTGTGAAATGTGTTATAGGTTTTAAAAAGCACAAATGTCATGCTTTAAAAAGTAGACATACAGTAAAAAAGTAATAAAATGAAGTAGGGCTATAACATAAAGAGGCAATAAGCTTAGAATTACCATTTTAATTATCTGTTCGTAGCATCTTCCACATGCATTTTTCTAATCTTTTGGACTATTCTGACTCAAAGTGAAGATGAAAATCGTGTTTATGGTTTAATAAATTCATTATCATTAAATCAAACTCTACCACTGCAAGTCCAAACGATGAAATACTGCATTGTAGCTCTAATGCCGGTGCATCATTTTGAATCCATCTAAGCACACCCACAAAAGTGTTTCTCCCACACACACTGCTCAGTTCATTAGAAAGGTTCCTCTCACCTGTTGTGCTGTTTGATAAGTGCAGTGACTCTGTCTGATTGCGAGCCCAAGTCTCTGGAGTATTGCACCAGGTCATTTAGTTGGCCTTTCAGTTTCTCTGCCATCGACTCAACGCTCTGCAAGCCCTCCAGAATATCCTAAACAACACAAAGCAGACAGCAGTTGGCTCAGCGTGTGTGTGTCAAGGATAGAAAAGCACCCAACGGATCTGCATGACACCCTTCAATCAATGCTTTGCTATTCACACTCTACCTCAGTCATTTTCACTCTTCTCACACACACACACACACACACACACACACACACACACACACACACACACACACACACACACACACACACACTCTAACACATACTCACAGTGTTGCCTGTTCAATAGCATTTCTGTTCTTCACAGAGTGTGGCAGGAAGGAGCAGAGGATAACGTTCTCCCGCTCTCCTCAGCGTGCCTCACATTCTGCACTCACGCAGTCATGAAATCCTCTCCCATGAAATATGTACAAGCTCCGACTCTCACTCATTCGTTCCCTTTCTGACGTACCACCATTACAACAACCCTCCCTCCCTTCTCCTGTTGACTCGTTGCTCCGCTCTCCTCTTCTCCCTCCTCCTATGGTTCTGTTACTTTCTCGCCCTCCTCTCTCCCTCCTCCTACTCCTTCCACTTATTCCCTCTCACACATTTTTCCTCCCTCTCACTCTCTCATGCTCTCTCCCCGTGGAATTCAGCTGTCAGCCCTCGCAGATGTGGATTTGGTTCAAACGCACGCAAACAAGCGCGCAACAAAAACACGGCCGGACACAGGAAACAGGCTGGAGGAGGAGAGAGAGAGGAGGAGGGAGGGAAAACTCCTCCTCTGTTCTTTGACAGCCCCAAATTGAGGAAAACCAGAGAAAGTCATGGCCGAAGAAACCTGGGGAGGAGTGCTTGAGGCTGAGCGTGCTGGTGTGGCCTTGACAGTTAAGAGAAATTGTCACACTGTAAACGTCCCAGAGAGGTTTGATTCAGCAGCAGGGGAGGAGAAGAGTGGGAGCATCAAGACATAACCCCTGGAACCAAGGAAAACAAATCGGCACAATTCATTTCAACCATGTTGAAGCAAAGACTGAAGAAAAAACAAAGAAAACAATGAGGGAACGCTTGTAAAGGAGAGATAGTGGAAAATAATGGCAACACAACACTAAAGAGGAGGGGTGAAGGGGACAGAGAGGGGATGACAGACAGAGAGAAAACTAAGAAAAGTGATGGGATTGTAGCTGTCATAACTCGTCATTCCAGCCAAGCTGATTTACAAACTAATCTGTTTTAGGATTTTCCTAATAGAATGTCTCGTCCCTAATTATCCAGAGCGGCTGAATGCAGAAGATGTGTGCACATTGTGTGTGCATGTGCATATGTGTGGGTGCTTGTCATTAAACAATGGTAATCACTTTCTTTTATTGTAGAGCACTGCAAATTAAGCACTGTCAGCCCTTACACATCCCACTGAGTTTTTATCATTTATTCTTCTCTTAATAAACTATTGTCAGAGGACGAACAATGAATAATTTATGCTATCATTATGATTGTTTAAGCCTCATTCTACCTTAGCCAGCTTCCATCCCTGCACCGCTTCCTCGCCATTGCTCCGTCCTTCGGCTTTAATCAACTCCTGGCTCCACCCCCTCAAACGTCCATCAAACTCCTTTAGTTCGTCCTCCAGATGGGCAGTCAGACGGTCGTATTCCTCCTCCGACGCTGCAGCAGCTGCAAGGGCCCCCTCCAGGCCATCTCTGGCTCTCAAAGCGGCCCCCTCCCACTGCTCCAGAGCGTGTGACAGCGCCCCCAGCTGTCGATCTATGGCTTCACAGCCACCTGCCGCTGTGTGCTCCGCTGTGGTTGCAGCGTTGCGACGAACCCGGCTGAGGCGGTCTCGGCCCTCTATGAGTCGACACTCCACGCGCTCCTGGAGTGATACAGAGGGTGGACGGGAAACAAAGTTGCTACAGAAACAGTGGTTAAGGGAACTAAAATTTCTGGATGTGCAGTTAATTCTAGTTAAAGCTGCTTGTGTAGCGGTTTTCTCTTATAATCAAGTTTCCTCTGTAGCTCTGATTCCACTCATACGCTGTTGATATTTTCTTTTGCCATCTCAGTACTCTCTATTACTAATTTTCATCCCCTCCTTCTCCAGCCCTCTCTGCTTCTATTCTGTAATCGTTATGGGAACGTAGCACTTTAAAGACAAATCATTTGAGCAGTAAGCACTTAAAAGTGATAAGCTTCCAAAAGAAGAAAAAAAGAGCATCTGAACATTTTACAGTGTGTCAGTAGATTGTTATTAACATTAACCTTGTATTGTGTTTTATCTTCAGCTGAAATGCTTCACAGCATCACTCTGCAAACACACATTTGCAATGTGATAATTAGGGTCCATGTGCAACATTTAAATGCAAATTAAAATCTATTCATATTTTCTCACTGCTGTAATACAGTTGTTGAACAGGGAAGAGCGTGAGTAATGCTAGTCTAATGTACCTTAAAAAAAAACCAACAACAACAATAATCCCATCTATTGAAAGTAAATCGCAACATGACAGATTGAGATATTTGGCTCCGATATGGGAAACAAGCTGGAAACCAATTCCAGTTCCCGGCATGATTTACTTTACTTCATAGTGAGAATCCATTAAGATTAGGTGGGTTCAGATAAGTCAGTAATCCGCTATCTTTGCCAAAGATTACAGGAATAAGACTTGCAAACAACAACACACTTGAAGCCTTTGACACATATGAGTGACATTAATTCAGTTAAATACAGGTTAATGTTGCTTGTAAAAAAGACAAAAAGGAAAAAAAAAGGCATCAGAGGGGACAAATAATTGTTGTGGCGTTGTCAAAAATCTTTACACTGCTTTCAGAACTGTACAAACTCCATCTACTGGCAAATATTGGATGGAAAAATAGCTCCAGGAAAGCTGTTACTTGGTAACCCGACATCCCTGATGTCTTGATAAACAGAACCAAATCATCTGGAAAGTACACCACAGAAACCATTAGAAAAAAACATTGTGTTAACAAAGACTTGAATGCTCCAGACCAGCAGACTGTTGTCCTTCTTCTTGTGTAGGGGTGGTCACAATTATTGATGGATAAATGATTGGTTCATTTGATTAACAGAAGGTGACTGCCATCTCAACCCTCTTATTTTGTATGGAAGATCTAAGAGAGGATTTAGTCGGTCCACAAGGTATAGTTTGATGTTTACTTACTGGCTTTATTGGCTTTCTGTTCATAAATAACTTCTTATTGTTGTACTTAAAATATCATTGTACATAAAGAAATACGTGCTTATATTCTACCTCTGAATATCTCTGCCATCTGTCAAATGTGGGACAAAGTTATCAGCCCACTAAAGTTTTTCCTAATTTCTTTTTATAACAATAGGCAAAGTATAAAAAGGGTTAGGAAAAAAAACAACTTAATAGTGATGTATTAAATAGTCTTTCTCACCCTCACTTCTGACAGTTTCTTTTTGATGGAGACTGAGTCTCCTGATGCGTCAGACCAATGCTGCAGCTCCTCCCCTGCAGTCATCAGCCAATCAGTGAGCTCCCGTACAGCCTCCAAGTAGTCCTGGTGCTCCAACACTACTGCCTGTGCCAAACGTACCCTCTCCTGCAGAATAATCAAACAACATGGCATTTTGCGGCTAATTTTTTTTGAAACTGACAATGTCACTGAACAGATTAAACATGCTGATATAGAATAGACATGTTGAAAGAAGTGATCGAGTCACATTCTTTCGTACCTCCACCAAAGCTGTGAGGTCATCAAACTGCACCTGCAGCTGGGTACGAGCACCATGGTTAAAGCTAGCTGCACCAGTTTTCTTGAATAGTTCTCGGGCTTTTTCTTCGAGGCTGGAGAGTGCCATCTGGTGGTCTTCAAGGTCACCCAGCAGGGCTCTAAGCCTCTCCAGCTGGGAGGCTTTCTCTCTGGGTCCTGGCTGGGGTGTGAGAGGAGCAATCATCTCTCGTTTGATAGCCTCCATCCAACCCTGCAGCTGGGCGGCACTCTCAAGATATCCTCCCCACTGTGACACTGTCCACTCCAATCGGCTGCAGAGAAGACAGCAGGTCCGCTTCTTCGTTTATGACTCGCACATAATGAGAATTATACGGTTTAAATTACATTAAATTCATTTAGAATATTTACTATGAGAGTAAGGTTCCTTATAAGATGCTAAAAACCGGTCATCCATTTCAAATGTATGTATTAATCGCTTTTAGGAGTAATAACCATACTGGTGTAGCATACATGCTGATCTAAATGGTTTGATTTGCAATAAAGAGTTAGCATGCATTGATGTGGCTTTTTACTCTCTGTAAGAGCCGTGACAGGGTGCAAGAAATAGAAATTGTCTGTGATAATAGCCAAGTGCCTTTATCCCCCTTTTATGAGGAGGTTCAAACACACAGATAAAGGCACGCCCATCATTTTCCCTGCCATCTGTTACCCATAAATGCACCAGAAACACCAGGACTCACACACTCACATGCACATTCACCTCTCACCTGCTATCCAAAGCCCCCTGTTACCACGGTCCCCTTAATACACAAACACACCCCATATGTGACTCATTGTTTCCCATCCACCATTTAGTCCCTAATGAGATCAATTTTTTTTCTAGGAGGGGTCATAATTGCTCAATTAGACACACACACACAAACAAGCCCACATGCATGCTGATGCAGTGCACTCATACACAACAGCGCATAGACCACATCAATCAGATTAGGAAAATGAGACATTATGTATTTAACTTAATGGTAATTAATAGCACTAACAGCTAACTCTCATAATGAAAAGAAAAATACATTCCCTAGCATCAGGATTTTTTTGTATGACCTTAAATTCTTTTTTTTTTTGAAAGCCAAAATTAATGTGTTTGTTTGTCAGTAACGCTTTATACCATGGGATGTTTGTTTTGCCAGGAGGTTATTCATTCTACCAACTTCAAACTACATACAGAACAAATGGATAATACCATTAGGTTACCTGTGGCAGCTCATGGCCGTAACAAGTAGTGTTGCCCATGCGTCCTCGACTTCCTGTAGCTGAGAGCGGACCACTTCCTGTCCAGCAGCTCCATAGCTACGCAGGGCCAGCTCACCTTTACCCATCGCCATATTCAACTTGACCTCCCCTTCTCCCTTCAAAAGCAGGATGTCCTGTGCAAACAGAACATAGTGTGTAGTACACTTATGTACTATTCACACCAGACTAAAATGATCCCTGGACCTGCAGTACTTTTAAAATTACACCAAGACATCTGTATATAGTTCAGTGCATTTGAGCTCAATAAGTGAAGGCTGTGTTTCATCTAAAGTTATAGACATTAATGCCAGAAGTGATGTCGAGGCCTGGCATTTTATTAAAAAATTACCTTTTATTTAACATTACCTTTGAATATTGAGTTAAAAGCATATGATTAGACACTTAACAGTTAGATTTCAGCGGTTACACATCATATTTGAGAAATGACAAAGTCAGAAAATGTGTTTAAGTTGCCATGGTAACAGTAAAGTTAACGGTAAATGTAACCAGAGATTTCGCTAAAGCTTGAAGGTTTTGTGACGCCAGAGAGGCTTTGAGCTTAATAAAAGATAAAAAGTTTCTCACTGCGTGATGCAGCCACGTGTGTCATCAACTCGTTGTTGTGCTTCTGCTGATCTGGACTCTAGTTTCATAAGTCTTCATGTGAAACCTCATGCTGATTCATTTTATGTATGTTTATCAGCTAAAAAATATCAGGTAGTCCTGCTATGTGTTGTGGATATATGGGTAAAGTTGTAATAAAAGACCACAATATTTACCATAGTTACATAGTTATGCCAGGAAAGAGGCAGTAAAGGTGACAAGAGGAATATATCTAAAGAATATTCCTGCCTCTCATCACCAAATTACTGACATGTGCATTCAGACAAGATTAAAATGATTTGCGGTGGAATTTTTACTTTACAAACACAGACATGGCGCATTCAGACCGGATTAAAATCACAGATGACTTCTGTAATTTAAAACAAATAACTGCAGGTCCCTAGATAATTTTAATCCTGTGCAGAAGGATAAAAGATTCTAGACCAATTAGCCCCCTCTTCTGTTCACTGGAACCACAACACATTATAACAGGAGGAAATTGGAGAAATATTCCTCCAGAGTAAAAATTATCAAGTAAAAAACATGATGTGCATGCATGCTCAAACATGACTTTACTAATCTTATCAAAATAATATTAAATAAAGGAAATTACAGATACGTATGGTGTCTCACCTGCACAGCCTCCAGCCTCTGCTCTAACTGTTCTTTGGTTCCCATCGTGCTGTCTACTGTACCCAGTCGCTCCTGGATCTCCTCCAGCCAGG
The DNA here is from genome assembly GCA_014839995.1 of Xenentodon cancila. Lineage (NCBI taxonomy): Eukaryota > Metazoa > Chordata > Actinopteri > Beloniformes > Belonidae > Xenentodon > Xenentodon cancila. Next base: position 12,897,956 of record CM026209.1, read on the forward strand.
CCCAAACTCCCTGGAGGGTGTCTCCGAAGGCCTGGCTCTCCTGGCAGCCTCGCAGCCTCTCCCTGGCTGTCTTCAACAGGGCTTGATATTCCATCTGGAGCTGGCCTGTCACCCTGACCTCTCCTCCTGAACCCCGAGCAGATTCGGACAGAGCCTGGGCCTCATGACAGAGATGTTCAATACTCTCCCTGAGAAAAGAAAACATCATATCATTGCTCTGACAGCTGAAGTTACAACATGTTCAACATCGGGCCCCGGACACTCAAGTATGCAAACCTTCTTGCCATCAGATCCTTATTGAGGTTTTCCATTATAACCAGCTCTTCTGTGATGTCTGGAGGGCCTTGCTGGTTCTCTGATCTGAGAACAGGCTCACTCTTGAGTCTGAGATCCATCTGCTTCATCCAGCCGGTTACATCCTCCACAGAGTCATTGAACCTTGACGAGAGAAAAGGGTCATATTCCTGTTTAATAAAATTTGCTTGTAAGACATCCCAAGAAGAAGGATTTACTTTTGCAGAAGGTCAATGGTCTCTTGCAAGTCTTGTTGGCTCTGAGAACAAGTGTCGAGATAGTTTTTCCATTCTTTCTGACAGGCAGAGAGGTTTTCCTGGACCTGTGCTGCTCCGGCTTTGCTCAGGTGGAGCTGGAGCCTCTCAGCCTCCTCACAAATCTGAGAGAGACGCTTCTCACCCTCTGATATCTGCTCACCAGACACCTGCGGTGGTCAAGAGGAACATATGGTTGAGAAATTACTTATCAGATATGGCAAATTGTGCTGCACTTAGTGTTTGATACAACATTTGCTATGATTAGAGGACAAATAATAGCTAGTTATTTGAAAAGTTTAATATGCAATTGTTAAAATTAATTAACATATAATATGGTTACTTTTCTTTACTAATAATTAAATATAAACTAACTTTGGTCCAGCAAACCAAGGTAACATGGTAATAATATAAGCTGACCTAAATAAGGATCTATTTTACTCCAATGACGATTACAATAAGAATTATACATACAAGTATGGTATTTTAAAATACCTTCAGTCTTTGTAACTTGGCTCCAAGGAGGGCGACATCACCCGATTGGATAAAACAGTCTTTCAGCTCCAACTTCAGATCTGTGAGCCAGGACTTGAAATCTTGGACGAGCTCTGTTTCAAGGAACAAACAGAACAGAGGAGCTAAAAGCAAACAAATCTTGTGCTGACAAATTCATGAAAGGTGATGGGTGACAAATAAAAGCAGATACGATTTAAAAGTGAAGGAACAAAAAGGAGAAGAGCGTGCTGAGATTATCTTCGAGGGCAAATGGGAAGTGTGGGCGTGTCCATGTTATGCATTGCTAGGTTGCCCTGGCAACAAGCCCAAAGTGACTCCTGAGAGCAGGTGTGATGAGAGCAGCGTTACTCTCCGGGGCACAGGTGTGTGTTGAAGCAGAGAGAGTGCCTCAGTGTACCTGGCAGTGTGTGCTGATGGAGTGTGGGTCGTGGTGGGAGGAGTTGAGTGGGCTCTGGGGAAAAATGTCAGCTAATCAACAGTAAATCTGTTACACTGCTAACATGAATGAGTGACAATGCTTCTTGTAATTGTTCACTGTGTGACTGGATCATAATGAGAATTTAAGCTCTATTAAGAGTTTAATTCCGCCTCAACAGGGAATGGGCTATAGTTGCTATTTACTTGCGGATAAATCACTGCGTCCCTTTTCATAAAGCATCTCATAGAGTATCAAGAATACTCTTAAGGCTGTTCTTTGTGATTTATTTTTACTTTAAGATAATAAAGAATAAACCAAATGTATGTAGGCATGTTAAAAAAAAAAAAACGACCATTTTGACATTATGTCAAACACAAACATCTGCTGTGTTGAAGAAACAGCCACTAAAAATACCGTGCTGGTGACAATCAGGAGAGCGTTGAAATACCACCGTGTTCCACTAGAGATCATATAAACCTTTGTGGATTTCAGTCTTTCTGCACCTGCCAATCTACTCTTTAACACAAGATACTTCTCTTTGCGTTTCGTCTTCATGTTCTGAACAAAATCACAGCACAAACAGCTGGTACCACTGTTTCGTCTCTGGGTTTATTTTCAAACAAACTACTCATAATTTGCATGTGGGTACACCCCATTTCCTGGATGTGCAATGTTGACAAAAGTGGTGTGGAGACCTGGTGGGTTACCAAGCCACTGTTAGGTAATGCAGTGTGTGACACAAACAAGGGAAAACAGACTGCCTCACTACCACCAGCACATCCTCCCATCAAAAAAGAGAAAAAAAAAAAAAACATGCATGAAGTCTATGAGAAGAAGTGATTAAAAAAGAAGCAAAATTAGGAAAAACTATCAACATTTCTTCCAAACTGGCAAGAACATTAAGTTGTATACTGTAATATTTACAGTTAAGTATTAATCCCAGTTGCTGGTATTTCTAAATTTGGTGTTTTGAACACAGAATATACCTAATGGAGCAACAAAATGGTGAGTTTACTTTCCACTTCACTGTGCTTGAGGAGCTGACACGTGAACCTTTTTCTTATATGTTGCTCCTGTTTGGGCATGAGTGGGATTGTTACAAAACATGCCTTTGAACTCCATGGAATCAAAGTCATCATGTGTCTTACTGTTGAAGTGGAGCTGTAGCCCATCCTGCAGGGTGCCCCTGGTCTTGGCACAGCGTTGGGCAACAGCCTCCGTTCGCTTGGCGATGGAGGTGAGATCAGATGAAAGGCGGGATAATTCTTGAGAGGGATGTGATCTGCTCAGGGAGGTCAGGGCCTCTCTAGCCGAGTCCATGTCTGCCCTCTGTTGCTGCACAACACTCTGCAGGTCCTTTTAATGGAAAAGAAAAAGACATTTAGTGGAAGTAACATATGCTATATGTTAACCTTTAGTGAGTAAAGGATGGGGTAGCGACATACCTTAACCGTACGGATGTCTTCAAGAGAACCGGCGTTAGTGAGGTCCGATAAGGAACCCTCAGCTGCCTCTAGCCGCTCTGTCATCTGAGACATGAGGTCCTCGAGCCGCTGCTTCTGGAAGTTGAAGTAGGTCAGAGTGTGTTTGGCCTGATTGTACACCTCCTGCGCGTGGAACATTTTCTTCCTCAGATCCGACTCCAGGACCTAGTTTGGTAAAAGCCAGTCAACACAATTTCTACAACTAAAAGGAGATTCAATCAGACGTCAAAGTACAAACACGATTGCGTAACTGAACTTTTTTAAATGACTTACTAACTATTAGCCTGCACAAAGTATCCTTTAGACAAAAGTAAGTAAATAATTAAATATATAATAACATTTCTATTATTAATATAAAATAATTCTTTAAGGGAAATGGATTTACACCACAGTCTGCATCACCACTCATACCCATAGGAGCACTTAAAAGTTTTGACAAGCCATAAAATATGAAAACATCAGTTAATTAATCAGTTGTTACATTATCTGCTCAATTACGCCACAAAGTCATAACTAGACGAATACAGGATTCAAAAACAGCAACAACAAAAACCTTTTTACCATGCAAAACCTCTCCAGCAAATATAACTGTGGCAATAAGTTTCAGAAATGTTTAAATATGCTTTTCCGTGTTTTTGTACGATAGTGGAAACCAAAAACATACACAACTCCTCCATTTCTGTTCTCAGCAGTGTTCACCTGCATCTGTATCGGTGTTTCCTGCAGTTTGGCTCTCTGCTTCAGTTCTGCCACTCTCTCCTGCAGCACATCCAGCCACTGCTCCCTCTTTTCAACTTCAGCCTGTGGACAAAAACTATTACATTGCATTCACCACCACCTCACCTAACTATCACACCCATTCAGCCTTACAGCCACCCAGCCTGCCCCGACCTGAAAGGTAGCTAGACGGGCTTCTGCCTGTTCCTTGTTGCCGAGACTGCTGATGGTGTCGCTGAGCTCAGTGATGGAGGCGACTGTCCATTGGTTGATGTCCTTCTCCGTGGCCTTGAGGTCATCCCAGAGTGCAACACAGTAGCCAAGTCTCTCTGTGTTAGATTGAATTTTTTCTGAGACCTGAAAACACAAACTAGCAGTCTGAGCACACAACAGCATACATCTAAATCAACAAGAAAAGGAGAGTTTGTTTCCTTTGTATTAAGCTGTCTTTCTGTCTCTCTTTAACAAGGGATTGTATGCTTCGCGGGCAAGCTGAAGAAAATTGGGGCATAATTAGTTTGACAGATGTGAGAGTGAGAAGTGAGGGAGAAGCAGAAAGCAGAAAACCTGTCTAGACATGTTTGCTTTTTCTGTGACAGCTGAGCAGACAACTACATGCCAAAAGAGGAGAAAATGCATTAAATGAAAAATACAGAAAGCAGAGAAATACCCTGAAAGAAGTGTGTGGCCGACACAATTGATCATTTTTACATGCAGTCACAATAAGCAGCACATAAATATTTATACTCTTTTACTCTTTTACTCTTTATCTTGTAATTAAGCTCCATACAGGACGATTTTTTAAAATTTTCTTTTATTTCAATGTATCAAATTCTGCTGGGGTTTTTTTTCTCCCATGCATGTGTGTGCATGTATCTGCATACGTGACAAAGCTCACACATTTTACAATATGTGACCAGGCCACTAAAGGATGTCGGTATATCATATTACATTATCTGAATAAAATGGGTAATTTCAGCCTTCTGTCAAGACATGTTCACTGAGGCAGGTGTGCCGCACAGCATGTGGTCTGAAGCACCACTCACCCCCAGCCACTCGTCTCTGAGAGCCTCCATGTCTTTCTGGATGCAGCTCATGTCGGAGTGGGGAACCTTGTCCAGTTCTCTCTGCAGCTCCTCCACTATGGTGATAAGCTGGTCCATGTCCTCCTGCTTTTCTCTGAGCTCAGCTCGGATGGCCTCGTGCTGTATCCAGAGAAAACAACGAAGAGGAAATGATAAAAAGACACCACTTGAGGGAGAACACCAACTGCTAAAAACGAAGGATGCTCAGCTTTTATCGACGCAGTTTCCAGATGGATTAATAAAATCCTGTCTTTTAAGCGAAATAAATACAAAGTAAACCTGAAAAAAATCACTTCATGTTTTCTTATAAAAGATGTTTTAGATATAGATGTATTTAAATGAAAGATAGCAACACATCATTGATGAAGTTATCAGAGAACTTTTGGAAGCTATATAAGTGGTATTTTAACTTGTCATAATCGTAAAAGTCACAGGTAACAATGACTCTGTTCCATCAAACGTTCTCATCCATGTGAGAACACATGCACCAAACACTAAGATCCTGAATGTAAGGAACATTTTGCAGTCAAAACAACTCTAGCTCTATCATTAGACTGTAAGGAGTTAAAGCTGCTTTGATTAAGTTGTTTTGGGCCCTAACGTTTAGGTTTAACGTCTTAAGTTTAAGTAAGAACTGATTACTTAGCAGCGCTTTGGGCAGTAAACCTAAATAATTAGCAAGTTTAAGTCTCTGGCAAGTAATAATAATTGTTATTCCACCAAAGTGATTGTGTGGAATGATATTGTCTGGGTCCCTACAGAGAAACCAAGTCATTTTAACTTTGTATGTGTACAAAAAGTGTATATAAAAGGACTGTTTGTGCAAGCAACTCTTTTCGGCCGCCTCCACCTTGTTATACGTTTGTACAAATTGGCACCGAAACTTGTACAAACTTATGTCAACAGACGTAAAGGAGGAGAGTTTGTAAGCTCTGCCTTTGTAGAACTGAAAGCAGAGTATTAAGTATTTATGATAAATTAGGCAAGTGGTAAACACATTTTGGGGGCGGGGTGTGGTTGTGGCTGAGCTGTAGGCGGAGCTCTGTGGCAGCGCCCCAGGCGATTGCAGCTGCAGCAAGTGGACCAGCTGTTTTCATCCAGCTGATTAACATCTCTACCATTTATACAGTGAGATCTGGGACTGAGGAAGGTGGGCCAGAACGAGCTATGTTGGCACAACTGCTGAAACGAGTAAATGTACAATAAACCTATTTATGACAACCGGGTGTCCTGTGTTGCTTGACTGCTCTTACTAGCTGGACCTCATCAAACACATATGGTGACTAAAAGGTCATTTTAAACAGAAATACTCTTAATTGTCCTGATAATACAACCCGTTGACTATATAAAAACAGTTTCAGAAACGAATAACGGCTGCAAGTTTTGTTTATGATAAGATAATGTAAAATGTACTGACTTGTGTGAAGGTACTTTTGGCCTCCTGAGCATTATGGTTATGGTCGGGCAGATTGTGAGCGACAGTCTGAGCATTTTCCACAACAGTGGTGAGGGCTGACTTCTGATGGAAAAACAAACGGAGAAGGTCGACCAGAGCGCCACTCTGCTCCTGACTGCAAGTGAAAAGAAGGTGGAAGGTGAATGCTTGTACATGTTAAATGGCAACATATATTGTAAAATCTTAAAACTGGCTAAAATAAATTATCTTCAGGTTTTACCTATTAGTTATCAGTGTCTTTAGATTTTCCCAGGCTGTCTTCACCAGCGTCACCTCCCTGAGAGCTTCTCCTGCCAGCTCACTGTCTCTCTGGGACAGTTGGTTTCCTTTCTCTTCTAACCACTGCTGGGAGTGCTGCAGTGACTGGAGCTCATCCTCCAGCTGGACAAAGAAACGCAGCCTGGAAGAAACAATGAGGATCACCAGTCTGAATCCAACATAATACACCTCACTTTTTTAGGAGATCAAACTTAAATTGATTTTTTTGGTTTTTTTTTTCATCTGATGTCTGGCTCTATTAACACACATTTTTGAGGTTGAGTTGAAGTAGATCTTATACTTCTTCCTACTCCTTTTTGAACATATCAAGACTGCTGCTGCTACAAAAACAAGTGTGTCTCTTGCATTCCTTGTTTAACTATGTCCAAGCATCTCTGTTATTTGAAATATACACTTTTGAATCTGAGCCTAAAGGCTTCCTAACAGTACATACCTGGTCTGAAAGGCCTGGACAGAGCACTCTCTGGACTCCTCCTGTCGAGCATCAGCCTCCAGTTTCTTCAAATTCTTCATCACCTCCTCCTTTCTCTCTCTAAAGGAGCACCATAAAGCCCCTAAAGCATCTGCTTCACTTTGTCTCCATCCAACCCCCCTCTGTACCTCCTCCAGAGCCATTGTGAGGGCCACTGCCTGTACTCTGCAAGATGTTCTTCCTTGTGCACGACTGGCATCGTCAGGTGCATACAGGTGCAGGTGTGCTTTGCTTAGCTGTCCATCTAACCCAACAGCCTCAGCCTCAAGTCGGGCCACATCTTTACCCACTTCTACAATTCCACGGTGCAGTTCCTCAGCTTTGGAGTGGTCCCAGCTCCCCCTACCCTCCAGCGCCTCACGGAGGTGGCGTACGGCCTTAGTTGCTGTCTCGTGCTTCTCAAGGAAAGACTTTAACTCAGAGAGGCACTCTTTTCGGACAAGCAGGAGACGCTGGGATTCACAGAGTGGTTGTAAGCAGTCCTCCCTCCAGCCTTGAAGCTGTTGTTGAGCCTCGGGAGTGGAACAGCCAAGCAGGGACGACACTCTGCGATGAAGAGTCTCTCTCAGCAGTGTATCTTCTTGCAGCTGTGCCTCATGTTCCTTCAACATTGTTCAATTAGACACATTTTACAAACTCCAGCAGTAACCAATATACATTTCTTTACCTTAACTGCACTCGTATAAAAAAAAAAGCTTCTACAAGACTGATGACTGCAAATTATTGATTTCTCACCTTTAATTTAGTAACTGCACCCTCAAGGTCTGAAATATCCACATAAGAAGAGCTTCTCAAGCTAGACAGGAAGTTTTCACTCCTTTGCGTTACAGTTAGAAGAGTCGTATCAAACTGCTCCAACTGCTCCAAATGCAACTTCAGCAGCTTACACCTGAAGAGAGGTCGCATAAAGAACATGAAAGTAATTGATGCTTTATTAACGTATACGTATACAAAATACATACCATGGAATGGCTACTACTGTTTTTAAAGAAGAATTGTGATGTAATTGAAATGAAAATAAATAGGAATAAAAAAAAACAACACCTTTTTGATATGCTGATTTTCACAGAAGCACATCTCTCCTGAAGTTGAGTGAGATTATCACGGAGCTCTTGGATACGAGCTTCAGGTGCACTGGGATACAGACAAAGCCTGAGGTTCACAAGACCCTGGATAAGAGCCTCATAAGACTCGGTTTCTCCCAGCATTTCCTGAAAATGTAAATAAATATAAAACAATTATGCAATTCAATACTGAATATAAAATAGTTTCGGAGAGATATAATGACTAGTGCACTGGCTCTACCTGCACAATTTGTAGTTCGTTCCTGAGCTTCACTTTATCTGCAGACAGCAGTTCAGCGTCTGGGCAGCACACAGATTCACACCTGTCCAGCCAACTTTTCATGGATGAAATCTCCTTTTCATATCTGTAGATTTAAAAAAAAAATCCCACGTTGTGTAAATTCAAATCACAGAAAATGTAATAAGTAAGACAGAGAGAGGGAGAGAAAAAAAATCTTTTAAAAATAGATGAACACCAGTTCATCTTCTTTGAAGTTGCTCTTTACACGCACATACACACAGACAGACACTATGATGCTGACTGTGTGTTATTTATTTTTTTATTTGACCATGGCTTAGTATCAACAATGGGGTCATAATGGAACAACCATATCTCCCCAGAGCACCCAGAGCTGAAAGTAATCCCTCATATATGTGTCTGCAGGGGAGAGGATGAGGTTGACCACAGAGAAACACACAACCACACGTACAAGAGAACAACATGCAGGAACCCAGCAAAAGTGTAAAAAAAAAATAAATGTAACAGTGTTCTTTTATGTAGAATCATGCAATGCATTAACACTTTGAAAAACTACCATATGGCTGGATAATGAGTTTCTCTTCATAAATAAGCATGAATCACTCTGGTGAAAGTCTATCATATGACAATAAACTGATAAAAAAAAAAAAGAAAGAAAATGGAATAGAAATAGAACAGCTGGCAGGAAGATGGACAGATTGTTTTGAAGACACGATCTATGTCCCATTGAGATGAGAGAATGATTAGAAGAATAGAAAACAAGGCCAGCATGCAGATAAAGATGCACATACAGAATAAAAATGGGGATGTTAATATTTCTACAATCAGAAAAAGGTATACGTAGGAACCAAGGCTTTCACTAAACAAATGAAGAACAACAATGGAATTAAAACCTTCAACATCTTTGGCTTAAAAAAGATTTACTTTGAAACCATTCAGAAATGTACAGACTTATATTTCCTGTGCATGTACTGTATATTTCAAATCCTTGTCAGGTTTCAGCAGGTACATCTCATAAATATTTGAGGGACACGTACAGTGGTGCACAGCATAAAAAAAAAATCACTCATTGGGGCTAAACACACATTTTGATTAAATACAATGGGCAACAGCTGAGGAGGGGTGACTGCTATTATTTTACTTAACCTTCAACCAAAAGTCACCGATGGCAAAGCAGAATTGGTGCAAATTACTACAACTTGAAATGCAAAAAAAAAGTTGTACCTTTGCCACAGAGCTAAAAGGCTCTCTAATGAGGATTGCTTTTCGGCAGCCTTTCCAGTTAACTGTCTCTGTTGCTTCTGGAGGTCAGCCGCCTCCTCTTCCAGCTTGCTGCCTTCTGCAAGCCTCTTCGTGGCCGAACACAGCGCCATCAGTCCGGGCTTCAGCTGTTCGATGCTCTGGCAGAGCTCCTGGAGTAAATGAAAGTATATTTATCAACTCCACAGTTCATGAGTCAACCTTTGAACACAGGTCATAATACCACAAGTACTGAAATGAAAAACAATACTGATTTGTAGGTTATTATTTATGTTTGCCACTTTTCTTTTCTTACAATGTGGTCCTGAAGAATTTTGTAGGTCTCTGATGACGATGCGCAAAATGTGACTGGGCAGTCCAGTTTTTCTTTAAGATCAATCATCGTTTTCTTGAGCTGATAAAGACAAACATACTAGTAAATATGGGGGGTAAAAACAACAGTTACATAGGTTTTATTACATTATGTGATGCTGCAAACCTGTTCAAGGTTATCATTGCATCTCTGCCTGTAGGAGGCACTCTGGTTGAGATGTACGCAAAGCTGCTCTACTCTCCCCATTAGCTCATCATGCCATTGCCTTGCGTGGATAAGTTGCGCCTGAATACGTCCCCCCTCTCCAGGGGTCACGCACCTGGACAGGGCCTCACAATCAACCTCCATGTGGGCTAGAGCTGCCCTTCTCTCCTCCAAATGTTCCCTTATCATCTAAAGCGAGATTACATGAGAAAGGGATGATTACACATAAATGTATCAAGAAAATCACTGGGGGAAAAAAAATTATGATTCCAAGCCAGCTATGAAAAGTGGTATTTATGCAGACATGTGCTCAACATATAAAATAACTGCCTAAGCTATTCTGAAATCCTGCTGCACATATTTGTTTTTGGAAAAATTTTCATGTGACTGACAAGGCCAAAATCTGGCAAACTTAGATTACAGTTAATCAATAAAGGTATGACTGATTTGTTTTCCATATTTTTGCCTTGCTGCACTGCAATATCTCCTCAGGGTTAGAATACATTTTCATCTTATTTTAAATGTATTTTAATGATATTGACCCCATAACAGTTGCTGCACAGTTGAGGCATATTCATTTATGAAATTAAGAGGATTTTTTAAGGAGATGCACAAAATAACTGCAGTGCAAAGCAAAAAAAAAAAAAAAAAAAAAAAAACAACAACAAAAAAACCCCCACACAGAATAAAAAAGTGGAAATGCATACCTCTACAGCTCTGATGTGTTTATCTAAAGGATCTGTGGAAGGGATGGTGCTGAGAGACTCCAGCTCCTGCTCTGTCTCATTGATTGACAGAGAAAAAGCTTCTGACTCACGACTGAAGCGCTCCCATCGCAAGCAAATCCTTTCCAGCTGGACAATACTGGAAGACACAAGATTTGGCAACACCTCATTGTTTTAATGGAAGGCACAGAGAAAGACCACACAGTTGTTCACGAGGGAGAAATGGAAGGTCAAAGACCAGACAGACACCATATGTTGGGGAAATATAATCTTGCTCCATTTATACAGACTCAGGACCAACAGTTCTTTGACACTTTTGCTTTTTTTTAAGAGATAAATTGGACTTTTTATTTTTGGCCTAATCACTTTACCTTTGATGCATGTCTTTGCGTCTATCAGCATATTTTCTGTTTGTGTCTGAAGTAGAGGACATCCACTCACATGAATACACACATAAACCAACATGCAAATGAATATAATTCATGTAAAAGGCAGTGATAAGGGAAAGGAAGGCATGGGAGGAGGACGGGACATACTTCTCTTTTAGATGTCTTTCAAGCTGTGCGACTGCTTCTCTGGTGGACTGGGCCTGCTGCAGAAGAAGACCCTGATTCTTTGGACCAAGCTGAATATCTGCTGCCTTCTCCAACAGCATATCTGCTTGTACAGAGTACTCCTCAAACTCTGCAACAAGCTCCTGTTAAAAAAAAAAAAAGGTAATGCAATGCAAAGATGTACAAATCCTATGGTATGTATATAACATGTAGAGGCCATATATTTTGCAGTATGTACAGTACACAATGGCAAAACACATGCCACATATACGCACCTTGTTATTCTCCAGTTCTTTTCTCAAGTTGTCCAAACTGTTGAAAATAAGTTCTTTGTGCAGTTCATTGTTAGCATTGCTGATGAACCTCCAAACCATTTCTCTCTCCATCTCAAACTCTTGCCAAGAGCCCAAAGTTGCCTTGAAGTGATAAAAAAAACGAGACTAAGATTACTACAGCTTCTACACTACACCTCGAAAAACACAACACAAAATCTGACATTTATTGCTGATGTTTACGATTGTTGATCAGTATTCAAGAACTGTCCATGCAGAAGGAACTTGACAGAAGTGAATAAACAACATGAGCCATTCAATGACCGTAAGAGGGGTGTATATGGACGATCAATAATACTTTCACAACATTAGCACAGCGTCACTAGAAAGATCTTGTCGCTGGCTACCTGCAGGTTGTTCTCCTTTGCCCCTGCTTTGCGGTCAGCCTCGCTGAAAGCTCCCTCCAGCTCACGTAGAGACTGACAGAGCATCTCGCCCGTCTGTAGCTGGCGGCAGTGAGACACCAGGAGCTCTGCCTCTCTCCTGTTAGCATGCAGCTGTTTTAGGTGTTGCTACAATAAACACAAACAAGAAAACAACATGTCACATGATCCTTTCTAACAATTTTTTAGGCACCCAACATTTTGTTTCTTCTTGGTTGAAATCTCCCACAATGTCCGTAAATACAACTTTTGGATAACGTAACTCACGCCACTGCGAGACAATCAGCAGTGCATTACAGTCATTGCTCCTCTGCACTGCACACACCTGGTGAATAAGATAAAGCTGCTTGGCCTCCTCTAGGCTCTCAGCATTCAGAATCCTGATTGACTGCTCCTCAGCCTCTTTCTGGGCCCTCAAAACTTCCTCCAGAGTGCCATGAACTTCATCCGTCAGCTCCCCATAGTGGAACACAGCAGAGCCCTCTTCACTCACCTGTGGCAGGGAAGCAAAACATCAGATTATGCTGAAGAATCCCTGAAGAAAGAAAATGTTTAATCCTTAAAATATCTTCGAATACCTGGGTGAGTGAAGATAAGAGTGCCCGCAGGTCAGTTGAAAGTTTGGTCAGAGCTGCTCTCTGTCTCTGCACTTCAAGTTCAGAGCTAACCTCAGACAGCCCGGCGAGGCGACTCTTAAGCCACAGCAGGCTCTCTTCACGAGTGTGCACTGCCTGCTGCAGCACCTGGAATAGATGCAAACACAAGAACATTGATGGCATTAAACCATAGCCTCTTGTCTGTGCTGACAAAACCGAATACGATGTGTTTGTTCACCTGAACAGCAGCATCAACTTGCTCCTGATGATGGGAGTTCATTGCAGTTTCTTTCAGGAGCAACACTTGCCTTCGCTGAGATGAGAGCCAGTCAGAAAGCTCACAGAACCTGGAAAATGGAGAAAAACAAAAAGTATTCCCACTAACTGTAGTCTGATGTACTGTCACATCAGAATGTCTCTCTTTAACCATCTGTACCTCTCGTTCCACTCTTTCCATTTGTCAGGGTGCTGCTCCAGTTTCAGGTGTGTGAGTTTTATTTGTTCTGTAACCTCTTCTACAGCCTTTCTGGTTGAGTCAAGTATTTGATAAGCCGGGTCATTGTCAGGCAACTTATGACACAGATCCTCCATGTTCCTAATCCTCTTCTCACACAAAGTCAGAGGTTTGCGTTCCTTAAAGAAAGTCTGCGGGGGAAAAAAAAAGAAATTTTAAATAACTTTGTCATTCTTTCGCTGTTCTGTGTCCGACAAAATCCAAGGCTCACTCTGTGCTCTTTGATCACTCGCTCGCTGGTGCAGGTGCCTGACAGGGCTTGGAGCTCTCGGTCCAGCTCTGCTTTGCAGTCTTGGAGTATCACAGCCACTCGATTTCTCTCCACTTCCACTTTCAAGCGAAGAAGGTGAGATGGGACCTCACCCTGGAGGTCCTAAACAAAAAAACGAACAAACACAAAGAGCTTAAGAACCGTGGCAGTTTTGGTGTAATATTGGGTCTGTCAGAGACAAAACAGTTACCATAGTGACTGTAAGAAAACACGTAGATGGTTTCATTTTAATATGACCAGTACATTAAGTGGATACAGACAGAGAGGAACTCCATCAAAGCCAAAGGTTACTGGTTAATCTAATTTTGTATTGGCTTATGCCCCTCCAGAGATGTACAGTAATTAGTGAGATTGTTAAGACATGGTGACCCCTGACCTTCCAGTGTTTGTGCAGCCTACGGACAGTTTCTTGCAGCCCCTGTTGCTCCTCTTGAGGTAAGATGTCTGTCAGCTCATCACACGCTTTCAAGAACACACTCAGCACCCGCTGGTCCAGCTGGCCAAAAAAATCCTAAATCATAAAAAAGATCCAACTAAAATCAGACAGTCGGTTCAACAAAGATTCATTCGTAAGAACGGACTAAAAGGATTGAAACCAAAACACAATGCACCCCCTTCCGCTAAAATATTTATGAAGTAACGGCATTGCTTTTGCAGATCAGCTGGAGCTTTCACGTGTTTGCGCTTATAGCAACAAAAGGTTACGGGTTTTGATCTTACTGTGTGTTTCTTCAGTAAATCTTCTGCGTCTCCAGTCTCTCTCAAGCAGTCATGTGCTTTCTTCAGTACTTTCTCCAGCTCATGCCGTGATTCCTCAAACCTCCTCCTCAGGCTGTTGTTGGCCTCTTCCTGCCTCCTCCACTCACCAACCTCTTTTAGCAAAGTCTGAGAGGATGGAGGGTAGGTAGATGTAATCGTATCGGGTCTCTTTGGTAATACAGTGTAATTATATCATACGACTTGATTTGTTTTACCACAAGCAAATCAATAATGAGAGATGTGAACAAGTCTAATTAGCAGTTACCCCCTGGGCGATTTGATTTTCCTTCTTTTTTTTCATTCAATATTAACAGATGTGTGGAATTCTGGTATGTTTATAAGCATATTGTAAGAATAATGCTAACCTGTGCTGATCCTTGTATTTCTGCAACTCTCTTCTGCAGCAAGGACAGGTCGAAGTTTCGCAGACTCTTACTGTTGCTGGCACTCCTCTGCAGGGTGTGGTGGTTCCGCTCGATTACTGACAGACATCTTTTGCAACTTTGCTGCTGATTTAGCAAATCCTGAGGTAATTGGGGGAGGATTAACATGGTAAGATTAACCAACAAACCCTTTCGTATGAGAATTTACTTTACAAAAACACATGAAGAGACATAGAATGAAAATGCAGGTTTGATACAAAATGCAGGTTTTAATGTAACACCTCAAAACTCCAATGACTGTGGAAACAAAAGTGAGTTCATTTCAGAGATGGTATTTGGTTCGTCTCCTCCAGACAACTGGGATTTCAGCAATGCTAGGTAACTGAAAGATAAATAAGATACCCCCCCCGCCCCATCTTTAGATGTTGTTGTTCTATGAGGTGTTTTTTTAATCTGTGCCCTTGAGACCCCCGCAAGTTTTAGCTGTTTAGTTGTTTATCTGCTTACACCTCATTTAAAGGAATGGGTCATTGCCAGGCTTCTGCAGACCCAGATGACAGTAAACACATGCATCTAAATCAGCAGTAAGGGAGCAGAACCAAGACTGCAAATTGCTATTTTAAGGTTTTACAAGCAACAATCGCTCTTATTTTTACAGGATTGCAAACTAATGAAAGCACATCTTCACATATATCGCATTATATTCAAAACATATTCCAATATTTAACACATTGGAACGCCCATAACATAAACACACATCAGTAGGTTAGGAGGAAGCATAAGTTTCAAAAAGATGACAAGAAAAATGTAGTAAAAAGACAATGAGAATTGTGACTATAAGTCTGAGAGAAGATGCCAAAAAAACCCATGAAGAAAAAATATGGTTATTGTTTTTGACCAAGTCACAAATTCAGCTTGATTGTGGCATACTATTTACATCGTATCTTATTTCATTTACTCTCTACCCACGTACATGAGTATAGTCATGTACAAAAGTTAGTAGTCCCTCTTTTAAATCTATGTCTTTTTGTAAGAAAACAAAATCATCTGCTCATAGTAAGTCTTAGTATTGGCAAAATACAACCTGAGACGAAACTAATGTTTTTTCACCATATCATTTTTTTATTTAACAAAAATGAAGCCATTAAAAAAGGAAGCACCTCCCCAATGCTTCCATGGGATTGTAGAGGGCTGGCTGCAGCAAGGTGCTGCTAATCATCAGCCCTCAGTGAACTGATTATATTATTATTATTAGCAGGTGTGCAGTTTGATGATCTGTGGCATTCAGACATGTGTTCTTTCAGAAGCAATTGTTGCTGCACATGAATCTGGAAATAGTTTTATCATTTGAATGTAAGATAGATTATTTAGAAGTGAAAAGAATTCAAGATAGTTATGAATTTCCCCAAGGATGGATATCCCAGGAAATTTACCCCAAGGGCAGAATGTACAGAGGAATACAGAAGAAAAAAAAAAAGAAAAAAAGCCTCTTCTATTTTAGAAGAACATGAAAGCACAACTGAGATTCACAAAACTCCAAACCACAGGACGTCTAGAGTAATGTCCCATGGACAGCAGACACCAGAGTGGAGTTGTTTGCCATTAATGCCCATCCTATGTTAGATAAAAACAGCAAAAACACTTTATACCTCATATCAAGCACTGCAGTGGTGTGGTTGGTGATGATTTGGAGTCATTTTACAGCCACTCAACTCTGGCACCTTACTGTCACTGAATCAACCACTAACTTGAATTAGTCAAAACACACCTGTAAATATACATCAGAATGTCTAAAAAAAGAGAAGAAACAAGGCTTTGGAAAAGTTCAGACTTCCATTTGAAGGAAATGCTGTGGTGGGACTTTAAGAGAGCTGTGCATAAGCTGATTCCCAAAAAAAAGACAATGAATCAGAGGGATGAGTCAAGAAGGATATGCCAAAATGCCTCCACAACATACAAAATTGTAATAAAGAAAATTACTATTTCATGTTTTTTAGTTTTGGCTCCAATCCCTCAAAAAACAAATATTGGACAATTAAAAAAAAATAAATAAAAAAGTTGCATGTTGTTATTTGTCTCATGTGATATTGCCAAATGTTAAGACTGTTTATGATCAGATGATTTTTAATATTTGCACAGATGCAAACACACAGAAAAACAGGATTATATTTGCATGACTGTATTTCTAAAGGTTTGTAAATATTTTATCAACCAGATTTATTGAATACGTGAACAGAGACTTTTAACGCATCTCCTGCTTAATCAAAATGCTGTATATAAAACATACATTTCATAGTAAAAATTAAAATGACTTAATTTAAGATGTTCTGCATAATTGTCTATTTACTTTAAAGTAAATAACTACCTAAGAATAATCAACTAATAAGAAAAGTTAACTGTTAATTTACTCAGTCTATATTAATTATATCTTACCTGCCACTTAAGCTTTTGCTGGGCAGGTGTCTGCGAACTTGGATCCCCCACAGCAGAAATGATGCGACCTGCCCGTTCCAGGGCCTGGTAAAACGTATTGATGTGTTTTTCCATCTCCTCCAGTAGCGGCAGAAGGACGTGACACTCCCTCACCAGGGAGGGACACTGATCTCTAACCTGCAGAAAATTAAAATACTCATTAAACCACCATAAAGCTGTGTGACAAAAATACAGATTACGTAGGACATTATTATGAAGTAGATGGGTGTTGTTTTAAAAGCCATCCATCCATTATCTATACCCGCTTTATCCGTTTCCAGGTCACGGGGGTCTGTCGGAGCCTATCCCGATGCATATCTGGCGAAAGGCAGGGGTACACCCTGGACAGGTCGCCAGTCTATCCAGGGCCACATACAAACAACCAATCACACTCACATTCACACCTAGGGAGAATTTAGAAAGATCAATGAACCTACACTGCATGTTTTTGGACTGTGGGAGGAAGCCGGAGTACCCGGAGGAAACACACGCAAGCACGGGGAGAACATGCAAACTCCACACAGAAAGACCCACCGGGCCGGGAGTTGAACCGGGAACCTTCTTGCTGTGAGGCAACAGTGCTAACCACTAAGCCACCGTATACAGATATACTGTATGTAGCGCTGCTCTTTATGTTTCTACATTAATCTCACCTTGCTGAGTTGACTTTTGGCTGACGTCATAGTCGCCATGACCCTCGTTGCCTCATCCTGTGGTGCATCCTTGGCAAGAAGCTGAGCACTGCGGGCAGCCAACTTGTATTGTGTCTCCATGGCAACGACCTTTTGCTTGGTATTCTGAGGTGAGACGAGCAAGCGCATGGTCATCTTAGATCTAGGAAATGGCTTTTAAGTCCAAATGTTAGCAAAACAGTGTAATAAGTGCAGGTCGTGATCCTTTTGAATAGACTTGAAATTTGATAAAGGTTGGGTGAATGTTAAAAATCCAACCTTTCTTAGAAGTTTATTACTGTTAGGATCTAACAGGCTTTCAAAGGTTGGGAAACAAATGGAGACACTTTGTTGCTGCTAACTTACAACGCAATTGTAGAAATCACTAGCAGTAGAGCTCCCGCCACATGTTTTAGGTTGCACTTGTGCTATTCTGACCTTTACATGACAAAAACGATCAGACAATGAGATTTCCTCACCTCCACATCCTGCAGGAAGGCTCTGACACTGAGGAAAGACACCTGAACAGGGGCATTTAACTTGGCCTCTGCTGTGTCCAGCAGCTCTTTCAGGGCCCACACAGCCTTCAGGTGGTCTTTTCTCCACTTCTCCAACTCATCCGACTGGGCATACTGAAGCAAAAAAAAGGATAATCAGTTCTACTGTCTAATTCTAACATTTAGTTAAAACTAAAATAAAGATTTTTTGTAATTGATTTTTTCTTTATTCATTACTTGTTTGACTTGGAGGAAAAGGTCTCTCCATCGTCCATTCAACAGAAGCAGCTGCTGCTTGAGCTCAAGTGACACAGTCTCATCACATGTTTCAATGAGAAAATTCCCTGCGTCATTCATGGACGCATGGTGATCCATCCACTGGCTGAGATTCCTGAAAAACTCCTTATTAAATGCAAAAAAAAAAAAAAAAAAAAGACAGGCAGAAATAATTTAAGAGAAACAAAGAGTGACTGACAAAGAAAGAACTGAAGAAAGCCAATCAAGAAAGGAAACAAAGGAGGGACAATAAAAAAAAAAACTGGGGTAATTAGCCCTTTAATCCTTGGTGGGGATGTAAATCTGTGGTAACCATAGTAATGCCAGAACAGAAATATCCTCAGTGGCTTGTAGTAAGTCAAATAAAATATGTGATACTTGAGAGGAGACTGCTAATAGGATTTCACTTGAAGGGTAAGCACTTCTATTTAGGCTGATGTAAATTTGATTGTTGCAACTGTACTTAGAAGTACCGGTGAGTAAATCAAATAAAGGAAGGTGTGGGAACTTTTAATCTGCTCACAGGAAAAAAAAAAAAAAACAAAACAAGTTAAAGGAAGGGTTTCATGCATTAGTAAGAATCATACCCGTTTAGAGTTCTCTGGCTGGCTCAGAGCTTCCTCTGCATCCTCTAGCCAGGTCTGTAAGGACGCCACAGTGGAAGTGTACCTCTCCCAGTTAGACAGAACCTCCTCCAGCATGCTTCTCACGCTGCGTACTTCCATGGATAGACTCCTCCACTGAATCACCACTTCCCGCATAAATCTTCGCACTCCCATCTCACCTTCATCCACTGGAAGATTAAAAAAGAAGAAACAGAAACATTAATTTTATCTGCTGAATTTGAATTTTATTTGACTTTCCTCTGAGGTTAAAGTGAAATTATGTGCATTAAGACACCTTCTCAACGTGAAATACTGATTTTTCCTCCTTAGACTGGTAGGGCCAATACCTATTGTGGCTATGTGTTGTTTTTGAGTCTAAATGATATAAATTCTAAATATAATTGCTGTCTCCAATCAACACATGTAATTTACACTTCTTTTTTTTTTTAACTGTCTCTCGTGATTCCCTTGCCAAAGATTATATAGACTTGGTTAAAGGCTTCATGATAGATGATGCGTTTTCACTGAAACACCAGATGAAGAAGACATTGAGGTTGATGGAGCTACATGCCTCTAAAAACAACTGACCCCAAAAGCTCACTACAGGGAAATGCATCATATTTGCTTGCGTGAGACATTATATTTGGATCACTCTCACCAGTCTCATGAGTCGTGCAGAAGCACAAACTACATTTAGCTAGAGTGGAACATTAAAATAATTAAATACAAATATATCTCCAGTTTTAGATAGACATGGATGCAAGTCAGTATGGCACATGAGCAGTGCCTCAGTCTTCTACATGTTCTCTTGAGGTAGTTAAAAAAAATTTAACAGTGTCATCGACGTTTATAGGTTTCTTTGCTCCATATTTTAAACAAAGACTCTAGACATGAATGTGGCTGTATAAAATAAGCCACATAATCGCCAGGTTTGTCAATAATATTCATCTTGTCTGGGCCCAAACCTGGATTGCACATCTCATATAATAACCTTGGTCAAAGTCACTTTATGACATTTGGGTCATATCCCACCTGTACAATTTGACCTGTACTAAACAAGCCATAACCCAAGTTGGGTCCAGGTCATGACCTTTGGTCCACGTTACATTTGCCAGGACAGTAAATTGAGCCGTAAGTGCCAAAGTAGCCCAGATTAGACGCAAGTCTGCATCTGTGTCAGTTTACTATGTCATCAAACTGAGCTTTTCAAACATCAAAATAACCTCACATCCAACCAATCAGAGGCCATAGTGCCAAATACGGCGGCTATAGGACTTGTACATTTCATTTGTGGGGTCGACCAATCAAACCCGAGGCGCCCTGATTACTCGCCACACCTCAATTCTCTTCTCTGCATGCCCTGAAGCAACACAACCCCAAAACCTAATGAAACCAACATCCTAGCTCGGTCTGCGCCCAGAGACCCGCAGAAGTAGAGCAGCCCTTAACAAGCAAATGGGGTCGTATTCCCCACTGAGAGCTGAGAGTGGAAGAACCTCATTTAACCGTAGCCTGCAGACTCTCGTCCTCAAGCAAACTGTTAAGGAAGTGAGGGGTTGAAGGAGCTGCTGAAGGAGGACACTTCATTGGTTGCTGAGTTTTTTTAAAGGGAAAATTAAAGTTCAGACATTACATACACACATTACACACACATTTTTATTTTTTTTTTATTATTGTCCAAGAGAATGGATCTGGGGGCCCAGACTCAATTTAAGATAAAAGTTAAAAGCAAATGAAATAATAGACTGGTGTTAGGCAACATGATATTAAAAAATGCTAGTGACTTTGATATCTCTGACTGTATTAGACCCCGAGGAGCAATTTTCCTCATCAATGAGCAGGACAGTTTTATGGCAATACTGGATAATTTTATGGGATTCTACATCAGTAAGATTAACCTTATTGATTTAACAGTTAGTGGATGAACATGATTTCTGTTTCTAAAAGCCTACTCTCTAATATTTTAGTCCAAAAACAGTTCTCCAGTTGAGTACCCAGAACATTATAAAATACAGTATAGGAAGCATGCGTTTCCTAAGAGGGCAAATGCAGTTAATAAAAGAATTAACATTTGATTTTCACCGTTCTGCAGCCTAAATAATGAAACCTTTATTTTATATTTTAATTTCTCACCTGAGCTGTCCGCACCCACATAGGCCTCTGCAGATTGTTTAAGAGACTGGAACAACGCCTCATAATTTTCAAAGAAACGCTGCTTTTCCACAAATGACTGATCAAAGCAGAATGGAAAAAGAAAATATCACTGTATGATGTTGAAAATAATGACAGTAGCTTAGAAATGGACACAAAGCAATAAAGCCAGCCACAGTATAAAAGTAGTAAATTTTATAAAACATTAACAGCTAGAATTTTCAATAAGTACATGCAAAAGAATGTTAAGCTTTAAGCTATTTCCATGCATTCTTGATAAAATAAAACAAAGCCCTTACAATATAGTTGTGGAGCATCAGTTCCACAGACTCCTGTTGGCCATATTTAATGATCCAGGATTTGAGTTTGGATTCAGCTAGTGTGAGGAAGGCCTGCATGTGGTGTTTGTTTTCCAAGAACTCCATTCGAGCCAAATGGACGTTAGACGATGTAGAAACAAAGTTCATCCTGAAAAAAGACAAAAATTTATATAGGACATCTGTCGGCTTATCCCTCCCATTCTGCCGCTCCTCTGCAAAGCAGAGAAACCGTGCCAAGTTCGTTAAAATAATTCAAGGAAGGGTCCCTGCCAGCAAGCACAACCACTGTACTGTATTTTCTTTTGGATTTACCGCTCAGCCATGTCTTGAAGCTGGTCTGGGGGCACGGAGACCCCATCAACACTTCTGTCTCTATGGATTCTCTGAAAGACTTGCTGGTGACTCTCCAGGCTTTTCAACACATCCTGCACGAGACACAGAAAAAAAACCGAACCACATGTATAAATACAGAAAAAACCTAAACAGTAGTTATTCTGACCAGAAACTCAACAATATTTAACGAGGTATTGAAGGTTTAGAGCATTATAGCTTCATTCAACCCTTTAAAAGTCTGTAAATACATTTAATGAAAAATCACTGTTATTGTATCGCAGCATATTGTCTCCATTTCTATTTTTATGGCTAGACACTAACCTTGTGCTGCTCCAGAGCTCTGTGCACAGTGCTGGCAGTGACGTCATGTGCCTGTTGGAGGACAATTTCTTGTCGCAGGGCTCCTTCAGCCTCGTGCAGCCATTCCCCAACTGTATCCAGAGGAGTCGGCAGGGACCTGTCCAGCTGAAGATGCCAGTCCAGGAGCTGAGACAGAGACGACAGTTAGAAAGAAAGGCTCTTGATGAAAAACAGTAGTTCTGTTCCTGGAACAACCTGTTTAATTGTAGGGACAAAACATGAGCTTCACTTGTTGGGATTTTTGTAAAACTTACAAATTGAAAAAGCATTTTTTACATGTGGTGAAATTAAATAGAAATAAATGGACCGCTCTTGCTTCATTATTATGTGTCAGCATCAATAAGGGTATTTTTTTTTTATTTTTTTAAGGCATGATTAAGCTCTAATTAGTAAAATGTTGTGACAACTATGTATGATCCTATATAGGAGTTGGAGCTCTCATTCCTCTCACCCGTTTGGAAACCCTCTCCCAGGCCTGTTTGACCAGAGCCTGATCCACAGTCAGCATCCCGTCCCGCTGTGTAGATTGCAAAGCTCCCTCCACCTGCTTCCGCCTCATCTCCAACTGGACATGCAGGCGCTTGAACAACTGAAAGGGAAGAATAAAATCATTCACAGATTCTCAAACGCTGATGTTACACTTCAGAGGCAGTAACCGCTTGCTCCTAGGTCTCACAGTCTTCCCACTGGCATCTAATCATAACACTCATAAAATCAGAAGCTAAATGCTTCTGAATATTGCCTCTCTCCATCTTCAGACTCTTCGGCCCGCACAAAGAAAATGAGGATGCCACACATGCTGCTGAATATGGAAATTATCCTGAGGCTTGAGGAATAAGCCAGACTGAAAATATGACGGCTGCCGCTTGATCCCCACAGCGTAATGCCACTGATTAAGTTAATAATAGGAACGTCTGTGCCTAGTGTGCCCAGTCTAAACTGTGTGCACACACACATACTAACCTGGTACTGTTGAGCAAGACTGCCCTCAGTCTCCCGTGCCCGTACCGTGTCTTTCTCCAGCTGGTCGAGCCACATTTTAAGCTCCCTCAGGCTCTTTCGCTGTTCTCTCTAGGAGGGCAGGATGGTTGAGGGGTGGAAGGGTGAATGATGGGTGGAGAGAGACAGACGACGAGATTGGAAAACGTGAAAAGCAAACAGGGAGGAGGAGGAGGCAAAAAAGAAGACAAAGAGTAAGAAGAGTTTAATCACAGAAAAGTTTCAAATTATTGACAAAAGGATGAAAAGAAAAAAAGGGTGAAAAAAGAAGGTGGAGAATGCGCTGTTAAACATCTATTTTCCTAATCCTCACTGTGGGACAAAACATCAAAAACCCACAGCTGCCAAAAACACTCAGCCTTAACACAGTACTTTGAGGAAGACCCCCTGCTATTTCTTTGAATTTTAAGCAACACTGACAATAATACCACGCAGCGCAAAAGTTTGAGTTTTTGCCATTGAGCTATTATATTTCATTTGAGTGCTGCTCAGCCTCAATTATACAGCTTTATGTTCAGTCCATTTAGAAACCCAGACCCATTCTTAACGGCAGTTTAAGACAAAAAGATTCATTCTGTCCGTAACACTCAACTCTTCATAATTTCTGGCAATATCTTTAATGCCTGCGTTTCAGGTGCTGCTTCTTACTACATGAGCACTTCTGTTGGGTTTACGTGAAAAGACAAAAGACAATGACCTTCGAGATCAACATTAGCATGTGAGGAAGAAAAGACAACAACAGGACAAAACCAAACATCCAGAAAAGGCCTAATCAGCATTGTTAGGCAACAAATCACGATGTGACACACAAAGCAACTGGTTAGAGCCTCTTTACAGCACATCACAGCTCGGGACAATGTTAACCCTAAAAGCAGGCATCTTGTATTCACAAGCTTTCCATCAGATATGCCGTATCAATACAAACTGCCAAGGCTTTCATTGTCATGCTAATAGCACCAGCAGCCTCAGCGTAATGTTGCAGCATTCATAAATGGTAATATTACATCCTATTATACCGCTCTTCCTCTTGTCATTATGTCCCAAACACTCCAGGGCAGGAGCATCACATCAGGTGATTTAATACTAGCCAACAGAATGAATTCTGACATGAAAAATGTTTAATCTTATCCTTAATTTGTCGATACGGTTAGCTGGTATATTGTAGACAACTGATTCATGTTGTCAATCAATTACAAACAGTAAAAGGGAGCGTATGTGTGTGCTCACTGAAATGATCTGTGGAAAAAGGTTGGAAAATCGGCACCTTGGCTGTTATGTTACTGGGAGAAAAAAAAAACAACAACAACAACAAAAAAACCTACCTCTAACATTTCTTCTATATCGCGAGGAGCAAGCTCATGCTGTAGGACAGACGCCAGCACAACAAACCACAGGAAGCACAGAAACACCACAGAAGAAGACAAGGAGAGGAGAAATGTACAAAAAAAAAAGACATTACAGAGACCAGACACTGACATATCTGAGTGAAATCGTCACCTGTTTTAACCTACATTCAAACGTATACAGCCGGCGATTTCTACATTAGTGTCATGTTAATGGTGATTGAGAAAATATAAAGTCAAGCTCATTTTCAGAAGTGCGCTCATTGTGTGTTGTACCTTGCGTTTAGCAGGTTAAAACAAGTGACAAACAGTAGGAGGAGTCAAGTGAACTCACTTCAGTTTAATCAAATATGAAATCTATATGGTGCACGTCAAGCTTGATGCACTGATGAAAAACAGTTTGGTAGAAAGAGAAAACATTTACAATATGGAAAGAGAGAAGATGATAAAATTGATGAGAATACCCAAACTGAGACACATCTGACAGCTGGTTACCTCCTCTTGTGGCTGTCCCTCTGCGCCGCGCTGCTTTCGGTCAGGATGATGTTTCAAGAACTGGGCCACATACGTCATAACAGATTTCTCATCTGGCTTGTCTACATCAACATCTGAAGGGAGAACCGAGTGAATATAATGAGAAGTTATATTTCTCATAGAGGAGAATACTTGCTACTAATAAAAGTAGGTCTGACTGAAAGTGGCATCTAACATGAAAACCGTTATAAATCTGTGTCCAAGTTTGGTTCGGAGGTTCTGTCATGCTGAATCTCACGGCCTAATGTACCTTAATTACGCTGATGTCAAGCTTGATTTGTGAGAGATCAGTCTGAAGGGCAGGCGTGAAGGGACACAGATGGTGTTAGTGACTCTGAGGTGCACGCTGATGCTGTGATAGACCAGCCTCTCTATTTGTGTTTTCTGAAGATTTATTTAGTCAGAAACTACTAAAGTAGGCCAATTCACATTATTTGAGTGAGGCACAATAAAAGATGCAAATTATACTGTATCTTCAAAAGTTGGTACAATTTTCAAAACTTTTAATCAAATGTCTCTGACATGATTTGGTCAAAATACCAAAACCGGAGAACCACACCTTCCTTTTCAAACGTGAAATACATCCTCCTTTTAAAGCAACTACTTTGAATAGTTGAGCGAGCCACAGGACTCCACTCCTCACCTCTGCAGCACATGCTTCACTGGAGATCTGTACTACACCTTTGAGCTGCCATGCAAATGTGAATTTGAACACAAATTACACTCATTAACCCTTGAAAGCACATTATTACTGTGTGAGAGATCACAGAATGCCAGACCTGAGAGCTCACAGCGACACAATGCAAACTGACTTCATGATTCTACACTCAAAACTGATAGAAGAAGAAAAAGAAAAAAAACCTAACAACCAGTTTTATTGTCAAGTATGGTTTCTTAATCTATAGTTTTGCTGCAGAGAGCAACAATGAATCCCTCTTTTATGCATAATCTTGCTGTGAGTCATGCACTAAACTGGCTCAGGTTGTTAAAACACTGACATGAAGACTGACGTTACTTTCCAGCATGATGCATTTTGGATACACAACTTAAGGCTTCACAGTTGCTCAGTAAGACTTGTTGCCTTTATGGACAAATTTTAAGATATGTTTACAAGTTATTGATTAAATGGCACAAACACAAGTGACGATACTGTAATTTCTAACTTTCCAGTGATGAAGGATTAAAAAATGCAAATTGAATGTCAGATATTCTTGCCAGGATATAAAATAAAATTAAACAAAACACCGATAAAACAATATCAGTTGTATGTAACACAACAACTAATGATGATGAAAATTAATATATGTCCCTTAATTTCATACTTTCAAACATGTGTTTTTTTAATAATAAAACCATTTAAAGCCGCACTGTTTTTTATTAAAGATAATGCTGTAGAATGAAAACATTAAGAAGCAAGTTTTTGTACATTTAGTATTTGAAACCAAAAGCTGTTAGAGTCAGTTTACTCAGAAATGCTATAGGAAATAATATTTACCATCCGGATCAAGAAGCTGTGGAATGCCTAACTCAGTCTCAGCCAATAAGAAGGCTTCCTGCAGATTTTCTCGATTAGACCTGTTCCATACACGTTCCATGTCAACTAGATTTGGCTGGAGGGCATTGATGACAGCAAGGAATGCTAAACCTGTGCGCCAGCTGGGGCCAAAGTCCTTCACCTCAATCCCCAGACATCTATAAAGCACAGAAGTTCAGAAGGTCAGCAGACGAAAACACAACCTCTGGTACTGAAACATCGAGCGGCACATGATCAAACACTGTGTTTATCAAGGTCATTTTTGCAAACACTTGTCCATTAAATCAGGCATCATACTTGGTAGCTGTCTGCTGAACCCATCTCAGCAACGCCTTTCTGGCTCCACCCTGCACAGGAGGCAGGGGCTTTCTTTTAACAGGTGGGCTGGTGGTGTCAGTGCTGCTGGTGGAGCTGTCCAGTGAGGAGGTGCTGCTGGAGAAGGCACGGAGTGCTGGCAAGCTGCTCGTTAACTCCTCAATCTGTAAGGAGCATGACAACAGGCAATGTCAGGCTTAATCATTTTTTTAAACTAATTTTAAAATGCATAACATTTATCTGATGTATCTTTACAGTTTAGCAACACTATGCATGTATGAACATACAAATGTATTCCATCACTTAGGGATTGGCTTAGGGTGCCCCTTTTCCAATGCACATGGTATAAGTAAACTATGAAGTTTCACAGTAGGGCATTTGTAATTAATTACTTTGAGGCACACATGGTTTTATAGCCCTCTCACACTGGAAGATTCAAGCTTCACTGAATTTTATTCATATATCTTGTGCCACAAACAGTTCATAAAGTGATGTATACTGTATAGCATGGTTAACAGAGGAAAAAGAGAATTGATATGTATTCCCAACATGACACACCCTGAAGTCAAAATTGACATCCCATCTCCAGCTGCTCTTTAAGTTCCCTTAGATGAACTGTCAAACTGTGGAAGAAAGCACCTTCTCCTTTCTTGGCAATTAAATGGCCAGACTTATGCCTGCTTGACTGCTTTTGATCTTGTTTGTGATTTTTTTTGTTTAGTACTCAGAAATATTTTTCACTTACGTAACTCTGATAATGGAGTGTGAAAAAAGACAGGAGTTATTTAACTGGGCAATTAATTTCATCACCCATTTAAGGGAGTGGGTGGAAAAAGTCTGAATAGATACATAATTTAGGGCGAATGTCTCAAAATATGCCCATTCCTCCCAGGAATAATTGTCATGCAAACAAATTTAAAAGGAATCTGGAACCTCATATAACTCCTTAATGCAGCAAATCCTTAAATGAAGTCAATATACTGCCAAGAGGTGAACAAACACATTACTCTGTGTAGTACATTTTCTTTAAATTAATATCCTTTGGTTTGCTGAAATTGGAGGCATTTAGTTGTGCACATGTTGAGTGTAGTGTTGTGATTAAGTTCTTGTTGATCTCTGCATGTCATGAACTGCCCAGGGTGACAACTGCTCGTTTTCAGTGAAAATGCTTTAAAACATTGGTTTTTCCATTTTAAATGTCTCTTCAGTTCAGACTGCTTAGCTTTTCACTTGCTTTCAAGGCTTGTGCTTTCCTAACAACTACCCTGCAGGCTGTTCATCAGCTCTGTTAGTCGTTAAAATTGTTTTTGTCATGTGGTATTATGGATATGGTCACGTTGAAATTTAGCATAAATGGCCAAATTCTACTAAGTTAGACCAGTTAGTGGCAAACGTACACTTACCTGGAAATAAAGGATTATTGTCCACACCAAACCCAGTACAATGGAAGGCCGCCCATCCACAATGTCTGTGGAGTTGATGTTCACTAATTTGATCTGTGACAAAATATGAATCAATGTAATATCACATATATATATATATATCTATATATATATAGATATATATATATGCAAGATACACAATACCAGTTTACAACTATGCTTGTGGATATACAGATATATAATCTGGGATGGATGTAATCCTTGCTGCTGGTGGATATGGATAATGCTACCGTATTTAATTCATATCTTGACCAAACCAGTGCAGAAATGTACAGGATACTGACCGGAGATCCTCTGTAGGCAGACTGGGGATGAGATAAGAAAAGGAGAAGAATGAGAGCAAGAGTCGAGGAGGAACAGGGGGAGAGACAGGGAGCATTTGGAGGTACTCTAGATACATTTGATTGAAAGCGAATGCCTCATTGACTGTGAGATGGCTGATACTGTTGCATCTCTGAGGTGAGATAACACAAGTGGTTGGCTGAGAGGCGAGATCTATCAGCACCGCACAGGCAACAGGAATTATATCCAGCAGAGATGGACAGAAAGAAAGGCTGCAATGGGTAGAGAGGAGCAGGAGAAGAGGAGGGAAACAGAGAGCTATTTACTGTGATATGATAAAGTGTTCTATATTATCAAACAGAGGGTCATATTACTGAGATACCACAGCACAACAGGTCATCATATGGTAATAAGATCCACTCTGACTAGATAACCAAGCTTAAAGGAAGAGATTGGGAGCAGGAGAAAGCAGTAGGGGAAAGCATGGGATGAGAACTGACTATATATATATATATATATATATATATATATATATATATATATATATATATATATATATATATATATATATATATATATATATATATATATATATATATATATATATATATATATATATATATATATATATATAGATAGATAGATAGATAGATAGATAGATAGATAGATAGATAGATAGATAGATAGATAGATAGATAGATAGATAGATAGATAGATAGATAGATAGATAGATAGATAGATAGATAGATAGATAGATAGATAGATAGATAGATAGATAGATGATTTTACAAAACACAGCAGGTTATACTGATAAACAAACTAGCAGCCACCCACCAAAAAAAGATTCTTGAAAGAATTGTACTTTTTTGTACTCCTAAGGTTAAAATGATGTTCAGAACATAATGATTCAACTTTGTGCACTGGGGGGGGGGGGAGAAGTGGAAAGAAGCTTATAACAGTTTTTATGACTTTAGAGAGTTTAGAAACCTGCCAGAAAGGATTGTTGTAATTCTGTAGGGATTTTTCTCAATCCTTGTTTGATGCAGTGAGTGTTAAGAAGTAAGAAAAAAAGAAAAAGGCAAAGATTTACTTGCCCTTGCTTCTCAAATATGAGGAATCACTGCAATACTTTTGAAATGTTGTCAAGAAAATATCTGTGAGATTTGTACCATCTGTTAAGTTATCCAAAAATATTACCTTGGAATCTGGGAAAGTATGATGCAAATGCTGTTATGGTTTTACAGCCTTGATGAAAGATAAACTGATCAAATTGTGGTAAAAATAGAGTTACTGCTGGTGCTGAGAATCATAGTTTCCATATAAAACTACGTTGAGCAGAGTTTCACAAGGGTTATGACGTGGTGAAAATCACGACAATGCCATGATGCACTGCATATGTGGTGAGATAAAAATGTAGTTGCAATGCTGTGTATGTGAGTCCGATTTACACAAGCAGCATATGTACACTTAATTCTCAGTTTACAGCCTTAGCATGTCACCCACACACATACATATGCAGCGGAGTAGCCACTGACATCTCATCTCCAAAGAGAAGATTACTGTTGAGGGATTACAGTTTTAACTTTGTCGCACTCGAGGAAGACGAATCAATGTCCCTGGAGACAGCAGCTCATCCTTATTGCTTTATACTGTATACTGTATGTATATGTATTGGCGCTGTTTTATTAATCTCACACTGGTGTGGCTGATGCATTCAGATCATTACATCCAAAAAGCATATCAAACATGTTTTCAATGTAAATGTGACAATGAAACTGAAAAAATGAGTTATATACCAGAATGAAATGTTCCAATTGAAGGTGAAGAAAAAAATGGAAGTACAAATTGTACTAAGATACCAAGTTAATAGATCAGCTAAAGACACATAATCAATCCTTATATTTACATTTTTAAAGAATTTTCAACCAAATAAAAAGCCAAACGGATTAATTAAACTATACATGACAAAAACAGGACAAAATCAACAAGGACTATACAATAAAACAAGCTGGTTTTAGGATAAAGGAGGAATAAATGTAAGGAGAAGAGATGAGAGTGGAGGGGAAAAGGGGAAACAGGTCAGTGAAGGTCATGGTTCGATATCTGCGCCCACGAGGCACCAGCTGAGGATGGCGTGCAGCCTTAAAAGCAACAAAAAAAAAAAGGAGAAAAACACAATACAGAAAAAGAAGATATACTGAACTCTCACCTTTCTACCCTCAAGGAACTTCAGAGCTGTACCGATGTTGGCGACCCAGTGGATCCTCTTTAGCTTCTTGCCCTGTTCACAAGGCTGAGGAGAAGGAGGAACAATAGAAAGAACCGACAACGTAAACAGGGAAAGAAAACTGCAACTGGGCACCTTATTTCAGGTTAAAGTGATAAATATAATACATATAATGGAAATCTGTCATACAAACATAAATACAGTTCCAATAATCTTATAGTGTTGACAAAGACAGAAAATATAATATTTGAAAGAGTGTGAGAAAGGCATATGGGTCCAATCAGAGCTGTGTGTGACTATAAACATCCAGATCAATAGGACATTCAGAGCTTAGACCTTAGGCAATATTGGCCAAGTAAAATCCTCGAGATGCGCCTTTGCCTGTGTTATGTGTGAACTCTGATCTGTCCTTGTTAATCTGGCCTTTTCTCCTCAGTTCAAACATCCAAATACAGGAAGATCAATAAGACTTTACATGTAATTGTGGCTCATTTCACATTCACTGCATTAAGTCTGCAGTTCCCCAGAGAATAATATTCGATGTGTAAACAATTAATAAGACATTTCATGATTTCTACTGTTATGTGATCATTCTGAGCCATGTTATTTCTGCTTGGCATGCAGTTGTGTAAAAGTGTAATCCAGCAGGATCTGAGGGTATTAAGTGTTTGAAGTTTGTGGCCAAGTCACATGCTGTAGAAATGAGTGTGACGCTCACCAGTTTTTGTCCAGAGAGGACTTCCAGCAGAGCCAGCAGCATCACACCATCTTTGATGTCCTCAAATAAGTCTGTCACTTCCAGAGGTGGGACATGCTTTGCAAACAAGGCAAATAAAGTTAGATTTTACTATTATATAAAAAAAAAAAAAAATGCTTATAGCAATAATGTTCATGCTTTTGTCAGGGAGAATGTCATGAAAATCTTTGATCTCGACTATGTCGTTTAAAACACTACATTTGTATAAAGCGGTTGTTCAAAATGTGTAACTGACATCATGTTTTCATGGCAAATTAAAGCGCTTAGAGTTTCCCAGGAATGCAAACAGCAAGGATTTTAGTCTTAATAGTTCTTGCAATGTAAAGGAGACTGTAAGGCAAAGACATGTTTTCTTTTTCTGCACGTTATCCCACTCTCAGTGGCGCAGCGCCAACATAAACCAGAAGAAAATACATATTACACTGTGAGACATTAATTTAAACTTGTGAAACATGGATAAAAGAAATCCTCATGAAAAAGGTATTTAGAGCCCAGGCAGAGTCTGGCACCAACATACATGACTGACAGCTGGATTCACCCATAAGTAAAGGCTAAGTAGAGACTCTGAATGAAGGTCCTCAAATCCCAAAATATGCTGATGATTTCAAACTGTATCCTTCCCAATGACTTCTTCCCTGACCTGACACAGACTTCCAGACTTGAGGAAATCCACATATCTCTGTTCGTTGCCAACGCCACATCAAGGATTTCTCTTAAAGTACAGTCACATGCTGCGGCTGAGGAGAGGTTTAAGGGGGGGGGGGTTCAGATGAGTGAACCATTCACAGGGAGATTAGTGGCAAATGGAGTGAGTGAGAGAAGAGAGGGAAGGCAAAAGTGTTGTGCATGAGTGTGTCTGTTTCCACATGAAAGTGGAGTGTGTGTTTGGTAAGCAAAAGAGTAAAAAAAACTCAACACCAAACAGAGTGAATGTGAGAGGGGTTTAATTGAGAAGGAAGAGTGGCAGTGAAGCAGATCATAGAAGACAGAGAGAGAGAGGGGACACTAACCTCACGTCTTTCAAAAATTAATTAGAAAATAGAATAGCTCTTCGCACTAATTCCTTTTCTAATGTCATTTCATGGCTTTAGATAGGAGAATATTCAGAGAGCACTTTTCCTCATATCAAAACATGACAGAAAAGGCTCTTACGTAGGCTTCACTCAAAGGGATCAATTACACCACGAGTTAATTGGAGTTAAATTCACCTATTTGTTCATTATAATCCCAAAGCTAATGAGGAAATTTCAGACTAATTACAAAATAAGAAAGAAATATTAATTTCCTCTGTTCAGAAACATGCACTAAAAAAATAAACCAGGAACTTAATGAGCTAATTACATATAAGCGTCTGGGTCATAATTGATTGTGAGCAGAGGAGTTTCAGGATGTGCGTTTGTGCGAGCTGTCATGTTGTTGCGCCGGTACACTTGACTTCCACAGAGTCTGAAATATCAACGGCAGTGAAGACACAGGGAGGGGCGCAAACAAAGAGACGACTGAAACGTCTGCTTTTGACTGGCAATGCAGTTTGAAGCAAAATTTGGCTTCAGCCATCTATTGTCCGAATCTTTTAAAGGTCTTATTATTCTAAAGGGGATTTATTTCTGCGCCAAAGTACAAATGTGAATGTGTTTAACTTTTAAAATCATCTAATGTACAATATAAACTAATTATCAAGAACAAAAGACAAAAAAAAATAAAAAAAAGTCAAAAGATGCCAAGAAAAACCCTATTTTATTCTGGATGTTTAAAGTAGCTATTGGAGGGAGATGTGGTGTTTTGCAATTTGTTGTAAAAAAAAAAGAGTAGGCTGGGGGAGGGGGGGGGGGGGCAGAGAGTAAACAGGGCTGGGAGCTTCACTTACCGCAGCTGTAATCTCTAAGAACACTTGGTTCACTGATTATAGCAGTAAAGCGGTTTTCCTGGAAAACGCCTGAGTGACGATGAAACCTCTGCTGTTCATACTGGCCACCCTATAATTAAGCTTTAACCTTCTCAGAAAGGATTTGTCAAATGGAAACTTGGGGTCTGCTCACTGACCCCCCCCCCCCCCCCCCCTCCCCTTCAACTTGTCACTCCATTGCTGACTTCTGCTGAGTGCAACTTGAGACCCCGATGAGCCTGAAAACTGAAAATGTGCCCCTCTAGACAACAATTTGATAAAACCAATGCTGCCACAGCGCATGCTTTATTGACTATATATACACAACAATGGTCTCTATCCAAATGAAAGACCCTACCTACAAATCTGAATCTTTGCTGAAGTTTATATCTTTGCTGAGTTAATCTGGCGAAATATTCCAAGTAAAGACAGCCGTTAATCTTCAGTATAAATTCCCAGCTCTGGTAAGTCTCCTCTCATAGTCTTTTCGTCAGCGCCCAGAACGCTTCTTTTGTTATACCTGTAGAATGGAAATGTTAGGGGGAGGGGACTGATAGTGAAAGGAAGGCCTCACATCTCAAATCACCTAACGATTAATCACGCACCTTTAGGCACCGATTTAAAGACCTGTGATAACTCAAATTGCCTAATCATCTGTATGGCCACAAGCAAGCTCAACCCCCTTAGAGAGCAAAGCTAAACTGACTATTAAAGCTTTTTCTGTCTTCCATCTCTCTATGTCCTACTGGCTTTTCCTTACTTATGCTTTTTTTTTTGTTTGTTTATCAGTATACCCTTTTTGTATTTATTTTGCTAATTGTAGAGCTTCACATGTGAAAATAAGCACATGTTATTTGGTTTACAGTTAGTCTTCATATCGGAGGAATGCATGACTTTATCCCTCACGCCAGCTCAATAAGTAAGTGACTCTTACCACCTACTCATCACGAAACTCTCCACACATTTACCAAGCTGCCGTGACTACCTAGACATTTCTGAAGACAAATAAAAAATAGGCCAATCAGTGTCACCATGGCAACGTCAGGCATCAGGTGAAAGGGTGGGCAGTTTCATGATGGGCGAGGAGGGGGGCAGTAACCATGTAATTTGATCAGCTAGGTAAAGAGGGAGGCATGGAGATCAAATTTGGTCAATTTCATCCAATGAAACAGCGATGAGCTGACTTGTTAATTACTGCCAATTAAAATGGAATATCAATGAAAATTTCAAAGAGCTCTGTAAAACTTATTTATTTCTGTTTTTGTTGAATCAATCAAGCTTTGGTTCAGGATGTTTTGTTCAATCAGACACTATTTTATTGGACTTCAGGTTATGTTAATAGATTATGTGTTAGGAAATATGCTTAATTACTTTCTTCGTTAAAATTAGAATACAAAATGGATGTAACTCTCACATCTGTTCAGTAAATATTGAATTGGAACTAGCAGCCTGTTGAAGGTCTTGGTGAGAAATTCAGAAACAGGGTGAAATACTGCCTGCAAACACCTCTAAAGATCGTTATCTAACAAATCCTCAACCACTCCAGAGTTTAATGACCATAAAGTAATGATAAATATCCCAGCTTGCTTTAGGAGACTGCTGCAATAAATAAACCATACTGTATGATTAGATTAAATATGAAATCATAAGTATTTAAATTTGGGGATATGTAATTTTCTATTGGTATGGTCCACAAACCTGATATTTAATATTATAATATGGTGTAAACTCGTCAGAGTGCCTTTCAAATGAATTTTCTGCTTCACATCACTGCAGTTCAAGGCTTCCACAGCTGTCCTAATCAAACAGCAAACCTTGAAAAGAGCGTCACTGATTGAAATAGCACTTGATTGTGTTGCACTGTGCCACATTTGCCCTGTCCACCCATGGCAGACAACATTTAGGAAATAATGAGAAAAACTCAGCAGCACAATCCAGCATGACACAATAATTACAGGCATGTAAAGCCACCTCAAGTAATTTAAGTGTGAAGTGAGATTGCTTAATGTAAGTGAGATTTTTGTCCAAGGACCTTGGGGGGGACAAATGAAGGGCAGGCTTCAACTAAAAGCTTTTATCTTGAGTTATCTAAATTAGCAAATATTGAGATAGAGAGGTTACTAAGATATAAATTACTGTCTGTAGCTTGCAGGGAAAAAAAACAAGATAACCACTGAGATGTAATATGAGCATCATAATTACAAAATAAATCTTTGCTAGTAGCTCTTTGATACTGGAAGAATGAAAAGGAATAAGGAAGGCATGTAAGCATGTGTGTGTGTGTGTGTGTGTGTGTGTGTGTGTGTGTGTGTGTGTGTGTGTGTGTGTGTGTGTGTGTGTGTGTGGTCCATTCAAGAAAAGTCAGTCAAAGTATTACCAGCTACACACAGATGATGAAGTGAAGTTGCTCAGAGAGGAAAAGCAACGAGATGGTGAAGTTTCCCATCCAAACACCAACACAGGCATTTGTGTAAATGGACAACACAATGCTGGCACTAGCAATGAGAATCAACCACACTCACCTTTGCCAAGTGGGAATTGATCCATTTTGTGAATGTTCTTTTCTGCACTGCCTCCTGCTCATCTGTAAATCAAAGCCCAGAGCATCACAGTTAATCACATGTGATAATAAACAAATAGGGATATTAAAATGCAGACTTCTAATTGTCTAGCATTGTGAGAGCTGATTGTGTAGCAGGGCAGGATGGTGGCTCTAATTAACTACCATAACACCTCTTTAAGTCTAATGTGCCTGAACGCGATGGAAAATCGTGACTTAGACCAAAGCACAGAGAGACGGCATTTGGCATTTACTCTTGGCATTTTCACTAACTGAAAGGTGTGGATGAAAATTCTGCTCCTGAAAATGCCCTTCAGATGATGGAAGGGCAGCATGTAAAGCCGGGCTTACTCCATATTTACGCATACATAAGGTTGTTTGTGGTGGCTACTGCGATAAAGGCCATTTAACAAAGGCATAATCAATACCATAGATGTCTGTTGTTGATGTCCCCTAAAAAGCCACTTAGCTCAAATGAGGACACGACAGTCAATCGAGTAATGTCTCTCACATGCAGTCAAGTCTGTATACATTATACTGTGAATACAAACACTTTCGAAGGATCCTATGACATGCATTGATTGCCATTACGCTGTCTTCTGTTCTATCTGTGCTACGGAGCAATATCCTTGAGATAAGCACGCTATCAGAGAGACAGGACGCCTGGCACAGGGCTTCCCTCTAGTTTAATGAAAAATGCTGACGGACTGATTATACTCAAGTTGGTTAGTGTGTCACTGGGTACTGAGGGCAGACGTGAACAGGAGGAAGAGTACGTGTCAGAAGGTGGGAGAGTGGAGTGGTGTGGGGGGGGGGGGGGGGTGCTGTTCATACATAATGCAGATACACTCACACACACAGTCATACGTGCCACTGAGCAGGTCCCTGTTCTATGAATTAATCTTTTGATTGGGTTCGAGAGCAATCAAATATTGATGGGCAGAAATATTGGATAAGAATGGAGGAGATTTAACTCGGGCATCTTTCAGCAAGCACATGTGTGGGGTTGGACACGTCTGCATCTGCCATCGTCTCAGTCTCAGGGACGAGGTGACTTTGAACTCTGCGCACACAGTCCGATGTAGTGTAATCACACACAAACCCAAACTCTCTCAATATCACAAAAGGAAACAGCCATTCTTAGCAACAAAGCATTTCAACACACCCTCCGATTCATTAGTCCCATCCATACCACTTGCCTCCCATTCTAACCCCCTGCTGTAAGGATGACCTTAATTAAATGCCATTAAGAAATAGTTAATTTCAAAAGTGCCTGCTGACCGGTTGAGCTGTGGTAGGACTGGTTCAAAAATGGACATGGAAGTGCAAACTCGCTTAAAAATAAAAACAAAATCTAACCAATTGCAAAATGTTTCAGGATTTTTGCTTTCATACCGCTCCTTCCGATTACTAAATAATAAAATTTATCTGTTAGATAGACAAGTAGGCAGATTAAATCTAAACACAGATGAACAGAGAAGCAGACGTCCACTAGATCAAACAATTACATAAGAAATCAAATATTCTGGCAGTCAAACTGCTGTGCTATGATACAAGTAGTGAGGTCCTCCTTGTCTTCTGGGTTTCACTGCAGGCTCAAAGCTCAGCGACCTCTACACTCAGAGAGAGACACACTCACACACACACTGCCAACCTGGAAACGCCCCCCTTTAAATATCTCTAAACACATACAGACACACTTCACCCAAGAAATCCTATTGTGCAAAACACTTTCAGTTAGGACTTCAAAAAACAAAATGCACACAGTCACACATTGCACAGTCTAAGGCACGTACAGATTCCATACTGCAGTGCCATATTAGATCATGCACCCTACCACACACGCAGCGCACACCTAGTGCGCACATGTCTTCTCATTCTCAGACTCCCTGTTTCAGTAGGACACACAGCCCTTCACATACACTGTCCCACTTACCACGGAGGTAGTGGAAGAACCCAGCCACCAGGTTGAGAGACGTGTTCTTTTTCGGGGAGGCTTCACCCCCTACTCGTCCTGCCATCTTGTCCCCTGGACTGCACGTTGATTTATGCCTGTTATCATGAGTACGTTGAGAGGACATCCACGACAACCAAGATAGAGGCAACACTTGCCCTTGCTCCTGCCCTTGCTGCCCTCGCTTCTTTTTTTGGGGAGGTGTCTTTAAAGAGTTCCTTGGAGCAGCAGACCTCCACTGATGTGATGACAGCAGTGGAAGTATTGCTGTGAGAAGAAGGAATCACACTCGCGGTTATTCCTCTCTCCTCTCACGTCCTGCTGTCCTCAGTCCAGTCCCGCAATAACGGGCTGCACACTCAGTCAGACTCTGTGTTTTTCCTGCCTGTTAAGCAGCTTGTGAGTGTGATGCGAGAGTACGCGTGATACTGAGAGTGTTTGTGTGAATGTGAGTGTGTGTGTGAGCGCTGCGGAGTGCCGGCTTGCCCCAGCATCAATCTTTCTTGCTTAGTCGGTCTCTCTCTCTCTCTCCCTCTCTCCCTGTCTCCCTCCCTTTTGCTCTCATACAATCTCTACCTTGATTCCCCCACTGCCCCCCTCTTCTCTATCAATTTTCCACTGTGGGCTGCAGAAACAATCCACTTCCCCTCCAAGCCAATCAGAGTGCGTGGGAATGAGTGATGTCACAGCAGCCTGGTTCCGATGTGGAGAGGGAGGACTGTGTGGTTGTGGGTGGGTTGAAGGGGACCGTTTAGCAGGTTGGTATGGGGAGACGTGAGAGCTCCACTCTGACAGCACCATGCACACAATTACACTTGCTCTCACACGACATCACTGCAACAGACGTGCAGGAATTCCCTGTGTGTTGCTGGCACTCCCAGCACTCTTGTGCTCTCTCCCATCCACACAGATACCATGCGGCGCTCTGAGAGATGCAGCTTTCAACTCCATAGAGCCTGCAGGGGAGCAGACTATTACTGACAGTGGCTCTATCTGATCGGCGACTATACTGTCTTCAAAAAGGATCTGCTTTCATCTAATCCACAGTCACAAACAGTATATCTGTCTGACTGTTGTCTCTGGTAGAGGAAGAACTAACCAGAACAAAATGCACTAGAAGAGAAGAACAGCATCTGAGAGGACGTTTAGATATCATACTGCACAATGTGCCCAGTCTACACAGCAAGATCAAAGTTCAAAGAATTCATTGACAAAGAGCAAAAGAAAACCAAAGCAAAGAAAATACATGGGCTATGTTTAGTAATTTAAGGGATAACACTTTTTTTCCTCTTTTGTTTTTGTCTTTTTTTTCTCCAAGTGCTGTTCATTTATGAAACTTTTGGGTTTGATGTCATTTCATTTTTTTATTAGACTAAAGAAAACTTTCAAAATAATGTATACTTTTAGCTATTTGTTTTACCCCATATTTATCTATTAGATATTAATTCAAACTGGAATATAATTAAATAGATAAAGCATAAAATGCATTATTGAATTAAAAATAAAAAAATAAAAATTAAATGTCTTAGATAAAGTAATCAACTAGTGCATGTTCGTGGTAAAATTTACAGAAATTATCTTTACAAGCCTTTACACAAAACCGTCCACATAATTATTCATACATTTACTTAATTTTAAATATAGAAATATCCAAAATCCATATTCTGATATGTAAACCTGCCATTTCCAAAACTGTGTAATACAGCATGCAATATCAACAGCTGGTGGATATCGCATACTGATACAGTACATATCTGAAAACATTATCGTGCTG
The DNA here is from genome assembly GCA_014839995.1 of Xenentodon cancila. Classification (NCBI taxonomy): domain Eukaryota; kingdom Metazoa; phylum Chordata; class Actinopteri; order Beloniformes; family Belonidae; genus Xenentodon; species Xenentodon cancila. The sequence goes on from CM026209.1 coordinate 12,937,839, forward strand.
ACCAGGTCCCCCTTTAATTTTAATAGATTCTAATTCTGTTTTTTTTTTGTCTGCTGCTACTGAAATTGTGCCATTGCTCATAAAACTTGACTGTGAAACCAAAAACCAAAAAACAAATACAGCATCCTGTTTTGTGGTTAAATCTTTTTCTTTCTGCAATAGGTAGTAGAGTTGACAAGTGGACAAAATATAGAGTTAGTGAATACTGCCTCCTTCTCCTTTTGAATGGTTGTTTTTCTATCACAGTTTCTGACTTATGCACTCTCTTATTCAGCCTATTTATTTTTCTCCAATCTGTTTCCCATTCCCTCTGAGAAGCACAGACACGTCCACACAGAGCTGTACACAAACATGCAGGCACTGTGAGCTCTGGAAACATTAAAAGCACAGGGCTCTTCTTTGAACCCATATTCAGAGACTTTCCTGGAAAGCAATATTCATGGTTAAGAGTCTGGTGGGTCTTATATCAGTCTTAAAGATGAAAGGACCATTCATCATTTGTGTGATTTTTTCCCCCTTTGTTCTTAGGCTTCTCCCCATAAAGGATTTTAATTATGAAAACCATAAATAACCAATGGCAGCTGTCATCCGCTATCTATCTGCTGATAATCACACTGCTGACACTCCTCCTTCCAGCAGCCCTGAAACTGGATGTCACTGTGCAACCTAAGCCTATTCCACGCACGTCTTTGACACGGGGTCTGTTTTACATTTCTGTACAGTGTGATTGCCCTGTGTGTGCCGGACAGTGTGTGTACACACATGTGTTAGATAAACTAAGAGCTCCTCCAAATATTAATGCAGCCAGCCAGTCTTCATATTTACATGTACATTGCCTTTACTCTCCTACTTTAACCCATAAATCCATAATTTTATGCCAGTGAAAAGCAGAATTCATTGAGGCTTTTACTTTGCACAAACTCATAGTCAATAACATAACTGCAAGATAATCCTAGGTCTGCATTGCTGCCAAAAAATACAAGAATCTATTGTTCTCAGTCAGTCTACACATTATCAGTTACGTAAATAATAAAAAAAATATTATATTGACTAATGCATAGCTATCTTTCTGGTCATTCACTTGTTTGTGCCAAGGTAATGAGGTCTTGACTAAAACTAAATTATTGCTGAGAACTGACACTTGTATTCAGAAGTGTGCTGTCCATGGTGCTGAATCTGTCAAAGTGAAACGTTTTAATGTGACAGTTACTTTGATATAATTGTGTTTATTTACAAATAATTAACAAAAAATTGATATAAAGTACAGTCATCCTGGTATTACCAGCACTATTTACCCAATAGGATGCATGTTTTTTGTTTATATGTTTTAAAGATTTTTTTTTCTCCATTTAGCAGCCATACAGCAAAACATGAGGAAGCTGAACTTCTCTGGTAATTTAAATGGTTTAGAAAAACAACCCCAGGACAAAATCAAAACAAGATGGGGAGGATTCATGGGGCTTATTAGGGTGCACCATGGGAGCTGAGAGAAACCCAGGGCAAGCAGGTGCATAAGACACACAAACACTGATAGAAGAAAACAAGCTGAATGGAGGGAGGGTCATTTTACGTCTACTGTATTTGCAAGAATAAACCAACTCCTTTAGGCTCCAGATCTCAGGAGTGTTCCAGGAACTCCAAGAGAAAAAAAAGAGGGGGATTGAGGGTTAAAACAGGCTGAGCCTCAGCTAGTCTGGATTTCTGCGGAAGCCCCTGGCAGGCAACAAAACACTAGATCGCTCACTGAGGTTGTAGAGGTTGGATATGGGTCAGCACCCAGGGCTCATACAGGTATGTCTGCGGGGTGCAATGTTTCATGAGGAGAGGAGGAACAGCGTCTTTCCAACCATTAAAAGGAAAAACAAACGCCCTCCTAGAGGGTGGAATAGTACAGCTTCTGCTCATACTTTAATATATTCACCCTAAGGATATTTGGGTTTGCTCTCTGAGCAACCAAGAGCTCCTATTTAGCCCTAAATGTAGTTTATTGAGACACAATGCCACCTAGTGGAGAAGAAAAGCTTTAATTATGTGAAGTACTTCCTTTTAGGCTTGAAGAACCCTAGACAAAAGATGAGGCAAGACAAAACTAAAGACAGAAAAAATAACGAGCTTTGTAAAAGCTCAGATTTTAAATAGCAGTGGCTCTTTTAATCTACTTATGACTCCACAACCTACCATGCAATAGTCAGGTAGAATCAGGCAGCAACACATTTACTGTGGAATGAAAAATAATTTTCTCTAAAATCTGAATTTTTTAGTACTTAATTTAATCAAACAGTCTTCATATTCAGGCTGATGGACATTTAAAATCAAAGTTACAGTTACATAAATAACAACTACTTTAATTAAACTGGCAAAGATGAGTCACAGAAGAAGTGTTGATTCTGTGATGCTGTGCAGGATCTTCTTTTTACACTTCTACAGTAATGTATCTTCATATGCTGCACATTATAAATTGAACAGCCTGTTAGAGCCATTATGCAGTAAATTGATGGCTTTTCTGTGTGCTACAGAGGCATCCTGTATTGTTCGAAATTCACACACACACACACCCACACACACGCACACACACACACACACACACACACACGCACACACAATTTCTCAAACACACAACTCCTGCTTACATGCACACACAAACTTAGGCAACCCACTACACACTGGCACAAAAAGGGATTTTGCAGGTTATAGAGGCTTTTCAGTCCCTTCCCTCTTTCAATACCTTATTTATCCACTTCCTGATTCCAGCTCTTTCACCACAACAATTTCTAATTTAAAATAAAAAAAAACCCTCCCTGCTCTTCCGTCAGAGTACTTTAGCCCTAGCTCTCAATAGCACCCTCCATCAGACTCTCAGCACCACCACTCAACCCTCACATGTCCATTCAGCCTTTCCGTTCACCATCCCACTTCATTTGCAGCATATTTTTATGAGTCCCAGCATAAGAGCTAAGACAGAAGTCCAAATGTCAGCCCATTAGCATAGCTAATTACATTTCAGTAATAATGACACCACATTAAAGGGAGAAAGAAGGGGGGAACAAGTCAAAGTGATTATCAAAACAACCCCTTTCCTCATTCAAGCACCATCACTCCCTTTTTAGTACCAGATGTGCAGTGAAGGCCCTTTGCCGGTGACAAAGATGCCCAAATATCACAGCGTTCATTAAAGTCAGGCAACTGATATAGTCATTTCCGTAATATCAACACCTGCAGTGCTTTGATATGCATTATTAACACACAGACACACAAATTCAAGTCAAAACAAGTGAAGGCATTTGTAATGCTACAAGCAAAAAGAGGAACATTTTGATTAAAAAAAAAAACTCATATAAACATTAAATTATATTAAACTTGTCACTCTATAATCTAACATAAAAGCATATTAAACTGATTCATTCTCGTCATCCTGTAGACAAATCCTGCGAGAAGATTCTTTTTCTTATTAAAGTGAAATGAATTCAGCTGAACAAAACAGTTTTCACATCACACACAAACACACCAGACATGCAGCTAATGCAATGCATCTATTCCACCGCAGGCCCCAGGGGTCATCTCAAAACATCATACGGGGGTACTAAGAGTATTAGAAAGACTCAATTTGGCTTTCAAAATTATATTCAGCTTGACGTTTCTCTGCTGCGCTCCCTGAATGTGCGCGTGTGTGACGAGTGTGCCTGTGGGATGCTTCATATGAGTGGGAGTGCGAGAGTGGGTCAGACAGTCTAAGCTCTTTATCCAGATTCAGTGGCCAACCACACATTACATGGACGAATAAAGTGAAAGGACTGGCGTCAGCACGGTACATAAATCACAGAGGCCAGAGCAGTAAATGCTGTTATAAGTCTCATCTTTGCTGTGAAGAAAAATGCTGCCTGGAACAGAATCAAATTCATCTACAAAATCCTGTTTCACACAACCAGTTGAGTGTATTTATGCTCATCCAGCTGGACTTATTTTCTCTTTTATCAATAGTGAATATAAAGATATATGGATTGTGTTCAACTGAAACCACCTGTTATATTTGAAAATTGATTATTCATTGTAATAATAATAATAATAATAATACAAGCATAATATAAAAAAATCTATCATTCATTTCCCTGTTTCCTTGACATTAAAAAAAGAAGAAGAATTAAAAAAAACTGTGAACACTGTTGTCCTCACTAAACAATATTGGAAGTTTTTGTTTTGTTAAATGGAAGGTTGTGTTGGAGGTAGACTGAGAAAGGTGGTAAATATCAGTCAGAGACAGCAGGAAATAGCATTTCATAGTTACAGCGTTTTTATTGCTTTGTTGTTTTGATTGGAAGTACATGCAAAGTAATGGTGCACATGAGTTTCTGGGAATATGGTGATTAAATCCAGGAGTAAACAATGATCCTACATCTGTAAACATAGCTCAGTTAAGAGCTTTAACATCGATGTGCGTAGGCCAAATTGGCTCTCAAAAGTGAGATAATTAATTAAATGACAAAAGAGTCAGCCATGCTCAGCTGTTCACTGAATTTTAAGAGAGACAGACTATTTTTAAAATAGATAACATACAGTATATTCAGCTTCCAGGAGATTAACACATACACAAAGGAAAACCAACTTAAAATTACCTACTTAACTGTTAAGCTGAAATCATCATTTTCTCTGGTCAAGTGACCTCCCTGAGGTCAAGGTTTCACTTTGACCTACTACCAGACGCACAATTTCCCCACCACCCAATCACACTGTGACAGGTGTCTGTGGATGAAAGATAAGGAGAAAGCGCAAACTATTACAGGAAAGAGTCTGAAAGTGTTTTCCGGGCAAAATTACAGGTGTGAGGACTTAATCTTCATGGACGTTGTTTGGTACGTCATTCTCACTAACAGCATCAGATTAGTTACAGACAGACTGAATATACTGTAAAACTGCTGTTTAAGGCCAACTAAAGAACATACGTTAATCAAAGCTGGATGTAACTTGGGCTCAGCTACTCATTTTTACTGCAAAACCCTGCAAACACTCTTTTTATTACTATCAATTAAAAGTTGCTAAATTCTGCTTGGGTTGCAAGAATGCCTTGCAAGGTTAAGCGATCTCACTTGGGATTCATACAGGCAGAAATGCTGTTGTTTTGATAAGGAGAGAAAACATATGTGCATAGATATATTTTACCCCTATACTCTGACCATAGGGATGGTGTGACATTTTAAAAAGGGTTTAAAATAAACGAGCACCTTCCTACCTTCCATTGTGTATGTGGGACCCTCAGCGCCCTGATCTTTTGATGTGTCACTCAAACCGCCACTGACTGTCAGGTTAAAAGAGATTACAATCTCAGAGGCAATAGAAGCTGTCACTGGGTGACTAGCACGACCAAAACACAAAACATGCTATTGCAAAGACACACACACACACACAAACACATGGAAACACACACCAATCATTTTATCAAACATAATGTTCTGAACCAGACATGGCCAATAAGCCCACAGGGCAGGAAAAAAAAAAGAAGAAAAAAAAAAGCCTGTCCTGACTGTCATGCGACAGCAGCCATGGCAACAAGTCACAAACACAATCTGGAAAGACAAGGGGAAGAAGCAGCAGAATGAATAACAAATCATGCTGCGCTGTTCCACGAGTGCCTCGGTTCTGGTCTGACGGCCCTAAAGAATCGCTCTGGGCCTGTTCAACCACTCAGCTAAACTGCTAACTCCCAGAGGTATGGTGGAGGGGGGAGAAAAAAAAGATGCATTGCAGCTATTTTTAAACCCACAGTGGCGGTTTCTGTGTCTGCGTGTAATTCCAGGCCCGTGTGCATGTGTGAAGCCACGGTGTCCAGAGCTGAGACGATAAATGGCGGTGTCACAACTAAACAGGAGGCTGGCATGGCTCAAGGTGACCGTCTGCTTGGGCCTTCCTTGGCTGCGGCCGAATCATAATGTCGCCCTTGGCAACAGGATGTCACCCTGGCCCTGTGCCAACCTGAAAGATCTGTGCCAGGGCTACTAGCAATCAGGAGTTTAAAAACTGGTGTGTGGGATCTCTCTCTCTCTCTCTCTCTCTTGCTTTCTCTCTCTGTCTACCCTGCTTGCTTACTCTCATTTTTTTATGCTCTTCCATCTCTCATTCCTGTTTAATCCATCCAACACACTCAGTATGGGACTTAAGTCCGCCAGATGTGCTGATCTCTGTTGCTTGTACCCTTTTGTCCTCAAGCATTTTTCCTCCAGCTCAGCAGCCTCCTTTACTAAACTTTTATAGGAAATTGGCTAATAAATCTCACTTTATTTTCACAGTAACTACACAGCACTACACAATACAACCCTCCCACAAAAAAAAGTTTGAAATGATCAAGGAACTATGTGGCTATCTTATTCTATATAACACAACATGTTAACATACAAACAAATTCAGGAATATCCACATCCCTACATGGAGAAAACTTAGGCAGGTGTTGAGAACACAATGAGATTTGACAAATCTGGTTAAAAAGCCAATATATGGTCAAACCTTGAAACCTAGGCAAGAATATACACCTCCGGCACCCACAACAGAGAAAACAGTTGAGGAATTGAAAAAGAAAAACAGTACATTGCTTTTCTCATTAATGAGAGACAACAAATAGGCAAATTCCACAGCATATGGACGAGTTCGGCCTGGGAGGTGTTCAAAGCAGCCTTGCCGTTCTCAACCATATGGTGTCACTAATTGCTGTTTTCTTTTTTTCTTTCTTTTTTTTTGTAGCGACAGAGAGGTGCACCAAAATAAATTGTTTATGGGAGAAAAAACACAGCTCCCAAAACTGGGGCAAAAGATTTTTTGTAATGCTGCATTAAGCAGTTACTAACAGCCTCCAAATGAAGCCTGAAGGGAGAAGGACATAATGTGGTGCTGATGTGTGAAATGTTCCTAATTTGCAACATTATATTCTACTGAAAACAAAAATATGTTAATCCAGTCATGCTTTACAGGAGATCTAAATGGCATTAGATAACTATATTGATCCAACCCTCAAGTAAAAATAAAACAGATTCAAGCCAATTTTTTTTTTTCTGCAAGCATATGTGAACACCAGTATAAAGAATAACTGAACAATCTTCTGATTGAAGTGATGTGATTACAGATGACTAGAGAAATACATTTATGGAAAGCCTTTAATAAATAAAAACCTAAAACCAATTTATGACCGGAAACAGATTTCTGAGTAAATGATACCAGAAGGACAAAGAACAAACACTTGTTATATGCAGTCTAATACAAATAAAAAATGTTAAAAACTAATGTGTGTCTCTGATTCTTACAAAACCTCTTGATGATATTATCATACCTTTAACAGAAACCAGAGCACATCAATTCAATGTTTGGGTATAGGCTCTAGTCATGTGATCATGATGTACTGAGAGGAGAACATACACGTGTGACAAAAACAGCCCTCTTTCACTTTAAAGACTTCATATATAGAGAATTAGGACATAAATCAAAAACCTAAAACCACCAACACTTCACATATTACACAGTCATTTGAGAATTTGGGAAAGGTCATAAAGTAAAGCACCCATACTTTAAAAAGAAATATTCGAAAGGGAAAAACAAAGACATATTTTAATCTTTCTAGGAATAGACATCACAGCAAGTTTACTGTGACAATCTGTTAATGAGAATTTAAAAAAAAAGATATTCATCATCTCAGTTAGTTAGGTTTGCAAAGATGCACCTGAATAATCTACAAGACTTCTGAAACAATGTCCTCTGAAGACACAAGACTAATGTACAGATGAATGAGCATAATGCAATATGTGGTTAAAACAGCATATTGGTATAAACAGCATATACAAACTGTGGAGCATGGTGGACAAGTGATGATTTAGGCTTGCCTTACAGCCAGAAAGCCTGGGCATCGCTGCAGTTGACCATGAACATCTCTGTTTACTAAACTATTTTACTGTCCAGTTTGAGTCCATCTGTCCAGCAGTTAATACTTGTTAAATGTGTTTAATGCAAAAACTCAATGACCTTCAAGCAAATCAACATCAGAATGCCAGAAAAAGAGAAGAAACGAGGTCTTTCAATGATCCAGTAGAAGTCCAGCCCTCACTCAAATTTAAAATGCTGTGTTAGGACCTTAGCTGGGCATAAATGAATTTAAATTACTCTAGATATGTGGAAAAATGAATGAATAAATAAATAAATGATGCTGCAAATCCATTCAAGTCAGAGGCAGGGCAAATTTAAATTTACTGAATGTCTCCACTCAATACTCCGAACAAATTTTACAATGTCTACATGTTTCTGCAATACAGCAGAATTTGGTTGTGAAAATGCAATATTGTTCCCACAAACCCTCAGCACTTACAGCCGCATAACTGAATAACCACGGCAACCAGGCTTGTCCTATCTGAAATGCCACAAGACATCCACAGTAAATAACTGTTTGGTAATATTTGATAAAGGTTTTACCAGCTGGTGTTGATACATCGCCAAACAGAGGGATCGGGTCCAAAAAGAACAGAAACAGAACAAGTCCTGTACAAGATGTGTTGTTTTACTGCCTTCTATTGTAACATCTGAACCTTGCATGTAGCTTTGAAGCAGTAGGAAGCAGTGATGACATAAATGCAGCATATTCTGCAGGTAAAATCTGTAAGACTGTTTGCACAACTTTGTGATAAACTGTTTGGTTTTTCCCTGAACATGTACCTGCATACAGCCGCCACTGCACCAGAGAGACAGGTTAACACGGGCGTCTAAAATTAGATCAACAGAAGCACAATTAGGATTCACAGAGTGCATCCACACCTGCACACGGGGATGCAGCGGAGCCACGTGGCTGCTGATTTTCCCGTCAGCTTTAACAGAAACTGCCACCTCAGAAGCCACACAGGGAGTGGCCATATTGGATCTGAGCTCCAGTGTCACCTGACTTTTCTGCTACTTTGCAAGCGTCATCAGTATGATCCTGTCGGCAGGGGACGTGTGATTTTCACACACAGAGATGCACCGTTGTAGGCTGCTGGTTTGTGAGAATTTATAGTGCAAGAATCAATACATGTGCATCATGCAGAAGAGAATAAAACAAACAAAAAAAAATCTCATAAATGTTGCTGCAAATACAGTTTGCAGGAAGAAAACATTTGAATTTGAATTAAAGAAGAACTGATATTTGCCCAAATTTTAAAATACATAAATGTTGTGGCTTTACTTTGTCACAGTGCCAGAGCCACATCAGGTAGTAGGCTGCAGATTCAGCTGTCCACAATAACACAAAGTCGTACCGCTGCTGCAGAGTTAGGTGGAAGGAATAGCTTTCATCCCGTCAGCTTCTCTGGGATTAGCTGTGCTATTGTTTGCTTTCCACTCTAGCCACACACAGACACACATATGAACATATACTTCACCGGACTGTACACAGCCAGAATTCTCTCACATAAACTTATGCTACAAAAATTAAGTCTCACTTATCCTGACTCACTTAAAGTGACTATTCGCTACAATAATCTTCCTAATCAAGGACTAAAATTCAACAAAGTAACACAAACTTAAGTATGTATAGCAAATGAAGTATAAAAAAACACAACTCATTATAGTCTTATAATTTCACTTTACTTGCATACTGCAGCTTGTGACATTGCATAGCCTTCCTTCCCAAATTAGTCTTTCTGTTACCCGGAGGTCTGAATTCCAGGACTACACAGAGAGGGCATTCATGGACATAAACAAGGACAACATGTGAAGCTTTGCTTTAAAAAAAAGTCTTTGCTATGTGAAGAATGAGGTCACCTCCAGAAACGCGACAAAACAAGTTGCTCCAGTGAGTGAGTAAGCATTTTACACCAACCTTGCAGCCTCTGCATCACATTGGCTATATCCCTGTCAGAGCATCTATAGCGTCTGGGTGATGCCATGCCGCTGTCCTGAGGTCACCGAAGTCACGTCCCAGCTCCTCTGCGTCACCCCTGCAGGACTTCCATGCTCTGACCGGGCATCAAAATGCGTTGCAGTAGTTTAATGTGTTCAAACTGAGTCAGGGAACTGAACCATGTCCATGTTACTGAGCCTCTCTCTTTTCCAAGTCATCCCTGTTACAGGAGCAGTCTGCAATCCTCACGCGCAGCAAAGCTCCTCCCCTGATAATAATGATGTAAGTGCATACTGTATGTGTATGCGAGCATGCATGTGTATGTACTGAACATCTCAGAGGACCCCCTCCCCTACCTGTGTCTGTTAACTCTGCAGACAGGATCACTTCCTGCTCTGCAGACACTGCCACCTGCTGTCCTAGACAAAGAGTTGCTTCTCGTGTCACTGTGTAATCAGATTTAAGGCTCATTTCATAGATTTGTTTCACCTTAGTAGGCTATCCATATTCAAGCCTTGATGTAAATGTTTAATAACTGGAAATCGGTGCTGTCGGACTTCAGCGAAACTGGTGACACTTTGTGTGGCTAAGTTACTAAACTCATTTATTTATTCTTCATTTTTATGTATTTAATATAATGCTGACCTCAAATGCAATTTATTCACTACAACACAGCCAAACTCATGCACCATTCCCAGAAAAGTGAAACTTTATCTACTGCCAGTCTCCAATTCTTACAAAGATCTCAACAAAAAAAACAAATTTATTGAATTTATCTGGAGAAATGACACCCGAAATAGTGGACATGAATAATAAAAACATTTTTTAAATGATAATACAAAAAAATGAGTAAACACATAAGCGCTATACAGAAAAACCAAAATAACCAGTGGGAAAATAATGAAGACATGAAACCATGGAAAGAAATGTCTCCTAATATAAAGCAATTTTTAATGTTTTCATATAAGATTATCTGAATGGCTCTGGTAAAAATAATTCCTGCAAGCAGGGCAAAAAATAAAAAATATCTGCAGGTTTCATTGTTTTGCAGATATGAGTATATGTACTCTATAATCTACACATAAATATATTAAAAATATTTCCATAACCTCCTATTGAGTATTTTGCACAAATTTCTTTTGATAAATAAATGTCTATTCATCACTATTGTGCCATATAAATAAAACATTTCTGTGCCAGTTGCACACATAGTTGTGTTCCAAGCAAACATTTCCGAATTCTCAAAGTAAAACAAATATCACTGATATAGCAATTCTTAGTCTATAAATGCAAGACATATTTAAGCATACATGTGCTTGTGTGGGCTTTGTGTGACGCAAACAAAATGTATGTGAAACAAAAAACTGTAGGTCGCCCGACAATTTATTACTTATTGAGCAACTCCATGGGTTTTCTAATGATGTCACCATTACAGTCTGCCCCTCTGTGGCTCATGTTAAACGAGGGGGCAATTGTTAAGATCTCACAAATCAACTCTGGTCCAGTCTCTTGGATATAAAGTCTATTTTCTTTATCATAGCAAAATTAACCTTTTATGTACTGTATGTAGTTACAGTTAAAAATCCATTAAAACTCCATGTACATAATCAATTATGTAAACATGTCTCGCCCAGTAAATATCTCCAACAACCAAAACATCTTCCTCTCAACTGATCATTGCCACTCTATGAAATGCAGGAGGGAGGTGTGATGAATCACTAGGCTCTGAGCACTTAGCGCAACGTGTAATCCCATTAGAAAAGACCTTTCATCATCATCTCTGGAGAGTTCTTTAAGGAGCTAAAAGAGCAGCTATGGTGTTTAGGCCCACAACGTCATTCAATACGGGCAGACAGAGGCGTGGGTATGAACACAGACAATAATGAATGATCGCTGATTGCAGATTCTTCAATTCTGGTAAATAAATGGCAGCAGGTGAATGAGAACTTGAAATGAGGGGATCTATTAGTGGGAGAGAAAAAAAAAAGACATGAGGCCATTTGTATTATAACAGGTGCAGTTCTGAGGTGACAATGTGAAACATGAGTGTCTCCACATGGCCCCCTTTAAAGAAAGACAATAAGAAGAACTATGACTAAAAATTTTTTAAAAATCTAATGTACAAACCTATACAACTGCAACTACTACAGCAAAGCTAGTGGGAAATGATTCCCCGTGGTTACTTTATACACCAATCTACAATTTTTATTAACAATGGCTACATCAGCACTTCATCCCAATAAATGTACATATGTGAGAATCAGTTATGTGAATTGGAAGTGCATTCAGATGTTGTAGGATTGGCTGAGTACTCTGCAGTAGGAGAGGACTGCTGATTCCCACATTTTCATGCAGTCTGGCTTGAGATGACCTCTACTGTTCAGAGTCCCTCAGGACCAAACAGATCCAGCAAAAGACTGAGCAAACAGAACTGCAGCAGAAGATAGCAGCAAAGAGAGCCAGCATGCACAGGTCAATAGGAAATCTTCCAGTAGTTGCAAGAACCTATGCTTTTAAGCTCCGTTTTCTTATCTAATGATTGCACAGGCAGAGAGCTGGGACCAAGAGAGCAAGGACGGTAATCTCTTTCATGTACATTCAGCACTTTCTTTTAATCTTATTGGAAAGTTTGTTTACATCTTGCATGTCAAAATATTAACAGAGGCAAAGAAAAAAAATGCTTTTTTTTTCCACAATTCTATTTTATGTCCTGAAAGTGTTTTGTCTAAAAAACCTTCTTAATCTGGTACAGCGATACCAAATATGACTTTTCCTTCAGAAGGGAGGGAACATAAGTTGTAGTTATGCAGTTACACTGATATTTGTAACCCAGTATTTACCATGGTTATGGGTTATGTGAAATGAAAGGAGGTAGATATTAGACCTAAACTGTTACAAATTTGATAAATGTTTCATTTTGATGTTTTTTTGATTTAAGACAGTTCAGAAGCTTGTTGGTCTCACTGTAGCGGTAACGAGTCAGTTTCTTTTTAAGTTTTTATCCCAAAAAATGAATGAATCAGTCAGCTTTTTGTACAACTATAAATTGTACATTTTAAAAAATGTGTCAATTTTTCCTGCAACTCCATAAAACACAACCAGTCATCCATGTGTAACCCCAGTTTTAATGTGCTTAATCCTCAAACAAACATTTGACTATACAATAAATATGTTATGAGTTTGTTCAACATGTGTAAATGTCAATTTTGACAGCAACACTCAATTCAGTTAAATCATATTCTCGTATCTTCAGTGTAGCCAAAAGCTCCAGCACCTCTGGTGATATTTGGTACATCCCTGAAGAGTGGACTTCTCCTGGTCATATGCAATAACAGAACTACAAGATTACTTTTGCATGTTACAACGATGAATATGTATAACCCACAAATCCCTCTGTATCCTGTATTATGAAGAAACAGTAAATTGAAGATTTTATAGATTTTTCAACTTCCTATGTTGGTGGTGGGGGAGAGAACATCTCAAGGAAGCCGTTTGAAGCTGTTCCTGGACAGATCAGATCCGTCACTTTCAGATCACACAAGGAGCTCTGCTGCATGGTTATCTGGGAGGATCCCTCCATCTGCTGGTCAAAGAGTGAAATAAGACACACTGGCTTCCCCTGTTGTATACCATTTTATTCTAACCAGCTAATAGTACTAAGACCGGTACTTGAATCCTATACATAAAAATGCCAGACAATTCCGTTCCTCACTGTTCTGTACAATTTCAAACAATTAATACAGTATAATTTCTTCCTAGGTCCTAGATTACTCATGTCTAATGATTGAGGACTACACACTGTAATTCTAAACACTCTGGCCATTATTTTGACAAAACCATAGACTTAAGCCAGTAAAGCTCAAAGAATGTCGCCTTCAGCTATAAAGAGAATAGTAGCCTTGAGTTTCTCCGCGACAGAACACAATGGTCACATACCACGTCGCCGTGTGTAATAGATGCTAATAGGTCATTCTGAACAGGTTTTATAGCAAAGCCAACAATATAAGGAAGTTCAAGCTTGGGTCTAGCTATTCTCTTTCAAAAGGTTGAACTTTGTCAGATTCTTAATATAAACCCATTTCATAATACTTTACTTGGCCAGTTAATGATGTTTTAGCTAAAATTAAGATAAAGAATCGGTTCTGGAAAGACAGTAGAGCAAGTGGGCTGACCCAAATGAGATGCACACCAGTGATGACGACTCTCATCCTCGTGCATGACTATATTAATAGCCATGGAGTTTTGGTTTAAACTGGGTTAAAACAGTGCTGAGGAGATTTCCTCTCACTGTGTTCAAATTTGTAAAAGCCTGAGGGAAAGGACTGCGCCTTCATTCAAAGGAACTGAGGCTGTTCTGTCTTATCAGACTATAAAGTTTTTAGTGGAGCACTCCAGCTGAGAAAAGACCAGACGTTCAATCCAGGCACCACTGACCTGGCAGACGCTACGGAAAGACTGAGCTTCCTAACAGAAAGGCTGGAATTCAGGCAGATATGCACAAACTCACAGGCAATTTGAAACGCAGCAGTCTGATTTTTGTTGCATCACAACCGCTAAATATTTAGCATTTACAAAATTCAGTTTTGTAGATTTCTATGCAACGCTCCAAACAGTGACTGCTCCTTCAGTGTGTGTGGTGTAAGACAAAAGTATGAAACTGAAATATTGATTATTTCTTTACAAAAACACTGTGACTCTTATACTACTGTTGTGAAAACTTTTTTTTTTCCTTTTACATTAATCAACTTAAAGGAAATGATGGAAGAGGAAGTGATAACAGAAACACTGTGCCTTGCCACCTCCAGGATCTCTGTCCTTGACAGATAAGCCACTCCTGTTGCTAATTTCAAGCAGAAAAGCAGGAAATGTGACAGTGTAGTTTTCCGCTTCCATAAACACGATGACTCCCAGAGTTTGCTTTCAGTCCTGTGTGCCTCTGGGCTGAGTCTCCCTCGGAGAGAACCCGACACACTAACAGAGAAAGTGAGCAAAGAGGGAGAAAGTAAGGAAACAGGAAAGAGACGATATAGAAAACAGAAAGACAGGAAAGCCCATCGGAAGAAAGGAAAGACAAGCAAGAACTGACAGAGGAGAAGGGAGGAGAAAAGAGTAAAAGACAAGCTCAACGGACTACTAGTCTCCCTTCTTGTCATGGCTGAGAATAATACACATCTCTTTCTGGACATATTGCAGTCCTTTGATGTTGGTAAGTTTTTTTTTCTTCCTTAAAACTCTTCTCCTTTAGCTTGTCTTGATGTGGTCACTCTTATTTGCGCCATTTTCCCTCAGGAATTTCAAGTGCTAATGACTTCCGAAATTGATACAATATGTGCAACTGGTTCTTTCTGAACAGCAATTAAAGAAACACATTTTTAAACTTCAAAGAAACCGATCTTAGATTTCTAAAAATACACGCTCCAAACCCACAACCTACAACCCGCATTAGATATGTTTTCTTTGCTTTTCTTTTCCACCCTTCAGTTCCCAAATTTCATTTCCAGATGATGTTGGATCAGTGTCTTCTTTCCCCTTTCCGCAAATTAGGGGAAAAAAGTGTTGCCAGTAGCAAATGTGGTTCATTTTAACGCTTAACGGAACGAAAGGAAAGAGGTTTGTTTTTTACGTGAATAAATCCAAAAGTGTATCTTCTCCACTGCATTCTCTCTTTCCTCTCAAGCATGCCAGTGTTGGCATTGTTTACTCTATGGCACAAGAAATCTGTGTCTTTGTTGTGGGAATAGAATGTCTTCCCTCCAGAAGACTTGCTTTTTGTAAACAAGAAACAGGAAAGTCTATAATTATTTTGTCATGGGCCAGCATCTTGCAATACACCCCAGGCAATCCTCCATTTGTAAGCAGATTTTCCTTTTTCAAAAAAAATTTGGTCAAGGAAAGTGTGATTAGTTACGCTGCATGAATGTAACTCTTATTAAGGCAGAGAGGGGGAAAGAATATGAAGGGCATAAAGAATCTATTTTTTGATGTTTTGATTAATTATAATGAAACACATTTATATCTATCTCTCTTCACAGTCCCTCTGATTATAGCCTTCTGTGTGTCCATGGCTGTGGGTCTCCTTTTGGGTGCCCTGATTTATGTGACCTTGACATGGATGTCCCGGCGCAAGGCAGGTTCTGCAAGCATCACCCGCCGGCCGCCCCGCCACACGCACACTTCCTCCCGCAACCGCCCCGGATTTAACCGCAACAGCAGCTATGATCGTCGCAGCAACAACAGTTTAGTGAGCGCTGCTTTCAGCTTTCACCGACAGACTTCTTCCCCAGATCACCTTGACCCACTAGGCCACAAATCCAGTTTCAGGGCTTCCACTTTCCACCCTCTCATCCAGTGCAGCCAAATTGCAAGGGAGGCTGAGGAAGGGAGCCAGACAACGCTGCCTCGTACACCCACGCTGACCACATCAGCTGGATCAGCTCAAACTGCAACCCAGTCAGCTGCCACTCCACCAAGACCTGAATCCTTTTGGGGGAACAACGGTCTGAAGGGTTTCAATACTACACATACCCCACCTCCAGCTTATGAGAGCATCATTAGAGCCTATCAGGAAACATGCACCTGAGGAGGTAGAGCCCCTAAATAAATGATCCCTGGCATGTAAATGAATTAATAGATGATATTGAATTCAATCTATACTGATTTAAATGGCCACACAAACAATCTAGATCAAATGTCCCAATCAAGTTGCTGACACTAAGAAAAAAAAAACACAGACTATATATAATATTTGCATCTCTTTGATTCTACTTGCTTTTAAAGAGTCCATTTTTTTATAAAATATTTAAGAGATATATGAAACTGGATTGTTAATACGAACGTATTCCTCATGAATATGAGCAGTTTTTATTTAAAGTTGACTGACTATTGCATATGCATATGCACATGTGGGATCTTTTTAATTTTAACAGCAAAAAATGCATAAATAAGTATCACTGTTGGCTAAGCATTTCCAGTGGAAGATGAGATGTATGCTTTGTGTTTACAAAACATTTTATATCTATACAAAAGAAAAATAAAGACTTTATATTTAGAGTCTTAAAAGGAGAGAGAGGAATGCGGTTGCATAAAGATTAAGAATCTATGCAAAAAATCTTTGAAGACTGGGTTAAACTAACCTAATAATGTTTGTTTGTTTTCTCGTTTGTGCTGCCTCACAAGCTTTTTCAGAGCTGAATTGAGTAGATGTGTGTGGGATTTAAAATAATTAAGTTTGCTTGAACAGAATGCATGAGTGTGAAAGAAAAAGATATTAAAAAACTGAATTGGGTGAGAGTCATTTTAGTATATAATACATTTTTCTAAATAATTTACAGAACTCTTGTTGCTCTTAAATAAATGTAATAAAAACTTGAAAACTTGAAGGTTTTCCATGCATATGTGGTGGTCTGTACCAGGTATAGACGATATCTGCAGGCACAAACTCAGTTGTGCTTGAGAACACAACATTATGCCGCAAGTGGCATGTTGCAGTTGTATCTGTAATTATATTTTGTTTTCTGTACAGGGATAAAAGATAAATCTGAGTGGTTGTGATGTGATCATTCTGGGAGGAATCTTCCTATTTGACCTGTTCCCAAAATCTTTCCAATTTTGACCTGTTTTTCTAGATGCATTATTAATAATGTTTGGTGAGCATTTGTATGTTTATTGTAATGAAAGCCTAAGGAATACTTACAATGAGAGACTACTATTTGGCAGAGCTGTTATAAATTCAAAGGCATTTTAGACGGACACAGCCAGACTTGGCTGCCCAGTGCCAGTTGTGTCAGCTCTGTCCAGACAGACAACTAGAGACAGACAAACTTCCTGATGCACGGCAACAAATATGAACACGTCATAGTCGGGTTTCTCTCAGAAAGTAAAACGTGTAGTCACTGACTTTGATTCTCTGCCTGATCAAACTAAAATGCAACACGTCTTTGGAGAGAACAGAGTCAGCAGCAAAATATCTGATATTATACCACAGCCCGAGGGACAACCATCACAGCAACCATCGTACCTGTCCTCATTTACAGTCCTTGTAACTCACAATCTGCATTTTTCTTTGGTTTTTTTTCACCTTTATTTTGTTCATTTCCTCAATTCATCAATACAGTAATATCTGTAGTACTTACTTCAATGTATATATGTTTATATACATATGTGTATGTATGTATGTTTACATTTTTTCTTTTTTTTTCTCCATACTTTTTACTATTTTTGTACTTTACTTGTAAATATGTAATGTCTTTGGCAATATTGTTAATCTACAGTCATGCCAATAAAGGTTATTGAAACTGAAATTGAAAAACTGAAAGAGAGAGAGAGAGAAAGAGAGCGAGGGGGGAGCGAGAGAGAGGGAGAGAGAGAGAGGTGAGCGAGAGAGAGAAAGAGAAGAGAGAGGTGAGAGAGAGAGAGAGAGAGAGAGAGAGAGAGAGACAGAGGGAGAGAGAGGGCATGCATACATTTAGGTCAAAAACCAAAAAACTGCCCTTTGGTGCAAACTGTGAATAGATGTGTTTGAAAATAACTCCTTTGACAACATAAATAATTACATAATAGTGTATGTTTGTATGCAAAATGGTTTTGAAAAAAAGACTCAAGTTTAATTCATGTGCTTGAATTTTAGTAATTTGATACTATTCAAACAAAATCAAGCTGTATCTAAACTATTCCCATATCGTGAGAATAGCTCGGTTTGAGTTAACATAATCTGAGATAATCCCGATTTACGGTGGATGACGCATTATTTGCGAGACCAATGAATACCGGCTGCAGTCGTGGAGGACACTATCGTAGTTCGTTTTCCTTTCGTCTCTCGACAAGTGGGGTACTTTCTCTGTTTAGTAATCACAAGGACCCCATAAACACCCCACTGATCCACTCCGCCTGCCAGTCGGACAGTTCGCCGTTACTTCGAGCCGTTAAGTAAAACGTTAGCCAGAGGCTAACCTGGTTTTGAACGAACTTCCGCTAACGGCTCAACGTCCCTCGTTTGCTTTAAAACTTTCCGTTTTAACAAGACCTTGATGGTGCTTTTTCGCGTTTGTGAGTGGGTTTGACTTGTCAGCGTGTGTTTCAGCCGCTCCGACATTTATACATCCGTCTGAATTCATCTATTAAGTCAGCTAACGTTAGCTACACGGACTTCCTGAAAGTGATGTTTTTCATTCGTTTCGTTTGAGAAACGACAACAAACAACAGCTGTCAAACTGACCGAGTCTGGCTGTTTACGTGAATGGAAAACCCTCGCGATTAAAAATGTAACTTCACGTAAGACCACTCTGGTGTGGGAGAAACGTGGGAATACCAAGTGTTGTGTCTTTTGATGGTCGGATCCACTTAAAGACACAAAGCCGGAGGATGTCTGGTGCAGCTCTACGTTTGATCCCTTGTCGGAAATTGAGCACAGCTGGACCGCCTGGGGTGAGAAAGGTGCTCCAATGGAAGGATTTAAGTAAGTTATAAGGCATAATAGTCCGACCAGAGCAGCCTTTTGTTCTTTGTGTTCTTGTAGACTCAACTATAAACTACAGATCGGATCTTGTGGAAAATGTCCACCAATGATTTACATAGCAATGCTATACAAATATATTAAAGAAAATGTAGATGTTAGGCCAGTGTCACATTTTCCTTAAATTTGTGATATATTTTCCCAAGAAGTTGATGGTATTCCCTGATTCCTTAATGACATGTCTGTGACAAGCTTTCAAAGGAAAGGCAGTACCGTTTACACCCTCATACAGTCATACTTTGCATACAGTTATTTTTATAAATTATCAGAATTTTTAAATACATTATCCAGGATTAATAATAGAAATTTGATAATTCTCTGTCATTTTATGACTACACCGTATATAATAGTTGGTGTCTATATGTATTTAAATATAATTCTTCATGTATTTTAGAGGAAAACACTCAACTAATTTTGATTCTCCTGATGAAATTTAGGGAAAGTTGCAAAATTAACTGGGGCAGTGGTGTTTGGGTAAGTAAACGTTAAGATACAGATTTAATTCAATGTTTTTGATCTTTTTTTTGTGTAAACAATTATCATTACCCTCTTTGCAGGGGCTGTCTTTTTATTAAATATGAGGTTGTGGCCTTGGACAAGGCTGTGACCATTGACACTAGTGCAATCCTTAAGGAGAAATACAAGTCTTACATCTATCTGAAAGCCACCCCTTCTGCTGAAAAGGAAAAGCTAACTGCAGGTAATGGCCTTTATTGCATTTTCATGGCCAAAATTCATGTTAAACTATGAGTAACACCTTTTTTAAGAGTTCAGATATACTGTTATTGGACAATGTCCTGCTTCCCATCTTTCAATTCTAAAAGTTTCCTTATGAGGATGCTAAAAAAAAACAAAAAAAGTAGTTACTAATCAGGTCTTTTAAATTAGATAAATATATACTCTCAGATAAACAACAAGACACTATATCATTGTTTATTTAACAAAAAGTAAGTTAAATATCTAAAGCACAGTCTATAAAACTAATTACGTCTTTACCCTCTTTATGCCTATTGAAGTTGTGACTAGCAGCCAGTTCCTGCCAATAAAATGTACTTAGTTCATTGATTATAAGTATGCGTAGTAATACATGTATAGTTGGGTTTTTTTTTTTTTTTTTTTTGGCAAATTGGAGATCTGGACCATTTGGTTGTGTTTTAACTCCCCAAGGCAAGACACTGCATTTATGACACAATGTATGTTTTCAGTCATAACGTTTGCATGTTCAGCTGGGCAGTGACGTCTGTCACCATTTGGTCCTGCCTTTCCTTCCCCTCTCTCTACTGTCTTTCCTGCCTACATTTTTGGGTGATCTCATTTCCACAAATGAAAAAGTTACATTTTTTTAATGAAGTGGTAGAACCCAATCTCAGGTATCCATTGTGAAGCAACACTGAATTCTGTTAGAACCTCGTTCCAGTTTGCTAGTTAATGTGTTAAACTGGGTCTAGTTAATAGTTAAGTAGCTGTTGGTCACATCTGTTCCAGGGCTTACTCATAAAGCACGGAGGGAACTTCATAAAGCAGCAAGGCGGTTTCTAGAAGCTTCTTCTAGAGTTTTACTGCAATCACTGGATGGTAAGAAAATCAGAGTTGACTTTGCACCATCTCACCTATCAAACTCTAACAGAAATATACTATAACACTATTGTGTCATAAAATATCTGTATTTTGGATATCGTTTTTCAGTTGAAGCACAAATTTATTTACAGAAAAGTGCAGCTTTTTATGTACTGTGTTTCCATGGAAACCAAAGGAAGCACCTGCCTTAGTCAGGAACATCCTGTTTTTGAATCTCACATAGTTTGTGCATTAATGTGTATAGTGTACAGTTGTATGTAACATGCATCTCTTGGCTGTTTTTGATTTCTATATTATCATTGAATTAACAAGCAACAGTTTAAATGTAATTCCACTGTATTTTTTTCTCCATTATATCATTTGTGAATAGTCACAAACATATTGTAGAATACTATTAACTTTTAACCTTTCACAAATGAATAGCTGCCAAATTGATGACACAAAGTTTGCAGCCACAAGGTTTGTACTCTTAGCTCCCTAGCCGTTTCTTCAATTTATAGGCAGTAGTGTAGATAATAGTTGTTTAAAATCTAAAGGCAGTGCTGTGGATAATGTTGGTAATAGATATAATCTAAATGCTGTTTCACATCAAAGATTCTGAAGGTATTAGTGGTACAGCCCTCCATGGTGTTCTCCAAATATAATGTCAAATGGCTTATTTTACAAAATTCTGTTTAAGAGCACTTTAGCCACGTGGATGCAGACCCACATGAGGTTGCGTTATGGGTGCTGTTGAAAAAGACACAGTCAACCAATAAAGACATCAGACAACAGGCTGTCCAGGAGCTTGCGGAGAACCACCACTGGCATGGTAAAGCACAAACAGTGGACTACATTTTCAAGATGCAAGTATACAGTACATACATTAAACTGGAATTAAATTGCACTTGTTGTGAACGATGCAGACTATCAGTACCAGACAGCAGCCCAGGTAATTGACCAGCGGACAGTAGTGGGCCTGGCCCGGACTCTTCAGGTAGACTTGCGATTTTTCCGACATCCGCCTGCACTGCCTGACTTGGAAGATGTATGTATCTATATGAAACAACTATTTCACATATCTTCTAATTGAATATTTACCTAGCTTTACCTCACACACATGCTGGAAGAGAAGTTAATTTTACTTGATCTTCTCAGGGTTTGTCAATAGAAGATGGACTACGGCAGCTGTTAGCATCTCTGCCTCAATCTGAGGTGGACAAATGTGTTCAGTACTTCACTTCACTGGCACTCAGGGAAAGCACTCAGTCCGTGGCAGCACAAAGGGTAACAACTGACGCTTGCATACATGCACTCATAAATAAAGTCTTTAGGAAAGTATCTGCCCACAACACAAAACAGTTCAGCAACAAAACAATTGTGTAGTACAAGTAAGTAAGTTATCCTCTGTCATAAACGTGCACTTATTGATGTTGCAGGGTGGTCTGTGGTGTTTTGGTGGCAATGGGCTGCCTTATGCCCAGAGCCTCACATCTGTTCCTTCAGAGACCGTAGAGTCCTTCTGCCTGCAGGCCCTGGTACAGCACTCAAAGGTAATGATCTTTGTGCATGTAAACCTAAATTTGGCTTGAAAGATGAGTTCACAGATACTTTTTTTTTTTTTAATGTCCATTTATTCTAATGTTTTAAGGGAATGTCTGTGATGAGCTCCTGTCAAAATAACACAATAGGACACAAGTTCATCTGCTCCTTTTTCACTTGTGGAAAACTGCTCTTTTTGTAACAACTGGTTTTAGAGGCTGAAGTGGAGTCAGGTGGATCTCTCTCTCTCTCTGTCTCTCTCTCTCTCTCTCTCTCTCTCTCTCTGGGTAGATTTTTTTGGGGTGGGGGGACAATTTGCTGGGGGGACGGCCCTGCAAAAGTGGATATCAGAAACCTTTACTAGGGGGAAATGTTCCTGTAGTTGGAGAGGTAGTCAGACTGGCCAACTGGAACTACCTGGTGGGGGTCTGCTAATCAGGATTTCTAAATTACGTTCATCGGTCTCACTTGAACATAAGTCATGTGAACACAAATCATTTGAACCTACTGGACAAGAAACAATAAAACTGCAAGTAGCATTCCTTGTTTACTTGCTTCTTCTTCTCTTTTTTCTTTTGCGGCATTCAACTTTTTTTGTCTCCTTCTATGCTGCTGGCCATTTGCGAACAGCAAAAAATGCACATTACCGCCACCTCGTGGTCCGCTGTGTTTTAATTGTTAAGTCAACGGTTCTTGTGTGACGCTACGGTGTAATAGAGACACGTCACCTGAAGGGGATGAGAAGATGGTCGGTCCTGTTAGAGGTTCCCATCTGGTGCGTTTACCCTGAATCCCTGCTAATGGAAACACAACTGTACTGATCCTTCTTTTAGGCACAGTCATCTTGAATGATATATTGAACTGCTCCAAATTAAACCACTGTCCTTGAGATAGGAACAATAAAGTAATCACCCAGACGGAAGGCAAAACACACCATAGTTCATTTTGAAAAACCTCAAAGTTCACAGTCGCTCCATTCCTCAGTGTTTTCTTTAAGGTTTAGAGACAAATGTTAAAAACATGTTGGTTAAATGAGATACTGATGGTTAAGTTTTGTTTACAAGTGCAGAAAAAAAAACAATCCTGCTGTTTCTCTTAATAGTCTATCCATCCATTATCTATACCCGCTTAATCCGGTTCTGGGTAACGGGGGTCTGTCGGAGCCTATCCCGATGCATAGTAGGCGAAAGGCAGGGGTCCACCCTGGACAGGTCGCCAGTCCATCACAGGGCCACATAGAAAGACAGACAAACATGCACACTCACATTCACACCTACGGGCAATTTAGTATGATCAATTAACCTACCCTGCATGTTTTTGGACTGTGGGAGGAAGCCGGAGTACCCGGAGAGAACCCACGCAAGCACGGGGAGAACATGCAAACTCCACACAGAAAGACTCACTGGGCCGGGAACCGAACCAGGAACCTTCTTGCTGTGAGGCAACAGTGCTGACCACTAAGGCACCGTGCTGCCTCTTAATAGTCTTCAAAATAGGTAGAAAATAAAAGAACTCAAACTAAATGTTGGATTTTATAGTAAAACATTTAAAGAACTGGTAGACGGGTGGAGTGTTATTAGCTACATCCTTTTTCCCATCTAAGTTAACTAACTGCTTGATGTGAAAGTTTGCTGCTGACAGCAAAGACAAATGCATAAATAAAAGAGTCTTGACTTCTGTCTTTTACAGGAAAATAAATGCAGCATCATTTGAAGTAGGATTTACATTATAGGTAGAAATAGTCACTTGAGACATCCACAAATAGCACAGATATTGTTTTTTTTTAATATTTATGTCCCCTTTAAAACTGATTATGATCAATTTTGTTTTTCACTCTACAGCACATTTTATCCCTCTGCTCCTAAAATTTGAAAATTGTTCAAGTAAAAATCTAATTCATACAGAGAGTGGATTTGTTTTAGCACAGTGGGTAATGTGTTAACCTTTCATCTGCCATAGCTGTTAGTTCCCCATTACCTATGCAAAAATGTATAGTTCTTTTCCTCATTATCTCTTCAGTTAGTGATGAGCAACCATCTCAATGCCTTGAATAAACTCAAAATGTGGATTTGTAATTGACAGGTACAGAGCCACTGTGATCACGTAGTTGAAAATGGGGGCCTGCAACTCCTTCAGCGGGTTTATCAGCTCAGAAGAGACTCACTCAAGATCCAGAGTAACATCATTCGTATTTTAGGAAACCTGGCATTAAACGAAAGCGTTCACCAGGCCATAGTGCAGTCTGGTAAGTTTATATAGTAAGTCTGAGTATGTCTCAGGTAGTTCTCTTTGTTTGTACTCTTGAAAAGTTTTTTTTTTTTTCCCTTAGACAGACTACAGAAATTCTCCTCAGTGATAATTATTTCTGTGCATTTTCCATTTTTAATACTTCCTGATATATTAACTAAAAACTGTACCAATTTGTAACACATGGGTCTAATAATTTTTCTACTTTCTGACTATTTCATATCTGTATAACACTTCCAGGCTGGCTGTATGTCCTGGCTGAGATGATGCAGTCTCCTCATGTTATGCAGGCATCTCATGCAGCTCGAGCTCTGGCCAACCTGGACAGGGAAACTGTGAAGGAGAAATACCAAGATGGTGTATATATCCTCCACCCACAAACACGTAGCAAGTATGAAAACAAATTCAGTTCTGTATCTCTTATGTTTTGTTTGGGTTTTTTTTATGGTATGTAACCCCAAATGTAAATTTGAATATGTTGATCTGCAGCCAGCCAGTCAAAGCGGATGTGCTGTTCATTCATGGGATTCTTGGGGCAGCTTTTAAAACTTGGAGGCAGAAGGACCGCAGTACATCAGAGGTAGAGAGGGAAGCCGAAAGCAAAGAAGACTATACAGAATGCTGGCCAAAGGTGACAAATGCCTATAATTCCCTCCAAAAAGTTATGTTTTATGAATTAATTAAATTTTTTTTTTGTCCTGCAAGGAAATAAAAATATTTGGAACTACTACCAACAGCTAAAAGCCCTGTATTGTAGTTTAGGTCTTACACATATTTGACTCATCTTTGGGAGAATATTTTCCCTGTTCATTGCTGTTATTGTGTCCTTGTTTGTTTTCAGTCATGGTTGGCGGCCGACTGTCCAAATCTGAGAGTGATGTCAGTGGAGTATGACAGCCATCTCAGTGACTGGATGGCTAAGTGTCCTGTTGAGAATCAAAGGTTTTATAATAATTAAGCTAACACTTGAAGAAAATTGAGTCATATGTTTCATATGACTTGGGTCTATGACAAACTATTCCAACAGACCAAATGGACAACTTATTTGTCTCCTCAGAAAGTCTTTGGCCTACAGAAGTAAAGAGTTGCTCAAGAAGTTAAAGCTGGCAGGAATTGGAGAGAGGCCCGTGGTCTGGGTAGCCCACAGTATGGGAGGTATTCTTCTATAAACATCTTAGTTTTAAGACACTTGATTGCAACTTGAAAATGTTACCGTGGAACCAAAAATCCAAAGTTTATTAAATTATAAATATTGTATTATTAGGATAATTACATTATTAAATTTACTTTGACTCTAATTTCATCGCAGACATAAAGAACTCAAGATATGAACGTTTTGTCAGGTCTTCAACTTGTTATTTATTGTATGTCCATTTTTGGATTTCATGCCTGCAGCACATTCTAAAAACATGGGGCGCAGTTTAGAGCAAGTAATTAAGTAAAGAGGAAGGTTTAATTTGGACAAATTATGTCAGCAAATGATTGTACTCATGAAATAGTACCAAGAAAAAAAACACTGAAATGTGTTTATTTCTCCATCTACAGTGGGCTTATACAATCTGCAATTTTATTTTTAAATAACAGACACAAGTTTGTAATACAAGTCTTTTTTGTTGGTTCTTGTTTTCTTTCCTTCAATTTTTTTTATACGATCCCAACTTTTTCTGTATTAGTGTAGTTAGTATTTCACACTTACGTATGCGACTAGAATTTTATGATATACAGGCTGCTTTCACTCATTGTCTTTTTGCATTTGATTTCTCTGCCAGGGCTGCTTGTGAAGAAAATGCTTCTGGATGCATCTCAGGATCCAGATATGCAGGGATTGTTAAAGAACACCAAGGGCATTTTGTTCTATAGCGTTCCTCATCGTGGAACCTTTATGGCAGAATACTCAGTCAATGTCAGATATCTCCTCTTTCCCTCAATAGAAGTTAGAGAACTTTGTAAAGGTGAGTTTATAAAGTGAGCTCAAAGTTTATGATTATTATTTTTTTAATTGGAAGTGGTTAATATCTGCTATAAATCAATATCTTTGTGTTTAAAGACTCGCCAGCTCTACGCAACCTGAATGAGAGCTTCCTGAACATTGCCAAAGAAAATGAATTTAGCGTGCTGAGTTTTGCAGAGACACTGCCTACAAACATTGGTCCCATGATCAAAATACTTGTGGTACCAACACAGTCTGCAGGTATGTAACACTGGTATTCATAGTAAATAGGTATGTCTGTGTGTGATGCATATCTTAAATATAATAAACAGATTTAAAAGCTCTGTCATGTAATATGGTCCTTTTAACTCTTGACTTTAGCCTACTGTGGTTTTGTTTCAGACCTTGGCATTGGGGAGCTCATTGAGGTGGACGTAGATCATCTAAACATCTGCAAACCAGAGAAAAAGGATTCATTTCTGTACAAACGTAGCCTTCAATTCATCCAGGAAGCACTGCAGAGCTACATCAGTCAATGACTGGAACATTTTGCACAAAAACAGTGATACAACCTGCTGTATACTTGAAACTGAGAGAGCCCCGACATCCCACCACTGCCAAACCCCAAAACAATGCATAATCACTTCTCCTCGTTTGAGAGACGAATAAAACAACCATTATTATGAAGTGTGACTAATAGTAATAGCATTAACACAACTAAAACTATGTAATAGATTGACATTTGTGAATGGTTGTCAGCTGCGAAAGTAAAAATCTGTTGGGTTTGTTTTTCTTTTTACTCATCCTCTCACATTGATTGTTTTCTTTAGTATTTTAGATGTTTTATAGATTGTTAGGGTTTTTACAAAACAAAATCACTGTTTACAGGTCAGTCCATACAATGGAAAATTGTTTTAGATTTGAACTTTTCTTTCATTCATGCTTAGCATCCAAACACTGAACACACAATGTCTATTTGCCTATGTAGTTACTCAGAGCTTAAAACATTTCATTTTCGCTTGTAAGCACTTTGAACCAGATTAATGATATATATATATATATTTTATTTTTTATTTTACATTGATGAATTTTACTAAGGCCACAGTTTGACAGATAGTTTGTGCCAAAATATTCCCTCCTAAGCCTTCCCCCAAAGGAGTCTGAATTAATACATTAGTTCAGATTATTTATTTTTAGGAGAATAAATCTGTGATTTAATATTGATTACCACAGCCCAACTGATACGTGTAATACTAATTGCTAGCACTAAATCAAATAAATTTGTGAAGTTGGACAATGTTTTCGACTTGTCTAAGCACTGTTTATCCAATGTGTCAATGTTCAGCGTACTGTATGGCATAATTTTAAAGGAAATGTGCTTTTTTCCCCCTTAGGTTTACACATTTTAATGAGATTTTTATGAATTAATGTCTGTAATATACTTAAGTCAAAATACCAAAGAGACGGTACAACAGTACCCTTTGTCAACCATGTCTTCAGATCTTAAGTAACAGCAGCTGGTTTTTGGGGGTTGAGGTCACCCCTTCACTCCTGCCTCTTACCCTTAACGGTAAGGTGTAGTTTTTTTTAAGCTGACCTAACTACATTGCTTTGCTTATTTCCTAGGTATAGTAAATTGAATCAAATATAACTTAATTAATCATGAATGGGAAATTGTGACTATACATTAAAATACACATGCACATGGCAAGAAACTTGGATAGTAAGTGAGGTTGACGTTCCCAGGGATCATTGCAAATGCATTGTGGGGGCGTTTGTCTCCTGGCAACAACTCTAGAATCGGCAGGTAACAGGTGAATTCTCAGGAGAGAGTATGAATAGAAACTTACGACTGACTATCCATTCATGTGTCTGAAGGCTCTGGTCCATGAGAACAGGCTCCTGCAGCCACATCTTCAAAACCACAATACTCCTCCTGTCCCCTATCAGTGCTGCAAGCACATCCATTCCACCATGCAGTGACCTCACAAAGTTGGAATCCACCAGGAAGAGCAGCACCCTAACCAGCATAGTAAAAAGGTTTAAGAAGAAAAAAAAATCATAGTTTCAATGGAGCATATATATATATATATATATATATATATATATATATATATATATATATATATATATATATATATATAGATAGATATATATATATATATATATATATATATATATATATAGATAGATATATATGTGTGTGTGTGTGTGTGTGTGTATGGATACAAAAAAAAAAAACCTATAGCAGATCCACTGCAAAAGGCTGCCTCTTGAGCAGTGTCGTCTACTCTCATCTGGTTCTGTCTTTTCAGACTTGGACAGCTCCAAACCATGTGGCAGTATTGTGTTATGTTGGGCTTTTTGAGTTTTTTTATTTTCTCCTTATAAAACCAACCTTATGCTCTCAAGCACAGGTTTTTAGTTATTGTTTTTTTTAAACATGCATTCAAAATATGAATTATGTATTTCCTGCCAGTACGAAAAAAAAATGAGAACCCTAATTACGTACTATAGTACTTAACACATTGTGCTTATGCAAATATCTTTCTGAATCTGACATTCCAACTTGGTAACTGGTTTTGTGATGGGAAGACTGTACAAGTTCCTATTTTAACATCAACCTATTTGACAAATAATATAAGCAAATCAATACAATAATGTAAACGTTCATATAATGAAAGCGTCAAACGTATTGCTGCCAAGTGAATTTACGCGTCTGTATTAATGCTGCACTAGTTTGTCCTTTGTCACACACCGTACGTCACATCGCTAACCCTACAAGTTAGCATAGGTGACCACAAAAACTCCTTTTGTCTCGATCGAAACGCTTTCAATTAAACAAAGGTATGCATGTCTGTTTATATATATATTTCTGAGCGCGTGTATGGCACCCTCTGTTCAACATCTTTGAGTGGGGCTTCCTCACAGAATTTGTTCATAGTTGTAGTTCTCAGCTCCCGTTAGCATTAAAAGGCTAACAGCGTTCAAACCCAACTGAGCCACCACAGATGTTTTCACTTTAACAAGACGTTTTGATAGAAGTGTTCAACTTAAGGCAATGCAGCGGGTTTCTAATTGAGCTATATAGCTGAAAATAATAAAAACGCGCGTGTCTTTAGTCCTGCTCTGTTGTTTCGTTGCTGAAATCGCGTCTTTTCCGCTTGTGGTTCAGGTCCACTCAGCCAGAGCCGCCGGGTCCCAGATCCCCACCTGTCAGCATGGTCAACGTACACAAAGGTGTTCTCGTTGAGTGGTAAATAAGTGCTACTGAAGCAGACTGAAGGATGCTGAGCCCGCTAAAAGTATATAATAAACTTGAAAATATTTATCCTGCATATCTCCTTTCTCTGCTTTTTGGACCAGTGATCCTGCCATGAAACAGTTCCTTCTGTACCTGGATGAGAAGATGGCTTTGGGAAAGAAGTTCATCCTGAAGGACCTTGATGACACACACCTTTTCATACTGGCGGAGGTGGTTCATACCCTGCAGGAGAGAGTTGGAGAGTTAATGGACCAGAATTCATTCCCCATCACACAGAAATAACCACTTTTTTAAAGACTTCTTTCTTCTTGGGACTGCTATTTGTTCTAAAAAACAAAACAAAAAACCATAATATACAGCAACAAGGTGAAATGTGCGTTGAATGATTAATTGTTAGATTATCATTGAAGAAAATCTCCGTGGGATTTTTTTTTATGTTTACTTTCCATCTGTAATTTATTACAGTTTAAACTTCTACATTAAACCCATTATTTTGTTTAGCATTCACCCAAAACTATAATGTAGCAAAAGGTAATCACTTTCTTGTTGCCATATCCAGAAATTTAAATGTACTGATCTGCCATAAGTTCATATTCTTTGACTAAGTATATTTTCCTCCTATTTCTGTTTCAAAGAACTGATGGTAGTATTTCGGTTGTAATTTAAATGGGTCAATAAAGTATATGAGTATCAGAAACGTTTATTGTGAAATTTGTTTTCAGGCATAAACCAGAAGACTGTCTTAAATGACAAAAAACATATAAAGGATAGTGCACCCACATGAGGATAGACAGCATTATTATTCTTTGCTAAAATAGTAAAATCAGAAACATGAATTGCTTAGACTTAGTAAGTGTAACAGTCATAACGTAAAAGTTAATCTTCGCAAGACCACATATGTGTTTCTCAAAGAGCAACAAATGAGATAATCTAACAATAACCTTTGTTTTTGATCAAATACTAACTCCCCTGACGGGATGAGAGAAATTGATATCACACAAAAAAGGAAAACAAATCAAGTCAATGCCGTACTAAGTTAAAGAACATTAGAATTATGACATGTTTATTCTATAAAATATAAAAGACGTAAGCTAAAATAATATTAAACCTTTCTGCTGTTCGATAAAAAAAAATTATACATCACCTTAATTGAGAGGACGTTATGGAGTCTCGTGCAGCTCTCGCGGTTAGACGTGAAGTCAAAACCAAGACTTTCGAGTGCGGACAGTGACATTTTGTGCCTTTTTTATAACAAAAGTTTTTTTTTTTAATATATATAAAGGGGTGGACATCTCAGTATAAATGTAAGTGTTTTTAAATCCTGCTAACAAATTGTTTGGCTGTACTGTGACATCGTACACGCGCGATTATCTTTGCTAGCTCTCAATAAGATACGTCGACGTCTCTTCCTCTAGTGTAAAATTACGTTTCTGTTGAATAAACCTAACAATGGAAATATATTTTTCCAAAAGGAAGCAAAATGCTTGTGTAAAATTAACAGCATTAACTGGCGGTTTTATTAATTATTTTTAAACTACCTGCAAAGTCGTTACTTGGCAGTGAAACATGTAACATAACACTGAAATAACTCAGGTTGCTTATCTACATTACAGTTGATCAGTTGATGTTTTAGATTTCCATTTGCTCCTTTATGTCACATTTAGGTCATCCTACATGTCTTTATAATTTTATGTATTTATTGGAAAGTTTATACTTTTATTTTCATTTGTTCTTTCACTTACTTGCTTACTTATTGCAACGCTTTATTCTGAAGAGTGCCTACCGGAAGTTTGGTTTGGAGGTGACGCTGGTTCACTTACCCACTAGTTTGCCAACATGATAGACGACTACTCGTTTGAAGATAAGGTACGTGTCCTATTTAAATAGCAGTTCCTCGCTGCTGCCAAAGAATAACGCTATATATACAACTCTTATTGTTGTGCGGTTAAAGCGGACACCATGTCTGGAGAGTAACTCGTATAGAGAGCTCAAACTGCTGCTTTGTTTCCCTTCCAACAGACCGTGTTCGTCGTCGAAGAAGTACGAAGAATAATACAAGACGTAAGTAAAAATATACTGTTCAAATGGTTTTGGTTTTCTAAATAAAACGCACTTTTTTAATAGGATTTTTGTTTGTTTATGTTATGTTAAGCGACTACTGGTTGCTAAGGACACTATCGCGGTTGCTAGGCACCTCCGTAAATGTATCGCTTTGAATTGCATATATTGTATTGTTTTCGACTGTTCTGTTTGATTAGTGTACATTTTTAAATAATTTTTGCATTAGTTACCACATGCCTAAGCAAAATGTTGTTGCTCTGTGTAGTCAATAGAAACAGCCATAGGAGGAAATGCCTATAAGTACAACAGAGTGAACCAGTGGAGCACCAGTGTAATGGAGCAATGCCTCAGTCAGCTCAGCAAGCTGGGAAAGCCTTTCAAGTATATTGGTATGTGGATTGTTGCCCTTAGTAATAGTTTATGGTTACCTTTTGTGTCCTTGAATGGATATTAATGAGGAAAAAAAAATGTGTTTGCCAGTAAACTGCATTATCATGCAAAAAAGTGGAGCAGGTCTGCAAATAGGAAATTCATGCTTCTGGGACAACTCTGCTGATGGTAAAAATAACCTCATAATTTCTATGTACAATTAAGTAAGATGCTAGTCTCATTTTTGTCAATTACTGTAAAAGAGCATACACACCTGTCATCTTTACTGATGTAAACCCAAGGTGCATATTTTCTGCAACAGGAAGCTGTACAGTGAGATGGGAGAACAAGACCATGTACTGCATCGTTAGTGTTTTTGGACTTGCCATCTGAACCTCCAGCACCCAGGGTTTGACATCTGCAGGATTTTCTCCCCTTTTAAGTAACATGTTTTAATGTTTGTGTTCTGTATATGCTTGCATAAAATGTTATCCTTTTATGTTAAGTGCAATTTATAACGTTACAATGCCATATTGACTTTTCTTTATTTACACAACATATGACACTGCAACATATACAGCCATTATCTAATAAAGCAACAAATATTACACATACTTTTAACATCTCAAAAACAACCTAATTTAATCACCATAACCAATATAAGCTACATTCAAAATGAAAGATTGGAGCCCATTTTTGAGGAGGGGGAAAAAAGGTGTAAAGGCAAGGCACCATCTCGATTAAAACATTTATAGAGAAAAGAAATACATTTTTTGGCTGTTTTTGTCCATCAGCTCCAGTCTCATTTAAAAAAAAAAAAAAAAAAAAAAGTAGACAATTGGCATTATAAACAAGGTTCGGGAGAACCTGAAGACTTAAAATTGTGTTCAACAAAGGCAAAATTTATTTGGCCAATAGTACAAGTACTGCATGTGCTGGGATAGGAAATGTGTAATATGACAATGATTCAGTAATCTGAAAACTTAAGTTGTGAGAAAATTCATGCAACTCATCAAAGTCCATCAATCCATGTCATGTAATAACATACTATTAAATGACATTTTGGCAAAATAACTAAAACTTGAAAAATGTGCAAATTTATAGCTGGTTTCCATGAATGGTAAAAGTTGTGGTACCTAGTATAGTTAAGGTTCTTTGCGTATTTGAAAATATGTCTGAGGACTCGAGAGGATTCATCAACAGAGTCCCTGTACCTGACTCGTGCCAGTGCTTCTAGTGAGCCAGTTCATGTATACTGTTAGTGTTCACTTGCAGCTGCTGAAGTATCCCTTAATCACATTACTGAACCCTATCCTCCAGGTGTAACATTTGATTTTTAAACTGTCAGCACAGACGGGAATAATATTAAGACATCAAGTGTGTAGAGAAGGAGAAGTGGTTTAACAAAAGCGTTAAAATAGCAATTATTCTACACAAAATTCTCATCCAGTAGTTGCACTTTACCTGATCATTTTTGATTATCATGTTATGATGGAGTGCTGGTTTTGAGGAGAAAACCATTTACAATATTGGTAAAAACCATTGTTATACACTGGTGTCGACTTTGTGTGACTGGCTACCTCACCTTTCGAAAGTACATTACATTCAGTAAAGATGTAATTTATCATTTTTTTAAAAATATATTTATGTACATTTACAGTATATAATTTAATGTTACCCCAGGAAGATGCACAAACATGATAATCTTTTGTAAGGAATCCTCTTTCCTGTTTCCTTTCCTGTTTCCAACAGGGATGCAGAAGAGGGGCAAGATGCCATCATACGTCAGTCGCTGTCACTCTCATCCTGGTACTTTGCAGTTGCTTTGATAGAACGACCATTTTGTAAAGGCATGTCTTCATAATCACTTCTATAAAAATACACAGACTCATCAGGGAGGACTGAATCATCCTAAAGCACAAAAATGTACAGATGCAATTGCAAAAAAAAAAAAACATACCCATATATGACTTCGTCATCCGAGTCATTTAGCATGGAGAAAGCTGGATTATCCTTCAGCTGTGAGTCTAGGAGAGGTTGATTACTCCATTAATACAATATAACTGCAGCCAAATGCTCCAATTCATCATTAAGTAAGGGGTGTTACCTACCATAAAGGGCATTTTTGGAGGGAGAGTAGACAAATGCAAGTGTGTACAAGTAAAAGTTGAGCAGACCATAAAAGGATAAAAATTCAGCTGGTATCCCTGGAATTAAGGAGAAATCCCTACTGTAGTGCACATGATCCCCCTTTAAATACGTATAGACATAAATATTGCTCAAAGGATATAGTTTTGATAATGAGTAGACAATTCAGCCACAAAGTTGTCTTGAAGAGCCTTGGCACCGAACCTCAGATAGAGAATGACCATGCTAAAAGAGAGACAATGATGAGTAACAACTTCACAATAAAATATTTTTTTTTTTCTTGAACGTACCTAATAATGAGGACCACAAACGTCAGTGCTGTCAAAAACTTAAGGCGGAGATCTAGAGATTGAAGAGGCAGAGTTAATTTATGTTGCCATGGCAAAAGCTGAAGCAGGATCAAATGCAGAGAGATGATCCATCCTTCAATACCTGAGTATGGCATGTTCTTCAGTTCAGAACAAGCTCTGACGACCAGAAATATCAGGTAGAGGATGTAAAGGACAACAACAATCAAGAAGAACACCTTAATTCCCTGAAGACATAGTACAAGAATGTTATTAAGCCACTTTATCCAAACGTCCTCATACAGTCTTCATAAGAAATTGTTTTAAGTTCCACAACAGTCAACTGTCTTACCTCAAAATGTACAATATCCATTTTATAGAGATAGGTAGGATCCTGAAGTTCATTAACCCTGAAAATGTAACACAAGCAATGTGAATCTTTTCAGTCTTGTAAATCACAGTTTGAAATCAGGCTTGTTGTGGCTGCTGATGTCACACTTACGTTTGCCATATGCCAAGTGTAACTGCTGAGAGCCACAGCAGACCTACAATGATCAGCTTAGGCAGGTAGAACGTCAGGAATTTCCTCTCAACCTGCACGAGAAAAGTCCGGTAAAGATTCAGAAGAGGCCTACACTGGAGGAGTCCATTAAATGATGGGACGATCACAGTCTGACCTCACCTGAACTCTGATGCCATGGTAAACACAGAGCCAAAACAGCAAGAGAGCACACAGGAAGAGAGCCTGGAAAAAAGCATCCAACGTCCCTGGAAACCAGCTGTTCACCAGGAATGACAGCGGGAAGAATGGATCTGAATAAAAACAAAAGGAAAAAAAACGCTTACAGCATTCACTGAGAGATGAATGTTTGTAAGAGTCAGCAGTTTACATGCAGTAAGGCTCACATTCAGACACAGTAGAGCATTAATTCCTACCTGCCGTTCACTCATCACATCAAACTATTTTTTTAACCCAGTACATTTCACAGAAGATTTTGAGAGATTTTATAGGCTGGATGTCATAGAACATTAACTTCTATGCCTTTTTAATTTCATGTTTTACTAAAAACCTTTGAATTTGAAGACGTTTCAAACTGTGTTGACACTGGCTGATTTACAGAGTTTAAAGCAACCATTGTGACATCACACGGTACAATAAATTGTTACTGAAGACAGATAATGTAAACATACCCAGGGTATGATTAATTTCCTTTGTAGGGAAGCCAAGAACTGAGTTTAAGTAAATATTTACAAGTAACTAATATCTGCAAAAGAACTGGTTAGTCCAGTATAAGACATTTTAAATTGAATAAAGTCCAAATCTGTGTTAGGTCAATGAAATGAGCTCCACATATAGAAGTAAAAAAAGTGTCTTTAAAGAAAGCGAAAAAGAGAATCCCACCATTGTAGAGCAGGAGCAAAGGGAGAAGGATGGACATCCATTTCTGCTCTATGCCCCAGTCCCGCATGGAAAACTTCCTCAGTGAATGAGCAAACAAACACTGGAACATAAAGGGGAAAAAGTGCATCATTCTAAATTTATAAAATAATAAAATATTATTATTCCTCCCATTTCAGTCAAAATGTTTAGCCTGAGGCCTTAAAAGTAAACTGTGTTCTTACCGTCACCATAAACGTTAACACCACAAAAACGAAACGGAACCAGATTTCCACTTGTGAGAAGGTGGGATTGTATGTTTTCCACTGAGGAAGGCATAACAAACAAACAAAGAAGAGAAGAAGAAATTAAAATGCAACATTAAAAGCTTGTGAATGAGCTATGAGCTCAAACAATCAAGAACCTTGTACGCAGAAATGGAACAAGAATCGAGCAATGTCTTTACTTACCAAAAACTTAACCTTGATGTCGTAAGTGATATTTTCAAGACCTTTGAAACTGACTGCGACCTGGTACTGGGTGTAGTTCAGGTAACCCAGATGCAGCACAATGATCTCGTCACATTTCTGAAAATCACAATCAAATACACACTGCATCAATGTACTTAACATAAACAATCTGCTCTGCGGAAATCAAGCACAATGATCAGATTTAAATCACACAATCTGCTTTGTACAACCAAAGATTATATTATCTACACGCTCTTGTGCGTCATCATGAGAGAGATTGCCAAGATGATGACAGATACTTACAGCCCCGCAGTGCAGCGTTCGTGGCTTCTGTTGCACAGTGTTGATATGCTTCACACTGGCATCCTGCATCACTCCCTTAAGCTCAACGTTGATCTCAAAGGGCTGCTGGAAGTCTTCCACTGACACAGACACAAACACCAGTTGGTATTTAATAGGTGTATAAGTAAATGAAGGTGGAGACTTTCAGAGTATGTAGCAGAAACGCCCTCAGCATCCAACTGTGGTGTTTCAGTCTACGATCTTACTGTTGCTGTTTTCAGCCTGCATCACACAGGTGAGCCACAGCTTCTGGTTGTAGGTAGTGAGAGGAGGAGAAACTAAACTGAAGGGCCCAGTCTGAAACATACATTGACGTGAATTCAATTATTATATTATTATTATTATTATATATAACAGAAATGTATGTTACAACTCTAGTTCATTCAAAGTCCTTAAAACAGGTGAGAAAGAATCATAGTATGCCATAATTGCATCATGTTGCGTAAGAAAGCAATGTATACACAGGCATTTTATACATCTGTGCTTTCAACTTATTGCCAGGCAGTTAATTCGCGTACAGATGGTAAAAAATATTCCATCACTTGGTGATTCCACAGGGGTGGTACAAGCCTGAAAGATCAGACTCATACTTAGAAAGATGCAACTGCAAAGCAAATTTGAATCTGCGACCACTAGATTTCTAGGCTAGGGGGGTACAGTGTTCTGTCTCAAAAAAGAAAATAAAAACGTGGCCAACTTAGGACTTGGGTGCAAAACGAGCCACTGTATCCTCCTCACTCTAGTGGTCAATCCACGTTTGTCCTTCAGTTTCCATCTGTACATACACAATCGTGAATGTAGCTAACTGAAATGTAAACTGCAAATGCTTCTTACTGGGGGCAAAATAAAATGATATGCTGAAGTAATGTATTTAAAAAA
The DNA here is from genome assembly GCA_014839995.1 of Xenentodon cancila. Classification (NCBI taxonomy): domain Eukaryota; kingdom Metazoa; phylum Chordata; class Actinopteri; order Beloniformes; family Belonidae; genus Xenentodon; species Xenentodon cancila. The sequence continues at coordinate 12,975,663 of CM026209.1, forward strand.
AAAAAAAAGAGAGACAAGGTTTTGTAAAATAAACATGCACCACATTCAAATCTCAGGTAAGACGTGTGAATCTGGCAACATGCGCCCGCTTGTGCTGGAAATGTCTTACCTTTACAGAAACGTTTTTTGAAACCAACTGATCACCACTGTGCTCCTGCTCAGTAATGACCTTTGGACCTGCAAAAGGTAACAAAATATAAATACTTTTTATTTATTGCATTTCATTTTCACGTCGAGCACAAGCGAGAAAGAAAAATTGCTCTCCATGTCTCTACATACTCTGGTTAAAAGTCAACGTTTTTTTTTCAGATTCTGAGTAATAATAAAAATAAATGAATGAATAAGCTTTGGCCGGTGCAATCGTAAAGTTTATCAGTCAAACCTGCAATTCCAATGAAGACTGTGAGGCCGACGCAGACCAGGAACACCACGAAAACTAAGACAAAGTGTCGTTTTGACAGGGTGTAGAGGCGCATGGGGGCAAGTCTACATGACAAGGAGACAGCGATTAGAGTGAAGACACACACAGAGATTTAATAAATTACGATTCAGTAAGTTGCAGCTGAGGACGGAAGCGTCAACGCGGCTGAACTTTGTGTTGCTTAATGCTAACTGTGGCAGATGGACAGAACTACAATGTCGCTCTAAACACGTATACCTGTAGATGTGCACGCTTCAGACACTCGTGTCAAGTGTATCCGCGGGACACATCGAACACTTACAGTTCCATTTCCTTTGGTCCACAACGTTTGAGGCGAGAAAAGGGAAATTTTCCCCGAGAATAGACATCCGTGTACCAACAATACAGTGCGACAACTGAAGAGCAACGTCATCGAATGGGAGGAGTCGAGATGACGTGTGGGTGAGGAAAGAGGACGGAAGTAGGGTTTTTTTATTTATTTATTTTTTTCAAGTGCATTTTTATTATCTGCCCTGCTGCGAGTTCATCTTCTCGTTAGTATATTAAATACCACTGCATACATTGACTAATAAAAAAAAACAACTTTTATGACAATAAAAAAAACAAAAGAATCACTTATTTTTTTAATGGTTCTTTTCTATTTATTGAACGGCTGGTATATCAATCAAATAGCTAAACTAAAATGAAATAATGGTGGAAAACGTGATTAATTACAAAAATAAAATCTAGGATTCCATGCAAAAGTAAGGCATCGAGGAAGGTTAGTTTTCTCTCACATAAGAACAACGACTCCATAATCCTTTACAGCTTTATATACAGTGGTTTTAAAAAATTAAATCCGAGTCCAGCGCGTCCTCAGTTGAGCAGGTATCTATGTCTAAAATCTCAACGGTATAACCAACTTTAACATCTGCAGTCAGTTTTGCGCACGCGCAGCAGAGCGACTAAACGTTGAATCGAGTCTTATTTGCATTTGCTATTTAAAAAAAAGGAAATATCAGATTTCCAAATGACGAATACAACCGTTAAGCGCCATGTAATACAGCTTTGTGCACGGAAAACACGCTTCATAATGAAACGCGTGTTGCTTTTTCCAGCGTTAAAACGATCGGTTTGAATGACTCACAAATAAGTACACGAAAATGTGCACAAATGTTTCGTATCTCGTCACAAATCTCTTCCCTTATCCGTTTGTTTAATAAATCATAGCCTGGTGCAATCAAAAATTGCAAACCGACAAAGATATGCAATAAGCAAAGCACATTCGGTCGCTTTAATTTGCCACCACAGTAGGTCCATTACACGACACAAAAGATTACCGGTTTGGTAAATGATCAAATTATTTAATGTGGCGGAGAGTGAATTCATCGTCGTCAGACACACACCTACCTATAAAAGCGATCATCGCGGTAAGGTGCCAGGTCCGCCCGCAGCTCGTTGTAGGCCTCTTGTATTTTCCTACAGAAGTATTTAAACTCGCTGTACAGAGGGTTTTCCAAACCGGATGAGTAGTCGGTGTCCATCGTTACACCGAGCCGTCTGGCGGCTAAAAAATGGCGAGGAGGAACCGATCCCCGGCCTTCAGTGAACAGGGCAGACGCACCTCTGTATTGTTACATTTAATCAAAAGTGCAGCCGAAGCTGTTTTGTTTGTATCGCTTCAAAAAGGGTTAGAGTGATAAAAAGCGTGGGGGTGGGAAACGCACCTAACGTGCAGTGAGGGCGTCACGTGATCAGGCTTCAGCACCACGGATAGAGACGGTGGAGCGTTTCGGTTATTCACGCTCCAAATACGGAGCTGAATGATTCACTCAGTCCGTTTCTGAAGCCATAATAAGTCATCACAGACTAGCACCATTAATGGGATGTTTAAAAGTTATTATTAATGTTAACACATTATGAAATATTATATCGAGTTTAACTAATTGGACTTGTAAGCATTCTCATTTTTGTTTAACACAACCTTACAAATACACTCCACCCCACAACCCACAGGTGCTCAAGGATCTGTTGCCAACATCTCGGTACTAGACACTCCAGGACACACTCTGCTGTTCTTTTCCCTGATGTTACTGAAACTTTGATAAAACAAGATTAAGGAGAGCTTAAGACTTTTGCACAGTATTGTGTGTGAGAAGCAAACCCAGTATTTTCTTCTGAAACAATGATATTTTATTCAAAAGATATGTGACATAAGCAGTTATGAAATCATTTACATGGCATGCCTTACAATCCATCCACTATAAACGTTCAGTCACCATATCAGACTTGTATTTTTTTTTCCATGTTTTTGCCATTTATGTCTACATCTACAAATACAAAGCACAAATCTTTTCTAAAGAAAAGCCAAATCCTACAATATCTACAACTGATCATCATTAGTTTAACGTGAATCCTTAACCAAATTCATAGGTGTTGCTGAACATGAACTCAGTGGTTTTCACTAGTGAACTCGTGTGAATGGTGTGCACGTGTAGAAGCCATGACCACACAAGTTTTACGGTAAGAAATTTAACACTGATGGGATTGGTAGACTGCACAGCTGAATACAGACACACCTTGACATGACACATACAATCTACATTACTAGTCTACCAATTACATTAAACTGGGCACTTACTCATTCACATCTTATCCTTCCATAACAAATTTCACATTACACTGAAAATTTGCTTGTCCCCATCCCAACCCCACATTTTCCATCTTACAACTTGGGTTACATTTTTAACAAAACGCATCAACACAAAAGAAATGTTTGTAAAACTCCACAATATACATTATGTGTAGATAATTTATCTCCATTAGGAAATAATCTCATAAATAAAATGTACAGACCAGCATCTGAGACACTGAACTATTAAATTGTGGCCTAAAGCAGAAGAAAAAAAAAAAGATTTATTCCTCCTAAAAATATTGCACAACTAACACAAAATAGTATTTTCTTGATGACATGTTCTCTTCAGTTTTAGAATCTGAAACGTTTTCAGTTCCTATCCCTACAAACCACCACTGACTGACAGACATGCACCTTGTGATTTGAAAATATTGCTCTAATGAATGTAATAAGCTCATCAATACCTTAAGACCAAAACTGCTGGTCCATACTAAAACCTTTCTATGATGAAGTTACAGTTCGCTCTAGGCTCATTTTTTCTACTTTAAAATTTTGCACATTTTGGCACACATTTCAAGGTTATCCTTATCATAACTACCCAGTGTTGTTAAGCATCGACATTACTGCTATCTGTAATTATTTTAACTGATATCTTATGCAAACAAAAACTATTGCAAATTTCTGCAGTGTGCCTCGTAATGCAATACCACCTGTGCCTGCTGTTGGGTGTCCTTAACGTTAAATAGCTTCACTGCCTGAAACAAAAATATGAAACACCCTTTCAGATTTCAGTCAACTTACTAAGTGGGGTGATTTAAAAAGCTTAATTCTTCATTGGAGATGTAAAAGACTGAGTGACGATGCATTCAGCTTAACTGTTACTTTGTGGTTGTTGCTGCTGACCTTAACAGTACTACAGCTTCACTCCACACCTGAAATTAAACACAGTGGAGACAGGCATAAACAAAAATCTGTCAGTCACCTAAGTCTCTTTACAAAATGTACATATAACTGATTTATTTACATGACTTCCAAGAATAATATGAAATGGCATAGATGAAATTACAAAAATATTTCCTGTACCATGCTTACATGTTAAGTGGGTCTTAAGGAGAAGGGATAGCACCCCCCTCCAACCACATACTCACTTCACAGAAGTGACAGCAGGTGACAAATCACTTCATGTAAAAGGTCAAGTTGTTCAGTCTACGCCTTGGCGATGTCTTTGGCGCCTATGTCACCATGTGTTGATAATTAACTTAGACTAGGATATGTCAGCCAAAGCTATTCTGTAAACGACGTCCACCTGAATTCTCCAAGTACACAGCAATATTCGATTTCAATCACGCAAATAAAGCAGGTAAGAAAACCATGATGACAGGGTATGAGGATTGTATATCACTAACAATGACAATGCAAATTTGAATAATAAACAACATGCACATATAAATTAATTCATGTAGCAGAGTAACATTTTCTCTTCCTTCAAAGTCTGATGTGGTAAAGACCACGGTTCACCACAGCTATTTTCACTCCTTTACCTTCTTCAATTTTTAACAGTGGCATATTTTTGCAACAGTGAAAAGTTTTAACTCTTTAGTTGTGCTCCTAAATTATGCATATCTCAAAGCCTCAATTCCAGCCACAACAGACTGAAACAGTAACAAAAGGAATGGGAGAGAGCTAAAAGAAAAAAGGCCCTCCTAACCTCCACTATGTAGAGTCAATTAACAAAATCCTAAAATAAAAAGCAGTATAATAAAGTGGTAATGTTTCATTAAAGGTTTGTACAGCAATGGATTTCAGTGCCCAGTAGTACCCATGTACTCTGGAAAAAGTAACTTCGACCTCCAGAGTGTGGTTTTCAAGTATTACTGCTGCTTCTACTGAAAAAAAAACTGCACCTTATCAATCCCTCACTCTGTTAACCAATTGATTAACATATTTATAAACTTCTTCAATCTCAAGCAGCATTTATTTGCATGATGATTACCCAAGCACACGTCTTTGGCCCTACACACTATGCAAGGTGCCACTGACTGCCAAACAAGAGTAGATTTGACAGCATTCTTGACAAAGGTGGTATTTGTTCACTGCACCATATTCAGTGGCAGCATCATGTAGTGCAGTGTAAATGGATCTCTCTAAATAGCCAGGTCTGATTTCATTCTTGTCACCAAAATCCACTCCTAAAGGTTTACTGATCTCAAATGAAATGCATGTGCCCCTTCAGCAGAGATTCCATTTAATCCCAGATATAACTCAGGGTAAGTAGGGAGGGAGCATCTCATTTCAGGCGTTGAGTGACATTTGCCAAAGCCACTGCAAATGCCTGGACAGCAGAGAAGGGATACTGGAAGTCTAGGATGTAGGCATTTCCATCAATCCTGCCAAACTGCATCACCTGTGAAAAAAAGCACAAAACCAAAGATTCATATAGGCTGAGAGGGCACTATGATGTTTTTCTTTTTAAAGAAAACCAATTGTCTTTCAATAGCTGTAAAGACTGAACTGAAGCCGTCTTACCTGTCTGCCCTCCAGTTCAATTTGAAAGTTCTTGGCCGATTCCTGTGTGACACGTCCACCAAAGTCCAGCTGGTAGACCTGTGTTGCTTCATTCCAGAGGGGCTGCTTGTTGGCCATGACATACACAAACCCTTGGCTGCCCAATCCTCTGTCTTCCTTCTCACTGGCTTTTCGACATTTCATCTCATCGAGCTCACTGGGAGCCCGAAGGTTCCTTTTACTCTTCCAGCCCTTCTTACTGCTCTGGCATTGATTAAGAAGCTCATCGCCACTGATGAAAAGTTCTGGTTCACTTTCTGAACTGTCTTGAAACTCACTATTGGCAGTGGTCTTACTCAGCTTTTTAGTCTTCAGTTGCTGCTCTTTCTGTCCCTTCAGCTTCTTCTTGTCCCGCCCTCCCAGGCGTGGACTAGAGATGAGCGAGTTGAAATCACCCAGAGCTCTGCCCTCTTTTTTTGATTTGCTCCCCTCAGCCAGTTGTGACATGCTAGTCTCCTCAGCTCGACCATCCATACGTTTGCGATTCTTTTTGCTGAATTTATCAGACCTCTGTGGCACAGGGCTCTCAGTCAAGGAAAGTACCTCCTGAAAACTTTCCCCAGCATCTGCCATAGCGTCCCCATGGCTCTGCAGCTCTGCTGGTGGAGGCAGAGGGGGTGGTGGAGGAGGAGGAGGAGGTGGCGATAGAACGTTTTTGTCTACTGCCATGTGGGAGGCTTTGGGTGGTAGTGGCACTGCAGGACTGGGCATAGGTGGGCAAGCATTATATGTACCCCAGGGTGTGTGAAGGGCAATTGGAGGAATGGGAAGCCCGGGACAAGCACTTCCTGCTGGATACATGGGTGGGAGAGGACAGCAGGCCAGGTTAGCTAAGTTTGCAGGATAACCTGGTGGTAAGATCAAAGTTGCATCCTGTTGTGAGAAGGGCACTGATGCCACCATCTCCTTTGGGGAGGCGCAGGGGCGTGGTGTCCCAGGCTGGAGCTGGGCTCCGGTATAGGCAGTTCCAGGAGCGTACTGAAGAGAGATTTGGCAGCCTGTAGCTGCCGCAGCAGCTTGGAATGATGCAGCACTGGGGCTGGTGGGAGACTTCGGAGAAAGGACGAAAGGCATTCTGGTTACATCCAAGTGTTGAGCTGGGCTAAGAACAAGGGGGGGTGGTTTGTGTGGACCAGGGAGGCCAGTGGGGTTCAAAGGTGCAGTTCTTTCCTGAGGAACCCATACCTCCTCAGTGGCAGCTGGATCCCACTGATAGGGAGGTGGGCGTTTCACGACGAGCCCTGGTGCATCATTTCCTCCTAGTGTCAAATGCCTCAGTGACTGGTTCAGTGTTTCATCCTCAGTAAAGGCTGAATTGACATAATCAGCTCTGTCCCTGTTATTTCCTGCTGCACTTCCTGATCCTTCAAGTGAACTCATCAGATTATATGTCGACTGGGAGGCTAAAGGAGTTGCACTGTTTGAATGAACAATAACTGTGCTGTGTGGTGCACCAGTCCCTGGAGGAAAATCCTGTCTGATGATAGTTCCTCCTGATATACCATTAGCACTTCCTGGGGAAGTGCCTCCAACACTGGATCCACTGCTACACTGGCTGCAGGTATATAAGGCTGTTGGCACCCTCTGCTGGAATGAGGCTGCTAGTGCACTATTTTTAGCCTTAGGAGGCAGTGGTCTTGGTGGTTCCAGCATCTGAGAAACTTTGAGTGCAGCCTCTCGGCTGTTCCTTCTGAGGGTTGCATGGATGAGACTACTGTCAAGCCTCTGAGCAGAGTTCCTCCCAGGAGCACTGTTCTGGCTTGCTGCGTCTGGGTATGGAGGTGGGTCTCCACTAGGTATAGAATAACGAGGTGCAGTAAGTCTGTTGAGAGTAGCAGAGTTGTATGGTAACTGGATTTTCTTGTCAGTTGCTGAGGATGAAGAGGTGACCCTGAGAGTGGCAGAGCTGCCAGGTCCATGGAGTGTGTAGACATTCTGATTGCAGACAAGGCGTGTTCGAGGACGACATACTTCTTCCACATTCCCACTGCTGTCAAAGGTTGTTATCCTCTCATAGCCCAGTGGTGTGGGGTACTGTGCTTGCTGCTGACCTGGAGGGTAGAGTTGGAACTCTCCCTTCTTCAGACATAGGTCACCAGAGGGAGGGGTTCCACTTGTGCCCCCTCCTGTTCCAGATGAGGAGCTGGAAGCTCCAGCTGAACTTGATGCTGAAGCAGAAGCTGCTGCTGCTGCTGCTGCTGCTGCTACAGCAGCGGCCACAGTTCCAGGATAAGGGGGTGGGGGGTTCATCTTACTGAGCTCTAGAGGAGCACTGAACACAACTGTATCACCATCAGCCAGCTGTGGAGTTGACCTAGTTGTTTTGATTTTCAGTAAGTGCTCATGTTCACCTGCCACTCCTCTCTCAATTACTAAATCAGTAGGTGGGTGAGGAATTTGAATCTGTAGTGCCCCTGGCTGTAGCTGGTGCAGGGCTTTACCTGAAGGTTGAACTGATGGCATGGAGGAAACAGGGATTTGAATTTGAAGCTGCTGCTGAAGTTGATGGTGATGCTGCTGCTGCTGCTGTTGCATGTGATGCTGCTGCTGCTGTTGCAGCTGCTGCTGAGACTGCAGCTGATGGTGCATTTGTTGTTGCTGTTGCAGTTGCTGTTGAACTTGTTGATGCTGTTGTTGTAGATGCTGTTGTTGTTGCATCTGTATGTGCTGCTGGAGCTGTTGTTGATGCTGTTGCTGTATGTGTTGAAGGTGCTGCTGAATGTGCTGTTGCTGTTGAAACTGTTGCTGCTGAAGCATTTGCTGCTGCTGGAATTGCTGTTGGTGGTGCTGAATTTGTTGGTGGTGTTGTAGAAGTTGTTGCTGCTGCTGTTGTTGTTGTTGTTGTTGTAGTAGTTGTTGTTGTAGTTGTTGTTGCTGTTGCTGTTGCTGCTGCTGCTGCTGCTGCTGCTGCTGCTGCTGCTGCTGCTGCTGCTGCTGCTGCTGCTGCTGCTGCTGACTTGGTTGGTGTTGGTGTGATGGATGATGAGATGGTGGAGGTCCAACCATTAGACGACCTACTTCCAGTCCACCAAATATAACCTGACCAGGACTGGAGTACCTGGTGGGAACCGTGTATTGGGCTGTCAATATTGCATCCTGGCTTTGGTCAGACCCACTAGCAGCAGCTCCAGTGGGGCTTGCAGTGGGATTGCTTAGGACATCCAACTGAACATTCTGATTGGCAAGAAGAGACTGGACCAGACCAATGCTTTGGGCAGGAGACATGGCCTGGGCGGGACTATGGATTGGGGCAATAGGGATGTTTACAGTGCAGGGGGGGTTATCATCAGCACTACCAGTGGGGCCTGTGGCAGGCAGGTCATCTTCATCCTCACTGAAAACATTGGGGTTGAAAACAGGCAGGTTGATGTAGTCCATGGAGATCTTGCGCACCTCTGGCAGGTAGATGGTCATCTGTCTGGGCTGCAGATGGAGGAGGCTTGTCTTGTAGATAACTAAAGGGTAAGAGAAAGGGGTACATTAGACAAAAAGGGAAAAAATAAAGACAAAAGAAACTCAAATATGTAGGAGACAAACTTTTTCCTACTAACCTGCACCAAGGTTGGTTGGCAAAAAAGCAGCTAGCCCCACAATCTTGAACTTTGTTCCCCAAATATTCGATGTGACCTGAGCAAGATAATTTTGCTGGAAAAGACGAACACAGAACAGTATTATCGACAGTTATCAATATAAATATAAAGACATGATAATACATTTTATGATTTGTGAATGTAAAAGTTGTGGGGTGTATGGTAGTGATGAACATTTTTGTCTTGAAGTGCCATATTCTGGCACTTATTGATTATTATAATTAAAATATGGGTTCAGTTAACCAGTTAATTCCATTGTCCTTTCTTTTTTTTAATTAACTGTCAAATTAAGTTTATACAATAGCTTTTAGTCAACTACTATTGTTAATTTGTAGATGATGGGTATGCTATATCATTTATTCTCCATGTAGGTTCATTTGGAAAACGTTTTAATGGCTTTTTATTCTTTCACATCAATGACAAGTTTGTGACATAAATAGTATGCTTGGTTCAAAACTGTCCCATGTGTTCTGTTTGAACACATCAATACTCATTTAACTTACAAAATATACTTATGATAAATAGTGAATAAAGCCACAACAGTCTGTGTCAACTTTCTTCTTTACTGAAGCATCATCCAAATGAGGTTCTGCCATCAAAACCACTGTTACTGATCTGCCACTACAGAGAAAGTTATCAATCAAGTATGAACGTAGACAGCTTTTTTTTTTTCTCTAGTCATGTTAAACGGCAATAAAAAGTGTAAATATTTATTTAATGTTTAATATTTAGCAAGTTTTTTTTCCCAGTGAATGTTTGTGTTGCATAATATTTATTAAAGGAGTGCCGGACTGAGATGGTCCATGTGTGGTGTATGGATACATGCCAGAATTATCATATATAAAAATATTATCATACAGACCTACCTGATGCCACACCTGATGACTAATCCATGTATAAGCCAGTTGTCTCTATTTTGACTTCTCAACTTACCAAAAACTATTTACCTGATTAATGTCATCCAAAGGAAATTCCCTCCGTGATAGACTGGGTGACCCAATTGAGGGTTTCCTGATGGGTAACCGTGGTGACCTAGAGATCTCTTGTGTAGCACGGGACAGTTTGGGTGATTTCCTAGGGTCAATGTTAATCCTGTTGGTAAAGGGACAAACTAAGTCTCTACAGAGAAGGTGGCAAATGAGAAAAAAGGAAGTTTAGGCATGCAGTGAAAAAGATAAATGTGACAGTCCACTTAAAATTTTAACAGTTATAACAGGAAATTTGACTGATAATCTGAGATGTTACTTCCATCACTAGTTCCATGTACTTAAATATCATTTGTCTATGGTTTCATCATTTACCCAAAGTACTTGTGATATCAAACCTCCATTTCCTGAGCATCTCTTAACCTTATCAATATTTAGTTCCAAAAGCGAACAATTTCTTATTTTTAAGCTTGTATAAAACAGAAGCCCTCTGACTTGGAGGAAGCTGTTAAATATGCAGCATAAAGGTGAAATTTAAAGTGATAATAGTAGCATATGACAGAGAGAAAAAGATTGTTAATCACGTGCATCACAAGTACTCCTCATTCGCATAGAAAAACATTTAAAACTTACTACTTAAAAAGTACAACTGTGTATGAACTTTTTTTTCTCTTTTAGTTTAATCCTTGATTGTTCTGTATATTAAGAACTCCTCTGCTCCCACTAGAATATCGTAAGGAAGTGAAATTTCACATAGGCAAATGCAGAAAATGTGTCAAGTATAACATTTTAAAAAGGTCAATTTTAGCTAGAAATAACACAGTGTAGTACATACAGGTCAGGCATCGTGTTAGTTACCTGGGAAGTTTAGGAGATTTGCTTCCTCTGGATATCTTTGGAGATTTCTTCCCAACCCAGTCATCACTCAGCTCAATGTCACTGGAGTCCGAGCAATTACAGCTGTCAATCATTGCTGATATCAGACTGTTGCCATAGATCTCATCTGAGGAGACAAATTTCAAAAACATAATTTGGAGAGAATTATCCTATTTTTGGATATGTTTGGAGTCACATTATGTGCTCTCTCCTGTACAGCTAAACAGCCACCTTATAGCATAGTTATTGTTAATCTTAAAATATCCTTTGTTTTGCTTTTTAAAAATAACATTTAGAAATACATGAAAGTAATACAAACATGACCTGAAGCCATGAATTAAATTGGAAATGATTTTGTTTTGTACAAGAAATAAAGCAACTTCCATTTAATTTGGCATTTATTGAATTGAAAAAAGTACGATTTCAATGTATATCATGAGTTCCGTTAATATTTACTATTTTATATTTATAAATTATTTTGCCTTTTTGACCTGACGCAATTTCCAAAAGAGTTGTTACTGAGGAATTCAAGGTTAGGTTCACACGGCAACATTTAAAATATGACTCTCACATGACAGACAGATGTTAGGTGTTGAGGACACATGGCCCTGATTGAAGGGAAACCTGTATTTGATTGGTAGTCACTGACTGACTACAAAAGACAAGTGGAAACAACAGGTGGAAACTTGAAGAAAAATACAACAATAAACTTCTATCAGAAACAGATAATCAAAGAAAAAAAAAGGTCAGTTTGGACTGAAGTGAGCAAAATAAGGTTAAACCTTGGCAAAACCACCCATGCTGCATTGATGCTACCAGCTTGTCATATCTCAACAGCTTGAGAATTGGTAGAGAAATAACTGGTTCTCTTCAACAACCAGCTGAGCCAAACATTTGGATTCAACAGGACATTTAAACTCCTTCAGTCCAAAATATTCTTTCATTAACTTTTTCAATAGTTTAAAGTTAAACTTTTTGTTTTTTGTTGTCATTGTTGTTTGTTTTGTTTTGTTGTGCTGTCACTGTTAACCACTGCTGCTCTAGTTCAGATAAGACTATTTTATATGAAGCACATTAAAGTGTGAATAGGCTGGAACCATTTTATGGCTGGTTTCATTTATCGCTGCATGGTGAGTGACTGGGATGATTCATAATGAACCTAGAGGCCATCAGAGCTCCCGTTTAGCAGCTTTTAATCAACCCGTCACATTTGTAAAGTTACGCTTGGTTTGGTTTTCTGCTCCCTTTAGTTACTGGTATGAAATAAACTAGGTCCCACCTGTTTTTCCGTCTGTCTTTGGGTCCATGATGACAAACTCGGGACGCAGTTTACTTATTCGTCGGCCCTTCAGGATAGGGACCAAACCTCCCAGGTACTCCAGATACAAAGTATAGCACGGCCCTCCCACCTCAGGGTTATCTTCTGTACGCTTCATGGTACAGTGCAGCCGCTCATTCCCAGCAGTTGGGTAGCTCACAAAATCCCGCATGTTGTTAGGGTCTGGGATGGGAGGCTAAAAAATGTGAAACTGTGAATAACCAGTCATATCAATGCAAAAAATGTCCATATGCAAACCAGATAAGCTATTTTCCTTGAAATGCCATTCAATTAAAATGAGTTCATCCTGATTCATTTGTAAGGATGTAAAGCGATCAATCAATTTTGTTATTTAACTGCAGTGCAAGCCAATGACAGTATTCTTTTATGGTTTTAATGCAGCTGAATCCCTTCTGTGTTACCTTGATGGTGGGAACAAAAGCAGCAGTGACATAAGAACAAAGACGAGAAGGAATGGTGAGCTTGGCGACATCTTTTTCCTCCTTCACTGCTACTGCAATGACCTGTTGGCAGAGTAGCTGCAGCGTGGCAACCCGGTGCTCCACCCGCACAATGTAGAGCGCTGGGCCCGATGCCAAAAACAGACGAGAGTCTCGGTGACCCCAGCAGAGCGTAGTTATGGGGAGCTGCAGTGTGAAAGAGAAGATACAATGGAGAGCACAGTCCATCCTTCCGCAAGGTTAAATTCAACCATCCAACAAAATAAATAAATAAACGGGGGTTCTGATATGACTAAAATTCTCTCCAGCTTAACATCTTTGTAAGAGGGGAGCTTCTGTCACTGTCGTCACACTCAATATAAATATAATAAATATAAATCTTGAAAAGCTTCCCATTATCAAATGTCCTAAAGAAGAAACTAAGACACTGAAATGTGATCATTTCACCAAACTGTCAGTTTCTTTATTGCCCACACAGAACAGACAGAACCTTTCAGCTTTAATTTATAATGTCAATTGTTATTTCACTGATCACTGATAATTTGAGAATATAAATACTAAGGTTTTGAAGGTTTGTAAGACCTTACTATTGAGGAAGAAAAATCCAATCAAATCCAAGTTTAGGGTAACTTAAGTTAAAAAATATGAGATCAAAGTGCAAATTGCAGGCTAAGTGGATAGATAAACTGATAAAAAGTGTCTTTGAAAGCTTACAGAGCAATTTAATATTTTTAGATGACTTCTAGTTAGTTTGACTTATTTACTTTTTCAGTGGCGTGAGTTGTTGTGCTTAAGAATGGAGAAACTTTGGTCTCAACAATTTTCATGGGGTAGGTTTCCACCTGGAAGTTGGGAGCTGAACAAGATTTCCCTGATACTTTAGTAAGGAAAAACATAAGCATATTTTGTACTTATTTTTTAAAAGAAGAACTATTTACAAAGAGATTTAAACAGTTTGCAGATGGGAAAATTGAAGCCAAAAACATCCCGTGACTTTGATAGCAGAACTACGGTGAACTCTGTGCACCAGCTTCCATTAACTCCATCTGATTCAGGGTGTCAGGACATCGGTGTAAGAGACACAGGGGTCGACAGAGATGCAGCCACAATCGATAGAAGTTGAGAGAGATGGACCTGTGCTGTCTTTGTTTATAATTTAAAACTTTCTCAAGCATAACTATCTTTGATTTCTCTTCCTTCTCCCATTCTAATATCTCTGTACCTTGAAATATACAACTTTCTCATTAAGTGTATATGACTAACAGCCCTTCAGTATCTACCTCTGTTGTGTTGCTATCTTTAATACTTCAGAATTAAAACACCACCTTAACCTTGCTGCAGCAAACAGTACAGTGTGTAACAAAAAACAAACAACCTTTAACAAACATCAGTATCGCGTCAGCACACTGACTTAGTTCTCCTCTGACTTGCTTCACGCCAAAAAAAGAAAAGTAAAAATCTCTCTTGATGGACGATATTTCTCCTAATCTTTGCCCTATTTACGCTTTTGGTTTCTTCAACATCAGAAATCCCACATGGATCCATATTTCTTATTTTTCTGTTTGTTTGTTTTATAAAATCACCTGTGCTGGTGTGTCTAGTGTGTAGATGTGTTCTCCCCGAACACTGTAAAACTTAACAACTGCGTTCTTAGTCGGGAGAGAACAGGAGGTTTCAGAGGAGGGGAGTGTTCTCTCCATCCCTGCCACTGCCAGGAGATCCCCCTGAGAGCACCATTGGACCACAACATCTACAACACAGGAGACAGGACAAACACTGCTCATACTAGTATTAACAACAACATGCTCCCAGTTTAAACAACAGCTCAACAAGGCAACAGTCTCAGAGGCATAATAATACAAGCGGTAAGAGCAAAGGAGTTCAGAAAGAAATATTTAAAAAAGTAAAACAGGAGAATGCCATTAATAAGGCATCCACATACCTTTTAACCCAGTGTGGACAAGGGTGGGTGAGAGGTCGTCATAATTGTTCATCAGGCTGATGTCTCCAGAAGTGAAGCTGACTGTCAGCAGTGGTTTCTGGGTGTGCACTGAGTACAGGCAAAGGGCAGCATAAGCATCTTAGACAACCAATTTCAGAACTACAGAATAAAGTATTTGAGATTCATACACAGTGTTAGCTATGAACCGAGGAAACTATTCATAGACTATATATGAAAGGCTTTGACAGTAATGGTTATCCACTTGCCTGGGGCCACGAGTGTTTTGTGCAGTTATCTGATGAAATCTCACTAATTCTGACTTATTTCAAAATAAATTTTACACAAATGATGCATGGCTTCTTTTTTATTTTACACAAAAATCAATAACTCTATATTTGAAGTCTACATATATCACAAAAATTACTGCAAATTAATACAACCGAAATTAATTACAGTGACATTTCAAAGTAGCGTATTTAGCCTTCTGTGGACTATTCTTTACTATAAATGCTTGTCCTTTAGACAAGCATCCTCATCCTTTAATCCCTTCATACCTTTAGTCTCGTGATGGCGCAAATAGCAAAACATAAATAACTAAATCAATTTTTACTTAACAGCAGCTAAAACACCCATACAAGTATGAAAAAATGGTTGTAATGAATTAGATGATGCTGTTATAAATGCTGTGCTTTTGGTGCAGTGATATTGAATCATCTTTATATATCATGGCAAAAACACCTGTCCAGGAGAGGAAGAAGTAGAGTGATGTCTCAGTAACGTTGTTCATTTGAGAGATAATTTCTATCAGGGCCGATCAATCCCCTTTCAACAGTTTAATTAGTGAGCGGGAGCATAATCAGTGTTCCAGCCAGGGCAAGCACTTTTCAGTTTACCACTTGGCCTGTGGTGCAGGAAGGAAAGAAAAATAGCACAGCGTGAGGAGGGAAGATCCTAACCAAAACAGCGTTGGCAAGTGGGAGTACTTAAGCCAAAGAGAAAAAGAGGCAACAAAACAGCAACCAGTGAAAAACTAACTCATTATGTAAGTTGGTGTGCACGTCACAGCAAAAGGAAACGGCGTCATCTGTCTGGAGAGAGTTGAACATTTGTGTTGTCAGTTTACAAAGTTCGTCTTTGGGATCAGCACCACAGGTGACACCTCTAACCATAGGCTTCAACAAAACAAGGGGATGCTTTAGACAAGTCTAAGTCTAATTATTTTATATCACTTCTGACAGACTTTTCCTTAACTTAATATTACATATCACAATCAAACGATAACTACCATCTATAAGTTTAATGGGAGGGCAATTCAGACAGGAATGTGAACCTCTTGATGTCCCACACTTTCAACCTTAAGATTTATTTCAGTTTGGAATACCTTGTGGTGGGGAGTAATCTTCAGAGTCTGTGTCACTCTCACTGCTGTCCTCTACGAGGAAGCTGGGGTAGTTCCAGGACATGTTGACGATGCCATCAGACTCATGCAGCAGTATGTGGGCCAGCATGCGTCCGTGACAGTCCATCACTATCACCTGTCCATCTGCAGTACCAAACAACACCTGGGGAACAGACAGTTCAGGGTGATTGAGCAAAAGCAAAAGGATGAAAACAACAGTATATAAAATTACTAAAAAACAAAGAGAAAGACTGAGCACCATCATGAAAAGAACAAAAAAAACCAAATGTTAAAAAAAATGCATTTCACAAAGAGAAAAATTGGGGATATAAACAGTAAAAGGTTAAGGTGATGAACAATGACAGCAAATATGGTAAAGTAAAAAAGAAACATTATCATTCAAAGGACTGTATTGTGCTAGTATACAATGTTTTAAACATATTTAAGCGACAGAATACTTTAATTCTTCCTCTGTCACTGCCGTCCACTGCTGTAGTCAATCTGTACCGTTTTCACTCCGTCATTCATTGAACAGACTGGTCAAGTCAGCTGCCACATATACTTAGTCAAATTAGCCTCCCCTTAATTTAAAGCATGTCGTTATTTTGATCATTATGACTTTAGTGTCATGATTCACTACCATGTCTTCTCTGTGGTTGCAACAGGGAAGCTAATAAAATACACCAAGGAGCTTTTTAGGGGGAAAATGAAAAGAAAAACAGTTGTTAAAACAAATGGCAAAAGTATGATTCAAGTATAATTCATCTAGCCCTTTTTTGCACATGATGGACGGATGTTGTCTGTGTGGGTCTCTATTAGAGGAGCTGAAGTAATGTCCTGCATACGATGCCACGATACAAACCTTTAACTATATTAAATAGTTAAAAATAAATACATTTTCAAAAATGCTGCTGTTAAATGTTCTTCTTTTAAATTATAGTCTGTGTGTGTAAAATCCCTGAGATCGGTAGGATTTTGATGTTACCTGCTGGTCATCAGGAGTCCATATGCCACAAGTAATCTGGCTTTCCAGGTTGATCTCAGAAGACCAGTGTCTCTGCCCACTGACGGAGCCCACCAGGACAAAGCCATCACGATAAGAGATGAGAGCCTGAGTGCCATCATGCGACCAGGTAAAGTCACTCACCTACAAGAGTCAGTAAATATTATTTAAGAAACAAGTGTAGTCTACAAGGTTTCTTTTTGTTGTTTTTTTTTAAAGGAGATTCTTTGTACACACCGATAGCAATTCAAACGACGTTAGGACCTATCTGATATTCTGTAGCACAACTTTTTTTTCCACTTAGTTATATAGTATCGGTGAAATAATAAATCTATGACTAATTAGTACATATATATATGTACATCTATATATACATATATAGAGACAGCTTGGCAGTGTGTCTCAAGTAAATCATTCTCGTTTAGTGTTTTTTTGTGTGTATGTGTTTTACTTGGCTGTGTGTGTTTCTTTTTTTCTACTAAATCAACTTTCAATCCTAAAAATAATGTTTGCCAATGTCTTTGTCATTATAGCTGTGCAGGGGCTTCCACCATCCACTTAAAGTGGAGCAATACAACAAAAATGTGTTTTTATAGTTTTTGGTGTGGATATTGCTACAGTATGATCAGAATGACAATAGTCATGTTTCACAATATTCTATTTAATAGTAAAATAACTAAAAAAAACAAATCAATATTCTTATCCTTACACTTACACTTACACTTCCTTACACAGAAAAAGAACAGAAATGCCTTAAGAATGCATTTACAATGCAACTCATCACTTAATTTTTTTTTCCTCCAATATAACCGTATAAATATTTGTTGCCTAAAGCTTGTTGCCATCTCATAAATGTTCTACATTCATGAACTAGCCTTCCTCTATTTATACAGATGCTTTTTTTACATGATCTGTATGTCATCATCATCATCATCATCATCATTATCACGTATATATATCATGTTTGGTTTTTTTTCAATAAGTATGTGGAAATGTTGATACCCTCCTTGATCACTTTCTGTATGTACCTGAGCTCCACGGTCATTGACAAGCTCCACAGACCAACGGCCCTCGTACTGAATCCAAACGAAAATCCCTCCATCCGTGTCACAAGTGGCCAGTTTCTGGAAAGGCTCATTCCACCGCACCAACACTACCTGTAGGACACATACACAAAACGAGAGAAAACAAAAATGTTTAGAAAGACTCCTCTGTATACTTTAAACTGTTATTTCCAGAGAGCTGTGCAAATGTACTCATTCATGTATTTTGTGGCAGCCCTTATAAGTGTAGATTTACACCCTCTTAGCCATAATATATAATGTAGCATTATGAAAAACAAAGATACCATTAATAATGATTTACTCTAAATAAGCATGAGTAAAATTCATATACAGAAATTTCAATTGACTAAATTTAGAATCATGGCAGAAGGAAATTGAAAAGGCAGGTTAACATCTTCAGAAAAAATCTTAAAAAAAACATTATGAAGAGCCTATATATTACTAAATAAATTCCACATTTCTTTTGTTCAAAGATTTCTGAGTTTTTCTTCTGGTTTATAACATGACACTGTGAAAGAACACAAAACCTAACCAGGGCTGTGTGATTAATGAAGAGATTATTTTTCTGGGGCATTTTTTTTTGTAAACACTTTAATATGGTGACATCTCTTCAGAAAACATATTGTGGTTTAAAACATGTCCAGTCACTGCCGTGATCATGGATAAATGGGTTTCTGTATTTTCCCTGATAACACAGATGGATCATCATTGGCCTCAGATAAGAGGAACGTATTAGACATCGTCAGGGAACAGTAAAGACCAGACTATTGATTATCAGTTTCTTTGAAAGTGTCACCATTTTATAAACATTCACTCTAAATGCCATCCAGTGTGTTCCCTTGTGCGCGTCTGCTTTTTGGTCTTCAGTGGCGTGACTCAGCCCATTCCCAGAGGAATAATCCTAAGAAAGCAGCTCTGCTCTCGCTGTGAAGCACGTGGGCTTTACACATTCACATACCCAACACAGGGCAGGGCTTTAGTGTAGCTTAAGCTCTCTGAGAGCAACTCCAATAGATCAGTTGTTAAGAACCGGATGAGCCAACCAGTCGCTGTCATTTAAAATTATTGACAGGAACATTTTACAAAGAAACACCTCTGCCACCTTGCCCTTTGTTCAACACACAAACAAGCCAAATTCTCTTTTATGTATAAACTGAGTATGTTGCACAGAGTTCTTTAATCCTCTGAGAAAGAGCAATAACCTAAAATTGCAAAGAAACAAATACAAATTATAATAAGATTAACTAAAGACTAATCTCATACACAATAACCTGCTGAAACCTTTCCTAATTCAGCAATCAGTTTGTCATTCTTCACAGACATTGTGTATATTAGTAAACTAAAAAAAAAAAAAAAAAAAAAAAAACAGCCAACCATCAATAACAAAAATCACTTATCCAAAAGCACTATTTTAAGAAAACAGGCTTCTGCAGTGAAGTTAAACAAACAAAGCAAAGAAAATGCATCAAGATCTCATCTGGGAAATGCAAACTCTCCCTAAAACCATGCACTGTTTGAAACATCCTGTGATAAAACTAGGTTTTAAAGGTTTTATTATACTGTATGGTAATTCAGTTTTTGGCAGTGGAAACTTACACTTCAGAGCAGGTTCTAGCTCATATTTAAATATCCTAACACCATTCATAAAAGAACACTAACAAACATGGGTGAAAAGGAAAAAAAAGGTATACACATGTCCTGTGTTTTGTTTTGTGTATGTACAGTTACTGCAGCCTCATAGAGGTCTGACTAAAGTGTTTATGTCTGTAAATTCAGCTTAGAAGAAAGATTAGTGTGGGCAGGTGAGGTATCCTGGAGGACTGTGACGCAGCCACCAGGCAGATCAGACATCACATGGAGACAGAGAGGATAAAAGTGAGAAGCAACCAGACAAGGAGGCAGATCACTAACAAGCCAAAATGAACACATGCAAACAAACCCTTGTTTAAAACAATCATTCACATTTCATCCTCAAACTTTATCCAACTCTAAAAACAACTTGTTCGATGCACACAGCCTGTGGTCTCCTAAAGTTTTCAGTGACAATTAAGTTAATGTCTGTAGTTATCAGTAGACTAGACCATAAAGAAAACTGGAAATCATAATTAGTATTCATAATTAGTGACAATGGCAATCAATACATCTTCACTGGGAAGTGTCTGCACTAGGGCTGCACCAACTGTTTGGCTGGTACCTGGAAATTTACTATTTTAAGCTTAACTGGAGTGACAGGCAGATCTGGCACTCATAAATCGGATTTTATTCTCTATCAGTTGAATGCACCATGGGCATATGTTGCCCTTTACATTTGTGCTTCTAGTAATGCTTTTAATTAAAAAGTTAAAATTTGCAATTAATCATTTATATGTGATCCAACTTAATATGATGTGTCACTTATTTTTTGTCCATGTAGTATGTAAGTTTTCTATAAACCCCCAGTTGCCACTTAAGTCCAGCTGTCAGCTTAGTCGGTTACAATGTCCAAATCTGAAAAGTACACTCAAAGTGAATCCAGTGCATTTTTCCTACAGTCTATATGCAAACATCTATGGTCTAATTAAACAAAAAATTAATTATTCATATGTACCTTTTACTTTTTAAAGCAAAAGCCATTTTTAATAAAGCATTGCAAATCATTGTAAACAATTGTGATGCTTCTTCTTTTTATAAAAGCTGAAAACGGAGTAAAACAGGAAATTCTCTCGTAATAATTCTCTCATACAAGTCTGTGTAATTGTGCAGTCGCAACAAACTGCCAGGTCCATGTGAGTGTGCAAATCCTCAACCAGAGAGGTCATCAGTGCCAGTAAAGCTCAAACACCCTGTCTGTATTAACACAGGATTTCACTTACAGTACTGAGCAGTAACACATCTGCCTTCTAGAAGTCCTCAGGGATGACTTCAATCACTGAGTTAGTCAGAAAATACAAGAAAACTTACTTGTTTACAAGTTATGTTATATATGTAGGCAGCTGAGTTTGAATACCAAAGGTTTCCCTTCTGATGCTTTTTAAAAGTGCAAATACTCAAGGTGTTTCAACCATGTCATCTTCTATGTTGGGTTCTCTGTCTAGATGTAGATGGCCTAACAGAGCTG
The DNA here is from genome assembly GCA_014839995.1 of Xenentodon cancila. Taxonomy (NCBI): domain Eukaryota; kingdom Metazoa; phylum Chordata; class Actinopteri; order Beloniformes; family Belonidae; genus Xenentodon; species Xenentodon cancila. The sequence continues at coordinate 12,996,939 of CM026209.1, forward strand.
CTGCTCTACAAATATGCTGCTGATGCTATGACTCCCATATACATAGCTTTATGACCTGGAAGCTGAGCTGACCCCAGCAACTTAAATGAGAAGACCAAATCAAAATCACGGGACAGCGTTAGGTTGCACTGCAGTCAGCAGAACTGAAAGGACACCGGGTCACCTTCAGTCCATTAAAACATTTGTCCATGGCACACTAACGTCTAAATGTTTTAGCAATAAAATTAAAGCAAATGTTTACATCAGAAATAAGCTGCCAAAATAAATAATTATTAGGATTTCTTCAGTTCAGCTTTAATCTCGTAAGTGTCATGCTTCTAAACTTCAGTTTAACAATCAAAATAAAATATAGTAGAAGTTACAGAAAACACCTTTTAAAGATATCACCACAGCTGCATTACTAGGATTTCTTGACTTATCAAGGATCAAAAAGTCAAAAGATACATAGTCAGAATTATTAATGAACACATACAAATGCAATTGAGAAGAAGATTCTTCCCTTTCTCTGCACAACCCCCTGACTTCTCTGATGTGGATCTGACAAGATATTAAATCAGACACAAAACTCAATTAAAGAAAAGCGCTGTGCTGTGCTGATACAAAAGCAAGGGGGTCTGAATGAGCAAAGCAGGGAAGATGTGATTTGCAATGTGACAGAAAGGCAATGGGACAAGACCTTCAGAGGAGCTACAATCTGAAATGTTTATGAGTCAGTCGTTTCTGTGATAAAGTCTTAATCAATAATAAATTGTGTGTTTTTTTTTGTGCAGCTACACACTCACCGGCCACTTTATTAGGTATACCAGGTGTACCTAATAAAGAGGTGAGTGTATTTGCACAAGAATCGATTACCACGGTATTAACGTTGTGAGTATATATAAATGTGGTACAGCCATGTTAAGATTTACTTTCTGTGCTTTTATCAAATACTAACAAGCTGTATGACCAAATTCATATTCTCAAAGACTCAAGTCAACTGCAGTCACATTAATAAACAGATACAATAGTGGGATAATTCAAAACAACGACCAGTTATTTTGAGGACTTATTTAATATCACTGTTATTAACAGACATTATTAAAAACATAAGCAGCATGCTTAAAATATTTTTTAATAGTATACTTTTTTTCCCAACTACATCCAATCTAAATCAACAAAGACAAGAATTGTGCTTAAAAAGAGTTTGAGTTGTAGCGTCTGCTGCAGTGGTCTTATGCGCGCTTTTATGCATGGTTTTTATGGAAAAGACCATCCTGTGGAAAACCAGTCACTTAAATCCTTTTTTGCTTTGTATTATTTTGTTCTTCTTGTGGTAGCAAGCTGCAGTTTTATATATCTAAGGGAAGACGTATTCAAGGGGAAAACAGTATCTGTTCATAGTGGTAATGTCATGGATAAAATGGGCCTTAGTCGCTTTCAAAATTGATGCGAATGATAGTGTATGCTTGCTGCCTCCTCTCAAATTGTATTGCAACAGGATATTGTGGAAAAATATGGCTAAGTTTGTCTATATTTTGCCAAGTTTTTTTTTTGTTTGTTTGTTTTGACTGCATTCATTTTTCATTGTCATCACAATGAGTTCAACAGTATTAAATAGAAACAAATTCTCAGTTTGTGTCAAATGCTTCTTGTCACAGTTTTCCAGTAATCAACAGAGTACAAAAAGTCTGAATTTGAAATCTTGTCTTATCCCTTTTTTTGAGCTGTTTTTAATGTACGGACGTGATAAGGAGCCTTCGTCATGCAAGTATCAAATCTCTAAACAAACGTGAACCCAAGAAAAGACGCGTCTGTCCAATTCCTGATTACAAAAATAACCCGTCATGTATGGGCCACGCTTTTGCTTAAAAATATCTGAGTCAATGAACTAGTATACCTAGGACTTGAGGTTGCAGCTGAGCCCAAATATTATGCAACACATCCATTACAAGAATGGATTAACAGAGCAAAGCCAGTTTCACTAAGCACATTTGGTGAGAGCATTTTAATGCAGTAAGGAGGTCATGTACTATTCAAGCCTGAGCAAGGTGTCCAATATGAAGAGATCAGGCAGGGAGAAAGTGAACGGTGCTCAGTGACAAGATGGTTTAAAGCAGGATAGTGACCAAATCAAGTTGCGAGATTAAGGAAGAAGGCAGAGGAGGATGAAAAGCTTTGATGCAGAGGAAATACTGCTTACTCAAAGTAACAAGACTGGGAAACATAAACAAGGATCTGGACATGAGTATGTGAGGAAGACAATGTGACCAGGGACAGAAATTCAGCTTGTAGACTGCATTGCAAGAAAAATTATTCTATATTTACTTATGTTGGAGCCCCTATGGTCTCTGCCAATATGAAGATATACATCAACTGTCTTTTGCATCTTGTCCCTCTTTCTACTGTGTTTAAATATAGCGGTATCAATTCTTCCACAAGTTGCCTGTTACCAATTTATTTATATAGATGTAATAATTTATGTAATCATTAAAAAAGTTTAAAAAAAAGTAAAAAAGTAAAGCATGAAAATGACACAGCTTGATTAAAACATGACATGGATAAAGTGATTTCTTCACACAAATCAATTACAAGCAGCAGCACTGACAGAAAACTGCACAGACCTTATAAAATATAAAACTTAAAATATTTTGAGAAGACAATTTCTAATTAGACAAAAATGACTGTGTAGATCAGTATGCAGGTTATAAAAGCCAAAACCGCATAGTGATTAAAATCTATACAGTGAAATGGTAAACAGCCTAGCCTCTTAGTGTGTTGGATAATGGCCTTAGATGCTTGTTGCCCTTTGCTTGAGGGACACCTAGGTCAAGTCTTCAGGGAAAAAGTAGCAGGTGGGACTTCACCTTCAGTCTCTTGTGAATATTTGGGGAGTGTACACAGATGTATTCTCTTAAATATCATAAGTGTACAGCAGTTTCAGTAATAAGACTAGGATATTTGACCAACAAATCAAATCATAGGTATAAATATACAGTTTATGGAGGCTGGAAATCCTCACTCCAGCAGGCTGGTATTCAAGGCCCAACCAGAGAACCTTTACTGCATGAAGGAGCCCTTTCTGTATTCCCTTTCCTCTCACTCTCAACTATTAAGTGATGGCCATTAGCAACCAAAAGAAAGAAATTAAATAAATTATCAAACATTTCTCTTTAGAGACAGAATCATGATCTGCATCATGAATCTCGAAATTAAGTATTAAAAGGCCTGGTTCACAAATCTCTGCACTCCTGTTTAACAGCTATCCCAAACTTTTCCAGTTAAAATGAAAACAGATGCTCCAGTAACAAAAACCCATAAACACAACATTCATTTGTCAAGATACCTTTTTTCAGTAAACAAAGTAATAACACACGACACAAAGTATTATCTTGTAGTGTCCATTCGTATGGGGAAACTGAAATGTACTTTGTGACTGCAAGAAAAAGATATTTTCTGTTGTGAGCTAAATCCTAAAAGCCTATGGTTGCTATGGAGTAAGGGTCCTTGTTACAAGTTTAAGAGGATATAAAACGCATATGAGGAGAAACAGTACTTCCAAAACAATGATCATTGTTGTCTCTAATTTACTCTAGTTTAGAATCCAAATAGACAAATATGATCCCCATTTATTCCCAAATCACTTCAAAACGGAATAAACACGTGCAAGCATCCAACTGCAAAAAGCTGATTACAAATGTTCTCTAGCAAACAACTCGTTGAGTCCGTTTCTTCTGTAAAGTGCCAAATCTCAATAAATGTCATCTGACAGCACAGTACTCATAATTAGTGGCAAACATTGCCTTTGAGAAGCATTAATATATGGTTCTCCTGTAAGGCATATCACACAGCTTGCAGATGACAAAATGGTGTCGGACAATTTGCAGGAAACATTCTGTTTCGCCTGTCACTTCCTTGTCACCACGCTGAATTTTTTTTGTCAAGCCTGTCTTGGAAGTTCAGTTCTCCTGAAGAGTGTGTGGACTCCTAGTGACTAGCTGCCTGCTCTGTTCAGCGTCCAAATGCACTGTAATAGGAAAGCAGCAGATTGTCAAAAGGAGTTTTGATCCAATCTGACACAAGTTCCAGAGGGATTATTTTGTAGCTCTACAAGCACAGTCACATAATAAGATGTAAAACTTACTTCTTTCATCTATTTTCAGTTCCATTTTAGTGGCATGCCACTGACATGCCTGCAGAACTTCAAACACTTTGTTTAAATAACTATGTAAAAATAGAATAAGGGCATTGGAGCCAAATGTTCTGTTATCTATTTATTATTTATTTATTGTCTGATGGAGTTGTTGGTTGCACAAAGAACTGCTATGCCGCTATAGTTGTCACGCATGCATATTCATCAAGGCACTCAAATCTCATCACAGAAAATTACAAATATCAGTAATGTTCAATTATAGAACCTTTATACTTTCATACACAGAATAACTATCTAAGACAAATGAAAACATAATGTACTTGAAATGACTGATTGTTTTTTTGGTCTACAAGGTTACCCATAATACCATGCATAGCTGGTGGCTACTGTACTAAATGCCTCAAAATGAAATGCCAAGATTCTTTCAAGTAAACATTGGTGTGTGGGATTTCTGTTCAGTCTGCAGATAGAAAAAATATTTCTGATAGTAAATGTTTGCATCCCAGACATATCAGACATTAAATTCATATGTAGCTGATTGGTTTAAAAAAAAAACACCCATAACACAAATATTTTCTTTCTACAATTTCATGTCAAAGTTCTTTCTCATATGCGAATAAAAGCCAATTTTGATACAATTCTAACACTGATTGTATCTTAACAGTTCTATTGTCGTCAGGTAGATGAGCCAAATTATTAATAAAACTATACAGTACAAGGTCAAATTCTGATAAATGGTCTGACATGTTTCATTCAGCATTCATCGATTTTAAGGACAATGATTATAAATGATCAAGGCAGCACAGCTAAAAGCATTAGGTCAAGACAAAGTACTCTATCTTTGGAAACATGTCTTACCTTTTAATACATGTTTAAATCTGTGTACGAAATTTAAGCCATAAGGAATGGATGTGGTTAAATTAACCATTACAACATTATGCTTACATATATTAGATCTGGTTCACACAACCAACAAAAGAAAAGAAAGAAAAGTTACTACTGAATTAGTGCTTGCACCATGTTTAAGTAGGCTGAGCTAAATGACATTTCTGCTGCGCTGCAGTCACTCTGTACAGGGATTCATCCACTCTCCCTCAGCTGCCTTATGGAATGCTGGCACAGCAACTTGGTCCATCTGACCAACAGCTACACCCACTGAAAGAAAAAAAATGCAACCTGTGTGCAGTCCCATTTGCAGCAGCCCTATCAAATACCAACAGCAACATTCAGTTATCATACAGAGAAGATATTAGACCCAGACATTAGTCATCTGATCTTTCTGAAATAACTCAATGGCCTCAGTGCGCTGGCGGTGGGAAACTTTAAAGAGTTTAACCATTGTAAGATATAAAAGCAGCATTACAAACTAAAGCTCAGCAATATTTTGCTGCAAAGCAAGAGGAACATTTATTGAAGGAGTATTTAAACATAAGCCACTTAACACATAAAAGTCTTGCCTCCAAGCACAACCAAACTTTCACCATTCTTGTTAAATGGAATCAATAAAAAGTGGGAATTTGTTTTGAAACTGTGAGATGCATCTTAATGCAGATGGGAATAATTTTCCATCCATACAATTACAGAACATCATCAAGCATTTACAACCCACACAAAATCACAGCATGTGTTTGTCTGAGATTTTCCTGCCTCAGCAAAACAACACAATGACATATGTTCTTGCAATACATATAACATCTCTAAAGCACAAAAGGAAGAAGCAAAAATAGGAGGAGAGGGAGAAGAAAACATATAGCTCTTACGCTACACTGACATTACTATATGTATCGGAGGAAAACAAACTAGCTCAGCAGCTTATGTGACAGCATGAACTACATAAAATGCAAATGCTGTGAAGATAGTAACCAGCTTATACCTTAACTCTACAGCCAAACTCAAGCCCAATAAAAGATTTGGAAAGTAGATCTTATCAAGTAGCTATTACATGTTAATTGTGAACTTCGTTGGCGCCCGACTCATAAAAAAGTACAGTAATTACATGGTAATGAGACTGAAAAGCTGTACCTTATTTATAATAAAGTTGTCTGTTTTTTCAAAAGATTAAAAAAAAAAAAATTCAAGAAAAATGTAGCTATACAGTGTTATGTACTAATTTGAGGATACAATATATTGAGGTCTATCTAGGTACATACCCCGAAGTGTTAACAGGAAGATCTGAATCAAATGTAATCCCAAAGCCATGAAAGAATCACACCTCTAAAAGTAACTGCTACAGACAAACCCTAAATTATGTCTTTGTCTTTAACAGACCAGTGGATGACCACTTTATGATGTATAGCAGGCCTACCAGGGGTGCCTAATGAAGTGGCCAGTGAGTGTAAAAACTGATCAGATGGTGGTCAGAATCAGATGATTTTTGGCCAACTGGTGATCAACTGATATTGTATCATTATTTTTTTTCCAAGCAAATTGTGATTCCCATATAGATGCACTCTACAGAATCAGTTTTTACAAATCAAGTCCTGAAAAATGTATCAGGGGACAATATGATAGTTCAGTGTCATACCCAAAAACATCTGCCAGAGGTGGGAATTGAGCAGCCGAACTGAACAAACATTCTGGCTTTTTTATATTTATTATATATATATATATATATATATAATATATAGATATATATATATATATATATATAATATATATATATATATATATATATATATATATATATATAGATATAGATATATATATATATATATATATATATACACATACACACACACACACACACACATACATATATACACACACACACACACACACACACACACACACACACACAGGGAAACAATCTCCAATTGTTTTATAGCAAGTACATTTCAAGTCTCAAAAAACAAACACACAAACCCTTGAAGAGGTGAGTAACATGAACATATTTAGAGTCAATGCACTTGAAGTACACTTTCTACTTTAAGTGCCTGACCAAGAAAGTGGCGCAGATGAGCCAGCATGAACTTTCAGGGATCATCATCACAATTCAACTGAGTTAATGTACCTAAGGCGGCTTTCAGACTATACGGCTTTCAGAGTCAGCAGATTACTACCCTGCTCTGACAACGGTACTGGCTATTTTGAAATTAGGAATTGTGACAGAATACACAATCTGACAGCAGCTCAGTTTCAACTGGGATTGTCTGTGCAGAAAAGAGTTAAAGGTGAGAGATCGCTTTTTATTTTGTGATGAAACATAACTGCATGGTCATATTTTGCTATAGCACATTGTGTCTGTTTCCACTTGCTTCAAAGGGTTTCCCCTTTGGGGTTTCCTTCCTTATCGCAAGGCATTGAGTGACCTTACTCATTGTTTTGCTTTCTCACTGGTTGTAGCTTGAATGGGTATTACCCTGGCAGATCTAAATATCTGTCATGTTGAATATCTATCAGCTATGAGCAATAACTCTGTGATGCATTAATGAACATCTTTGAACAATTTTTGAATAGTTCAGAAATAATCATGAAGTGCGAACCGATTAGTCAACTGGCAGACCTAAAACATTGTAGTCTGAAACTTCCCAAATCTACCTTTAACTTGATCTCAGTGGAAATGGAAAAAACAGAGTTGAAAAATCATTATTAACCTCATTGAAATAAAAAGCCCATGGGTTGTTTAAGTTCTGGACGCTCTTCATAAAAATGCAACTGGGAAAGCAAGGGAAACGCTATAAAGTGACTAACTGAAAGAAAACTCCTGTAATCATTGAAGATTTCCAGGCATTTTTAAAGGATAAAAGAATCTGAATTACAGCTCAAAAGGAAGAGAGGATATAAAAGAGCGCACTGTAAGAGCAATATAATAAAGTCTGCTTTGAAAAAAAAATGTTGCTTGCCAGAAATTTTTAAGTGAAAAAAAAAAAACTAACTGTTGGATGTTTGGGCTGGAGATGAACAAGAACCAACCAGTGATGTCTTCACATTTAAATAGGCATTGTCAGGATGTTATGTAGCAACGTACATGTACTGCACTTACCTCACTATTGTGTCCTCTGAGATTAAAGTTCACTCTTTGCAGGGTGGGCCTGTCTCGTCTGCAGTGGCTGGACGTAAACGTGACCCCAACAACCCCACGGCTATTCCCAGTTGCCAGCCAGCCCTCCTCATAGTAGCGCTTTCTGCACACTGGCTTCTCCTTCTGACTCTTAGGTACCCGGCCCTTCCAGGACAGGCACAAGATGTTGGAGTCGCTACAGAGCACCGGACCATGCTCCACAGCAGCAAACATCACTGCTGCTCTGCTTTCTATCCCACTTGAACAAGAACTAAGGATCCAGAGGAAGGTTCTTTGTAGGAGTTTAAGTACGACTACGGATGCCTCTCTCTGCTGAGGTTAATGATTTAGTGTTGAATGAGAACTGACACAATGCTGCATAGTACTTGCACTTTCCCTTGACTCCTTGATCTGCAACGGTGATTAAAAGTAACCAATAAAAACTTCCAAAAGTATAAATGAGGCCTAACAGTGGACTTCAGCACTGCTGGATTAATGGTGTCATGCAGCCAAATAGGCTGTTAAAAAAACAAACAAACAAAAAAAAAACACAACAAAAAACAGTCAAGTCATCGTGATGCCTTTGATCAGCGAGTTGCCTTGTGGATGTAATGTCAATGATATGGCAACAAATGAAATGAATTTAAAAAAAAAAGAAAAACTCTTAGAAATCCAGTTTCAGATTCCACTCATGCCAGCAGTGGAACAAAATCAATCACCCACAATAAGGTTTGTCTTGTAAACTAAAAAAAAAATGCATTTGTCCCATCAAACATTTCCCAGTGCTTCCAGTGGATGTGAATGATAGTTTTTTTTCTCCAAATCAGTACATGATTTCTATCCCCTGTGTCCTCCTCATTTGTTCCAGATTGAAAGACTGTCTGTGTGTGTATTAGGCAGAGCAGGAACTCCTCTCCATCAGCTGTCAGCCCGCAGGAGAGCCGCTCCTCCCGGTAACGTCATCACGTCAGCCAGTCTGCTTTTTCAAGCAGCCTCGGAGATCCCAAAGAGGGCTGCTGGGTAATACAAAAAAACAATGTCAACATCATGCAAAAACTACCACCAACAAGTACGATTTTGTGAGAGGTTACAAAATAAGGATTTACGAAGCGGTCAGGACCAAGTAAAAATGTGTGCGGTGTAAATGCACTCACCTGCCGCCCACACCCGTTAATTTAAATATTAATGCGCTGGCCTAAAATAGTTCCTCTTATGTTACTCCCTACGCAACCTCGGCTCAGCGGAAGGATATTTAAATACTCAATTATCTTTTTTAGAACATCCATTAATCGTTTTACCTCTGTTTTAGTTGGGTATTATATTGTAATAAGGCGGTATTATTCTATCGGTTCCGTCCCATAGTTAAAAAAGATTAATTAAATCGGAACAAAGTGAACAAGAGCCGAGAAATAAAATTGGACAGTGGCAATAAATAAATACAGAGACATAAAAGACCACAAAGGGGTTGCTCAGGAAAGAAAGAGACAAGAGAGGGCAGAAACCGTCTTGGAAAACTGCGACGCGACAGACGGAGTAACATGATAACTAATTAGAGAAAATGCTCGACATTCGGGCCAAATAAAGTAATTAACCACACCAGTTCTAAAACAACTCAATTACACACGACCGACGGTGTACAAAGCGACCTACAACAAAAGAAACACACTCAAATAAGGCTCTCTGTTGCAACCTTACCTTAACGAAAGACACGGAGGTTCTGGCATTACAGGTGATCATTTATTTATGATTCCAATCCGTAACGATGCCAAAACACCCATCAAAAGCAGCTGCCTGTTAGCCACAGCTAGCGAGGACCTGGATGCTGAATCGAGCCACTGAGCTGCTGGCTCCAAACACCGAAACACCGCAACCGCGGGATTAATCTGTCCGCTCGAAATGTGTCCGCTTTGTGTTGTAACCTAATCCAACCTAGATGCTCGAGGAGCCAGCTAACACAGAAAACCTCTTTTCTTTCGCGAGGAGCAACAGTGATAGCGGACTGGCTAACCTACCAACTTGGCGGAACGTGAAGCACCATCGGCGGGGACTGGCTCCGTCCACCCGCCGCTGAAGCACCATCGGCGGGGACTGGCTCCGTCCATCCGCCGCTGGCGGATCGTCGCTAACACGGCTACGGCTAACGCACTAGCCGACGGTTTATTCTAAAGTGTCATTTATATCAGCGCAGACATATTCAAAATGACCACACGTCGTCAATGCAGTGGGCAAAGTGTGGAAGACATACCATCACTGTGGTGAACAAAGCCGAGGAAACGCCGTTGGCCAGTGGGGCGCCTACCGTGGCTCAGTCGTCGCTGCTGCCGCTTCCTCCGCCTGCAGCTCGAGCTACTGTACGCTGCCAGGGCCCGAGACCTGGCTCACGTGACAGGCACGTGACAATTGAATTATTCATATCAACAACTGTAGCGGTCCAACCTGGGTCTAACTTTGATCTTTCACGTGTGGATAAAAATAAATTGTCTTTTTTTTCCTTCTTACTGTGAAGACACACTGCATTTGTTTCCACTGCTCTACTGGCAAATTCACAAATATCGTAATAAATTATGTATGTTTTCCTGCATGTAATACGTAAAATACATAAAAAAGAGATTAAAAAAAAGCTACGTGTGCGTTATTATCTTCTATTAGGACGTTATTATAGGATTATTGTCTCTTACATTGCATACTACAGGTCGAAATTCATAGTATACATGGTTATGGTGAAGAAAATCTGTGTCTTCCTGCTAAGTTGTTTAGGATACAGCATTAAAGACTATTTTTAAAAAAACATACAAAACAGTATTGTTATGTGACACATGCCCTACTCTTTAGCCTATTCATATACACCTGTAATACCCATTTATACACACCGTATATATAATTTTCCGAGTTAAAACAATCCATATCAACTCTTTCTATAATTGTAATCAAATTTTTAATCAGGAAAACCTACGATAGAGGCATTTTTATACAGTATATCGTACGCTTCGATCTCGATCCGTGTAGAAATTGGCGGCTGTAGTTACACCTCCTCGACGCTCGACGGCGCTACAGAGAAACGATTCACTTGTTTTGTTCACCTCGTAAAAACATGGCGACATCCCTGATATTCAGCTTTAAACGAGAAATGTTCGCTTTTTCAAGGATATTGGTTGGAATTTCACAGTTGGTGTGTTATCTTTCATTTATTTTCTGACTATTTTGTGTTTAGCAGTTAACTAATTCGAATTCCGGAGCGCCGTCTATAACAGATTGTGTCCATGTGTCAACGCAGCAAAACCTCTTTACAAATGCATTTGTTTTTATTAACTTTCGTTTATATTTACCTATTTTCAGGGACCTAGAGGTTTAAGTACATGCTTCAGTCATAGAAAAGGTAGTTTAACACGGTAAGTTAAACCTTTTTCTTTACGTCAGTTAAATCAAATACCAATACCTCTTTCACTTTCTGGTTCAATGATTTAATCGTTATTTAGTTTGTGGTTCTTTTAAACATGGGTCTCCCCCCTGTCTCTATTATTTTGAGTTAACATTTTTAGGATTTCTACTAGGCCAGGACGTATATGTTTAGTGTGTAAAAGGGAATATAAAGCGCAAAACCAGAATTGATAAAACACTTATTTGTTCCATCCGACTTGCACTGCAGGTTCCACCTCCCACAGACTCCAAGAACCTCCCTCCACACTGCAGTGTCGTTATCTTCAGCTCCCTCATCAGTAAGTGTTGATTGTCATTGTTTGTGCTGTCATACTGTTGATGGACTGCCTTGTCCTAAAAGATATCTTAGTCACGCTGTGACTTGTGTACACTGTCCTTGTTCTTGTAGTTTGTCCTGTCTCAGCATCTCTGTGTGTGCTGTATTTACCTCTCAGATCACCGTCACAGAGGAGCCGGACACGCTCTTCCAGAAGGTGGTTGTGTTGGTCAAAGGTCACGACAGAGCTGTGTTGGATAGCTATGAGTTCTTTGCCACATTGGCAGCCAAAGAGTTGGGCATTACTATTGACAAACTGTGAGTCTAAGCAAAGCCAGGTTAAAAATGCTGTCAACTGCAGTATAACCTTTTTAAACACTTAACACTTTCATAATCGCTTCTATGTCAGGTTTGAGCCACCAAAGGACATAGAGAGGTTTACACTCCTGAAGTCAGTACACATTTACAAGAAGCACAGGGTCCAGTATGAGATGAGAACACACTACCGGAGTATTGAGGTGGGAAGCCTGAACTGTTATAAAGTAGAACTAAACAATTTACTACCAAATACAAGTATAACATGATTAAAAATGTGTTTATTTAAACTTCACACAGAACTTCATTATTTCATAGCTTTTTTTTTTTCAACTCTTTTTGTAGCTGTCGCACATCACAGGCAGCACAGCACAAGTATACCTTGAATACATAGAGAGGAACCTCCCTGAAGGGGTAGCCATGGAGGTGACAAAGGTAAGGCCCTGCAGGATCAGCAGCAATCCTACTTGCAAAGTCTACAGCTGCACAAACAGCTTTCACAAGACATGTCGTCAACGAATAGATACATTTGATGTATTCACTGCTGCTTGTTCTGTTCACTGTCAGACTTCGATGGAGAAGGTTCCAGATCACATCCTTGAACCCATGTGGAAGAACTCCCCAACGGATGACAAGCCCAGCCAGTAAACAAAGCCAAATCAGAAGCTTATAAATGTGTTGTTTTCCTGCTGGGAAAATAAAATACCTAACTGTGACTTGTTCATGTAACAAAGTAACCCTCCTGCACTGTTTGGCTACAGAACATGTTTTCATTATGTCCATGTATTTATAAAGATTTTAATATCACATTTAGCTGGCTTCTTTCTGCAGTTTTGAGTCTGATAATAGTTCATTAGCTCTTGTGATAACCACAGGCACTGATAGGATGATAGTAGCACTGGATTTTCATTTCAGACAAGAAGAGCACACATTTACTTTGTGCATTTATTTAATGATTTATTTTTTTTTAAATGTAACAATTTTAGAGATCCTCTCCCCATGCAGTCGAGTCAAACGTGTAATGGTTGCACATGGTACAGTCCCTAGTTTAATGCTCTGATTAGTTCAGCATGATGCACATAAACTCTTATTCAATATTTAGGAATTAATAGTTATTAATTAACATTTTATCACAGTGAAAGACCAAGCTGCCAGCAGTAAATTACTTTCCTTAGCTTATTCTGTTGCCTTTTCTTGATTGATACCTGAGACTTATTTTTTAACATGTTCAGACAACATAAAACACTTGAAATCAGTACAGCAGTGATGATTTTTATTTTAAACTTACAATTACAAGTAAAGATACCTGTGTGGTATGTAAGGATTATCTTTAGAGTACAACATTTCTGTTTGTTTTGTGGCCAAGCAAAAGATGATGTGTACTGCGAATAGATTTCATTTATAGCAGATACTTTAACTTCTCAAATCAATAGAGGTCCAGCTCTTACGTCTTAATATATATTCAGTAAATTTAGGTGTCATTCAAGTGCGGCAGTAAATGTCCAACTGAGCCAGCAGAAACTACAGAAGCTAAAAAGACAAAAAGCATAAAAAGGTAGAACTAAACTCCTCAAGTGAAACATATCCTATACAAATAATGTAACTGTTATTCACAGGCCATCAATATACCTTGGTTTTCCAGTATGCTCCTTGAATTTGTATACAAGGCATTAGCGGTTAGGACTTGACAGCACGATGTACCCATTGATCCATAAATCCTCTGTATATCGCTGGTTCTGGTGTATTGTGGTTGTTCCACCTTCTGACCTGAAAGAGAGAATCTCCTACTTTCAGACAGGGATTAAGACATAAGAGAAGGCTCACCTTTTCAAGTGAAGTGCTGAACCTCAGATGTCATGCCGCTGGTGAAGGAGGGAATAGATGAGAGGGAGGACCTGGGCTCCTGGGTCCAAGGATGTTAACTGTACTGTGTGCCCCCCTTCAGGAGACAACACCAGTCAGTCTGTCATAATCAACCAAAGGGAGAAACTGAAGCTGAAGAGGTAGAAAAATGTGCTGAAAGTGCTGAAGAGATGGAAATAAACAGACGGGAAGAGTGTAGCACCTGTAAGTGGCTATTCACTGATCATTTCTCAGGCCTCGGCAGCGAAATCCAGCATCTGGATAGTTCAGAGGATAAAATGCCAGATCTTTTTGTACTAGTAGTTGGATACATCACAGTCGATTTGAATCTGTTTCTTCCTCTTCTTTATATATACACAGTATGTTTTAATTTTTACAAATTCAATAAGCCTTAATATATAATGGGAAGAAAGCTGCAGACATTCAGAGTGAAAGAGTGAAAGGATCTTTTTAATTCTATTTCATCCCATTTAGTCGTTATATCCTGCATTCTGAATTACAGCAAGTTTATATTCAATGACAAGCCAATAATTTGATGATTAAATCCATCATTTCTCTCTTCTCATCATAAATGATGAAGATTACTAAATATAAAGGAGTATAAAAGAAATAAGATAAATATAGATGGCAGCAAGAAACTACAAAACTCACACTAGTTTGATGCTCTGAACATCAGTTCATAATGAACACAAACTTAATTTATTATTTTTTTATAACAGAAATAAAATATGGCAGTCCATGGTCATATCAGAGTGTTTCTGCTTTATATATAAAAACTCCTTTTAGACATGCTACCACTGCTTTTTAAACAAGTCGAGCGGTTCTGAGTCCTCCAATCAAATTTACATCCAGGTGCAGTTCTTGGAATGTACTTTTCATGCTGTTTCCATAAATAACTATTACAAAATCCCATTACAATGTTTGTTTTTTTTAAATCTACAGTTAATTTCAACCTTCAGCAAGAGGCCAATAAAAATGGATTGAGATGGATCTCCAGACAGCAAATAAAAATTCAATAGTGTTATTCATTACGCTGATCTTTACTTGGACACATAAATAGTTAAAATCACACTGACGCTGCAATTCATTATGCTTCATAAATTACAAATATATTGTTACTTGTAATGACAACTCTGAGACTTGTGAATAAACAAAAAAAAAAAACGCAGAGTTTATTTTTATTTTTCTTTCAAGACTACCTCATATGTCTTGATGGTTCTCATAAAACATATTCACAGATTTACAAAATTTATGTTAATTACAGTGAAGCAACACTTTGAAAAACTAAACACAGTAAATAGTAACTTTTTTAACTGAATTTAAATGAAATGTACCTATATTAATAAAAACTACTTAATAATAATATAGAGATATAATCGTCTTTTTGTTATTACACAATAGACTGCTGGAGACACAGATTAATGTTCCAAACAGCAATACTCTTAACTTAAAATACTGTAGCTGCACATTAAAGATATTAAATACTCATAAATACTTGACAAGTTTGATATTGTTTTATCACTTGACAAATGTGCAAGTATGTCACAATATTTACTGTACTACTTGGTGACATAATACATAACTATCTCCTTGCAACAAAAGGAAACATAACGGAGGACCAAAAGTTACTAATTAACATTGTAATTTGAGGGCAGTTATGCAGTAGTGTTTTCCCTTCTTCCTCCATCTTCAAATATTCATTGTCACCCATTTTTAATCTTTATAAAGAATCAGGACATTTTTCTAAGGCTAACAGGGTGACATTAACAAAAAGCACAAACATGTAATGAACTTTAACATGAACTTTCTTCCTTTAGAGAACAGCAAGTTCAACCTCACTTTTACATTTTGTTCTTAACACTGTTCAATAATCTCTGTTGTACCAACAATATTTATAGGTAACAGAACGTGTGAATGCCTTTTTCTTTGTAAAGTTGTGAATCCTCACTTATAATTAGCCATTTTTTACAATTATGTTTTAGTCAGTAGACATGCCCAGTAACATTTTATAGATACTCAGAGATTTTGTATAGCACGTAGTGCTGGGGTGTTTCATTCACCGCAACAGTTTTAGCCCCTTCTGTGTTAACAGGCGGTTGTTTATAGTTTTTGAGGCAGGCTGTGTTAAAAGCGTCGGCCACCAGGGGGGCTTGGCCACCTCTGGCCTCTGCCAGGTGGAGGGAGAAGAGGAGGAGACACCGGTCCATTGTGGTAGCTGTGTAAAATGATAAAACCATACATTGGACTCTTGGCTTTGGCCAATAGGGGGCACACTCTGATAAGAGCAATCATCTGTGACTACTGCAGGGGAAGAGCAATGTTCCCTCTCAATCAACTGTGCACCTTTGGGAGGCAACAAAGTAAAATGTTTTTTTTTCCCATTTAATTTTTCATGCAGCACTGTTTAAAAGTCTGGCTTCAAGAAGCTGAGCAGGAAGTATAAATATATTTTTATAAGTTACATAAAAAATAACTAAACATTGCTGGAATACAGAGTTTAAAGTCTTAATGATCTGTCATCATTTTCTTCAAACAAATGAGGCTATTCAAGGGAGGGTCAAAGAAAAATTTTTAACTATAATTATCAAGTGCTTTTACACCAATGAATCTCAATAGTCTGCAAGTGAAGAGTAGACGCTTGTGAAACTGAAGAGTAGATGTATGATTAGTACCAAAACAAGTCTTACCTTCTTGGGACACGGGGGCGGAAGTGGCGTGGCGGTCCAATGGGTGGCATTCCTCGAGGATGTGGAGGTCGCCCCCTGAAACCAGGATAACCAGGAGGTGAGGGTGTACGGGGCCCATGTCTGCAAGCAGGGACAAGCATAACAATTACAGTATTAAAAATATTTCAGCTCCATTTTTAGCAAGAAAAATCACCTACACTGACATACTGTTGATGCAAGACAAAGATATTGTGGGTAACAATACATGCCAAATGCATACATACAAAACTAGAATCATCCTCAAAATATTTTGCAAGAACATCCCTGTTTAAGGAAATTGTATCTGCTACCTAGGTTTATATGTATTATATATACAGTATTATGTTAATGTGCATCAGGTTTTTATTACTTATTTAAAAAATGTATACTAACTACAGACCAATCTCAAATCTCCCATTTTTACGTAAGATCATTGAAAAAGCAGTGTTTCAACAGCTCAATTATTTTTTTAACCCAAAATAACTGCTATGATATCTTCCAGTCAGGTTTTAGACAGCACCACAGCACAGAGATGGCTCTGACCAAAGTGTCTAATGACATATGTTTGAATACAGACAGTGGAAAAAATTCAGTCTTAGTTTTGCTGGATCTCAGTGCTGCATTTGATACCGTTGCGCACAATACATTACTCAAACGACTGGAGAAATGGTCAGGTCTTTCCGGAACTGCACTAAACTGGTTCAAAACATATTTAGAGAACAGGAAATACTTTGTGTCAATAGATAACTTTACATCTGAGCAGACGAGAATCACATGTGGAGTTCCCCAAGGTTTCATCCTAGGACCTCTTCTGTTTAACATCTAAATGCTCCAATTAGCACTGATTATAAAAAAACAACATAATAAGTTACCAAACCTATGCAGATGACATGCATATATATATTACTATATCACCAGGAAACCAAGGCCCTGTACAGCCTCTTGGTAAATGCACTGAGGAGATTAATGACAAACAAAATCAAAACTGAGATAATTGTCTTGTCTTTGAAGCCAATAAAAAACAATCACAGATCACCACAGAGCTTTAATTTATACACCTAAAAACCAACAACCAGGCCAGAAATCTGCATGCAGTGATGGACTCTGACCTAAATTTGGAAAAACACATTAAGGCAATAACAAAGTCAGCCTACTATCACCTCAAGAATATGTCAAGGTTTAAAGATCTGATGTCTCAGCAGGATCTGAAAAAAACAACCCAAAACTGTTCCATATATTCATCTTTAGTAGGCTTGATTATTGTTACAGCATCTTTACAAGTCCACCTAAAAAATCTGTTAGACAACTGCAGCTCATGCAGAACTCTGCTGCTCCAGTCCTCACTAAGACCAAAAAAGTGGACCACATCTGTCCAGCTCTGAGGACTTTACACTGGCTCCCTGTCCACCAGAGGATAGACTTTAAAGTTCTGATTCTGGTCTATAAAGCTCTGAATGGTTTAGGAGCAAAATACATAGGTGACCTCCTGACCCAGGATAAATGCATATAAATTCAAATGTATCCCGTCCGAGTGTATGTATACAAAAGGCAAATCAAAATCTTGAATCCTCGGTTTGTACGAAAAGGTTATACCTAGGCATGGGTGGAAAGGGGCCTCTGAGGTGCATGGGAGGAGGAGGGGGAGGAGGAGGCCCCATGCCCATTGGTCCACACCTACCACGATGGCCTCTCATGTCTGGGTAGGGTTGCATCCTTCCCATTCCTCTGCAAAAGAAAGGGATTATGTGCAATCTATTTGCACTCACTGATTTGTATGATAGCATCATAAAGACACCCTTTCATTACTGCATATTGAACAAAAACTAAGCCAAAAAGCAAAACCTATGTGTATTAAAAAAAAAAAAAAAAAGACATAAATAGAGATGTCTGCACACAGAGCACAGTGCCATTTTTGGCAAAAAAAAAAAAACAAAGACAGCATATCAATACAAACATTTCCTACCAAATATCAGGCATGGCAGTGGATGTGTGATAATTTGGGCTTTTGCAGTCATGGGACGTGGGCACCTTGCTGTCATTGAATTCACACTGAACTCCAGTGTACCTGGATTATAAGCGTTAAAGAGCCCAAAATGATGCTATCTGTCCCAGAACAAAAGAACAGTTTTATTTGGGTTATACGACACCCAAGTACAACTGCAAATCTACCACAGAATACTATATAAAGGACCAGTGTGTATCGATGACTCAGTCAAATTCCACACCTAAACCCGATTAGTATGGTGCAGCAAGACATTGAGAGAGCTTTCCATAGACAAACACCAGCAAGCGTCAATTAACCTGAACAATATCAATATAACGGATGTAAGAAAAAGACATGAGACAGAAAACATCATACAGAAAAAAAGCACTCACTTCTGGTAAGTGCACTTACCATTTACACATATTGCTTTAACCTTTTTGTACTTACCTTTTATTAAATATTGACAGGGCATAGTTTGTCACACGTTGTTGTTCATGTGAAACTGTATTAGCCTACTTTTAAGACCTGCCACAGACCAGAAGATTTGCTATTATGTCTTCATACATAAAACCTTAAAAGTGACAGAGAATGCCTTTGTCAACAGGCAGTAGTTTAGACACGCCTGCCAATTATCACTACTACCCCTTTTTGATCAACATGAACCAGGTGCTCGTGCCAGACTGGTTAAACTTTGGAACATTTAAAATAACAGTTTGCACTTCCATATATACATGGCTAAGAGTAACATTCATTTGTCATTACATTTTTCCACCACCACTTTGCAATTTAAACCTACCTGTACCTTTTCTATTGTCATTTAAACCTTCATTTACCGTACTCAAAATTTCTGTGCACAGATCACAGCATTATTTTCCCTCAAAACCACTCTCTGTCTTTGTAAAGATATTTGTAAACAGTTGTATTTATGAATGCTCTACGCTGTGTGGACCATCGATTCAAAACGTTGACCAGTACAGTTTTGGGGCCAGTGTAGAATTTGTTTTCCTGGCTATAAACTGGTGCTTTCTTTTCAGTTCACTGTCAACAAAAATAATGAACTGGTTTTGTTGATCACAAAAAAACAACAACAAAAGAACAAGTTTAAGTTGGCCACAAGCTCTGTACTACTGGAACCACTATGGCGGGAAAAACCTGTCCGAGTACCTTATAGGTCCAAATCCATTCATGGTTCCATCCTTCCCTCGACCCCTCCCATGACTAGGTGGGCCAAACCTTTTCATCATTCCTCGACCATCACGCATTGCACCACGAGCCATAGCTCTCCCTCTACCACGGGCTTTGGACCCATTACCCCTGAGGAAAATTAAAGAACAAAAAATTGACACCAATCTACTCTCCCAGGTCAATAACATCACACTCACATGTAACTCCTAAACATTAAACATCACCCTCACCAACCCTACTACAGTCATGACTACATGGTGAAATTTTAAAGTCAAACACTATCAGAAAAAAGACTTCAGAATTGTAATTTGGGGGAGAAAAGGGTATGAAACATAAGGAAATAACAGAGCAAATGGTTTTTTTTCAAACTACTGTAAACACTGTTATCACATATGATATAGTTGGAGAAAATAAAATCATTGCTAACAATTTCTTCTTGAAAAAAAGAGAACTTCTTATGAATATATTTATCATCAAGTCAGTACCTTTTGGCTTGATAATAAATATATCTACGAGAAGTTGTATAATTAAATGCGAGAAGGTCAAACGAGCTGACTGTTCATAAGTACATCAGAATGCTCTGTGAGACAATAAGACAGACCTGGGATTGAATTTAGTTGCGGACATTTCAGATACATCCTTTGAAGTTTTTGAAGTCTGTGTGACCTTCATTTCTGTGCCTGCATCCATCTGAAAGAAGTCAGCCCAACATGTATACACAGGATGTCAAAACTGAGATCTAATCAAGAACAAGAATAGTATAGTAAAATGAACATCTTTGAGTGGGGAAAGAGGGGGACAGTATATATATATATATATATATATATATATATATATATATATATATATATATATTATATATATATATATATCTATATATATATATATTATATATATATATATATATATATATATATATATATATATATATATATATATATATATATATATATATGAAATGTATTACTCAAACTCTTGCTGAAATAAAGATAATTCATGCAGAATTCATGTCTTTCTTGCACTGCAAATAGAGGATAAAAGACCATGAAGTCAACAGCCTGAATTTATTTTATTGTTCATTTATTTTTTTGAAGGCATGAAAATATCGATTAATGAGTGGATTTTACGTAGATTTTTATAGTTCTGAACAGTTTTTATCCAGTTGTCTTGAATTCTCTCTATTTACTGTTTATTTGGTACATTGGTTTTCACAATTTACATTTTCCTTAATCTTCATACACAGTTATGTGCATCTACTGAGAGTAATACAGGATTGTCAAAGCACCATTCAGTAGATGCTGGAAACGTTATAGTGCATCATACCATCTGGCACATTGCTTAGTGAATGAATATGTGCAAAAAGAAAAAAAATGGGTGGAAGTCAAGCATGAAAACGGCAGTTTATCAAAGCTTGCACCCAAAAAGCTGGTACTCCAGAGGACCACTCTCGTATTGATTTTGAAGAGCAGGAATATTATATATTGAACAACTCAAAAGTTCCCAGAACTGCTATCGTATTTATATGTTGTAAAACATAAATAAAGCCTCTGCAATAACTGCTACATTGTAAAGACATCTTTCACTTTTCCTGTTAGAAGCTCCGGTTACTAACGTTGCTTTACATTTAAATGTTACTATATATAATTTATCAACATTATATATATATATATATATATATATATATATATATATATATATCCTCAATGGTATTTGGGCTGTAAAATATTAATCCAAGGACAACATAATGGTTCAAAGAAAAAAAAACAGTGCACAACCTACTTAACCTGTGGTGGCAAAAACTGAACAGCGAAGGTACAATAACAGGTTAAAAGCAGGTTAAACATCCTACAGAGACCCCGTCTAATTCCAGGTTTTATCTTCGTTTGGCAGCTCTGGGGTGGTAGGAGTTTTTTATACCTAAATCAGATGTTTTGCTATTAACCAGGCTTAAAAAAGGAGGTTCTCTATGTTGACGACCCTAAATGATAACTGCGAAGAAATTAACTCGACGCCCACAGTGAAGACCACGTCAATCAGGCACGAAAGGGGCGTTCCTGGGGATTTTAATTCTGAGATGAAAAGGAATGACTTACTTGGCGGTGGTGCAGACGAGGTAGATAAAATAGAACTAGTTGCCCTATTAGATAAGGAATATATATATATTTAGTAGAAAAAAAAATTTAAAAATTTTCCAATTATTTTCCGTCCTATTCGCTTTTAAATGGCGGCTTCGTCAGACTAACCAGGATGAGAACGCTGTCGTTACAGCTCTGCCCATCCAGATGAAACCCTGATTTCTGATTGGCTGCCTGTTGCCTTCCTTCAGAACGTGCGGAGAGTTCTCTAATTTCTGATTGGACGAATCCATATATATATATATATATATATATATATATATATATATATATATATATATATATATATATATATATATATATATATATATATATATATATATATAGCCTTGAATTAACTGGACCACACAGGTTCAGCAATTATATCAACATGTGTAAAGAAATAAATTGCCATTAATATACTAGACTTCTTAAACATTAATTTCACCTTTCACGTGCAACTAAGTCAAATTATATCAAAACAGATAAAGCAGAACAGTCATTCACACACATACACATAAAATATTTAATTGCTTTGAGAACACAGTATTTAAAATATCGTGTATCTTAAATTGTGGCTCATATCAGTACCTTTTAAGATCAGTTAAAAGGGCATCAATAATTACACGATTTTATCTCTATTAAAATAAACAAACCCGTAAAGATTACTTTGTAAAATCTTATTTAGCAACTGACACACAACCCATAAACTAAACAGCTATAACTGACTTTATATTTCCAAACAGGGCAATCACAAGAACAAAAATTAGGCAAAAAAAAAAACTTGCAAAATGCCCCGAAAAATATTTACACTTACAATGACATATAAAAAGAGAGAAAATACAAGACTAAGAAGAATACTACGTCACTATAACTAGTAACGCCACGTCTAAGAGTCTTTTGAGCAGGTCCAGAAACTGTCTGTGTAGGCGGGGGTTGGTCTGGTCCACTACGCCCGGGTCAGTATGTCCGAAAGCTTGTTTATGTATTCAATTGTGTATTTGAGCGTTTGGATCTTGGTCAGGGGTTGACCCCGCTTGCTGTAGTCGGGGGGAAGGTAGTCCCGGAGCTGGTGCAAAGCTTCTGCAAGACTCCTCATCCTCATCTTCTCTCTCTCGCTGGCCTTCATGCGCCTTTTAGTGGACATCTTTGACTTGCTTTGCCTCTGCGCCGCGGAAGTCACTTTACGCCCCGAAAAGTCAAAAGAAAAGTCCTCGACTTGCTGGTGCCCGGCGGGGTATGCCATCTCAGGCGAGGAGCACACGGAACCCATCGGGGACTCAAGCGACGCGGACTGAAGAGACCCTGGGTTTTCCCTGGAAGCGCTTTCGAGGCATTTCCATTCAGACAGGATTTTAGCTGTAACGACCTCCAGATCCATGCCAGAAATCCAGACTCTCCCGCCGCGAGGCTGACATTCAGGGTGGATGACAGATTGTGTGAAAGTGATTTTGGCAGGGCATTTATATAGAAACAAACTCCGGAGGTACGGGTTCACAGCCCTGGCCAGAAAAAAAAAAAAAAAAAAAAAGTTCAAAGAACCCCGCAAGTGCCAAAATGCGACCTTCCAGAAGGACGTCGTTCGTTATCACAGTGGTGTGAATAACGCTAAATAGACGTTTAATGTGATGGAAAGAAAAATAATTAGATTCCTGTGGTGAGGAATTACTCTTTAAAGTCTGCACGAAGACAATTGTCAGTTTGATGCGATCTGTCTAGTGAAGGATGTTATTTCACCTGAGATATTCACACCATCCTGGAAAGTCAGGCCCGCGTGTGTCTTCAGACTGGACGTCATATAGACCACAATCATTTTATTTTTTTATTTTTTTTTGGCAGCCAAATTAAATCTTAAAAGGCGTAGTTCATCTAAGTAACAAAAGATCAGAAGTGGAAGTTATCCACTGTCCTTGAAATTCATCTTAGTTTAAGTGTTTAAAAATGTCACCTATGATAAACACGACTTCTCAACACAGTTTTAAGGTTAACGTTTTATCAAAATTTGCAAGACAAAGTGCACTTGAAATAAAGCCGTTATCCTGGAAAGTTGTTTTACGACTTCAAGAATTAGCTCCTATTCTAAGAAAGAAACTATTTAATAGCCAGTGCTCTAGGTCTGAGTTATTTGGGTAGAGGATGCAGCTGTCACTGCAGCTCCTGCCAGACCTTTCATGTCTGGAAAGGTGTGAGACCCCACTCATGATCAAGGGGTCAAACACTGCTGGGCTGTAAAACCAATGCTTCAGCCCCACCCTCCCCCTGTCAGTGCATTTATTTGTATAGCACATTTCATCTACAACACTATTCAAAGTACTTTACATAAAAAGATGTTAAACATTTTTTATTAACAAGTAAAAAAAAGAGACAGACAGACAGACATAAGTTAAAAAGAATAAAACAGGTTGTAGTGCATTATGGTAGATTACTGAAATGCTGTACAGCAGAACAACAGTAAACAAAAAGGTTTTCAACCTCGACTTAAAGCAACCGAGTTTTAGCAGCCTCGATGCATCAAAGCTGAACGGTCCCTCACCGTGTTTGGTTCTAACTCCGGGGACAGACAGCAGGCGTGGCCCTGATTACCTGAGGGTTCTGGTTGGTTCACGGAGAAAGCGCGTATTATTGGGTATGTCATCCTTGAAACCACGCTAATCCACATAATTGAGTTAAAATGAAACATAATGGGAAAACAAAGGACTTGGAAATAAACTCTATGGAACATTTATGATCATAACACCGGAGTGTCATTAAATTACTTGTTTTATTTATAAAACACCAAAAGAGGTAGGTATCATTGATCTACAATCTATTCCAAAGACATGAACTCAGTAAGACAAGAAAAAGAAACCTATTCTTGTCATATTTGGGCTGGAACCATCAAGATTCTGACATGTGTTGATTTAAAAAAAAAAAAAAAAAAAAAAAAAAAAACAGCTTAAATGATTACTGGACTTTTCCATAGTAAATAGGATTACACTGTGATACAAGCAGATGTCTATATTCACATCCTAACTTTCATAAATTCCTAAGAAAACAAGAATTCACATGATCTTGCCCATCACCACGTAACCTGCAGCTCACTTCAGAAATTTCAGTCTCAGTCTCTCAGCCAGTGGCAATGGACTGTCGGTACAAAGCACTGAATCGTCCCCGTCTAACGCAGTAACAGGTGACGTGGGAGTCTGAAGAAAAACATCCTCATCCTCTTTAGCCATTTGCACTTCCTGACATTTGTTGTCAGCCGATACAGGTGCACCATTTTCAGCCTTTTCCATGCGACTCTGTGATTTCGGTCTCGTTATGTGAGGCTTCCGAGTGGATTCTGCACTGGTTTTTTTAGGGACAGAAACCGGTTTCAGGGGGATGTCTAAAATACAGCTGCTCTTGATCTTGTTTTCAGGTTTTGTTTTTGTCAGCCTTTGACATCCAGACTGTTGGTTTTCCACGTCACTCTCTTCGCTGGAGGAACACAGACTCATGCACACAGTTCTCTTGGTGGTCTGCGGCGCGCTCAGGTTCTTTTTGTTGCGTTGACCTGGGTCAGAATGGCACTTTTCTGGTGCAGGAGCAGAACTGATTAATTTATATTTCTTTTTGGAGCAATTAGATTTCAGTTTTAGAGCTTCAGCTGCTGACATTTGCTGCTTGGTCTCTTTTTCTAAAGTGAGTGCCCGCTGGCTCTTTTCTGCAAGTGTTTCCTTTCTGTCAAAAGTGTCACTGCTACCTTTACTGGACATTTGAGGACAGGGTTTTCCTTGTGAATCGGTTTCAGGAGGGGCCAAGTCATAATTTAGATGCTTTGATACCCCATCATTGTTATTCTCCATCTGATTCATAGCTTTGTTTGCATTTCTCATCAGCACCCTGTCCCTCAGAGGACACTCCGTGTAACACAGCTCTTGAACTGACCTGGAGTCTGCCTGTTTGACATCAATTGCGATTTCCTGCTCTGGGTTTTCACCTTGTGTTTGATCTCTGTCTGTGGTCTTCTTTTGCTCTGTGGAGTGGTTTGCTTGCAGAGTTGGGGAAGATGTGAAGGACAACGCATCCCAATCAATGTCACTCAGATGTAAAACGTCAATAACAGCAGAGACAGAAGGTGAAGCCCCTGATTCAGCACGAGGCACTGTATTAACTGGACCTCTGTGGTCTTCTTTGTCCTTCCTAATCTGCTTATGGATGACTGGAGAGTCCAAAATCAGCACTTCTGTTTCATTTGAGTTTAAAATTGAAGCAGGCAGAGTTTGTGGCTGAATGGAGCTCTGAAGGGTCATCTGAGACAAGAGATCTGAAACGTCTTCAGAGACATCACATGGCTTTTCCTTTTTACTCTTTGGTTTCTTTTTTTCTGTAAAGGAAATTAAGATGGAATAAGGTTAAAAACTATGTTAAATGTAAATAAATGAGAAATGCAATGATTTGCAAGTCATTTCAACCTTATTTACAACCATTAAAATGTTTGTATGCAACCTCTAAATATAGATCCCGAATAAGTTTAAACAAGGGCAACAGAAGAATGGAAACGTAGATACCTTTAGTGGCATAGGTAACCGTCACATTTTCTATTGTCTTTCATACATATGAGGAAGCACAGGTAACTAGTGGGAGCAAAGGTCCGTAGAAACTGGCAGCTAGTCTGCGAGACAGACACCTCTGAGCTGCATTAAAGGCTTTGGTGTGAACTGGTAAAACCAAACTTTACATTTTCAGGTGTCAGAGCGGCTGTAATAGACAGGCTTGAAAAACAAGTAAAACTGCCAGGTGGCTTTGATCAGGACGTCCCAGTCGGCTCAGTGCTGGAAGTCTAGGAAGCTTGTTAAATCAGTGCGGGAACTTTTGTGGAAAATGTGCCCACACTCACTGCCAAATGTAACTAATTTTAAAAATATCCAAAGAGGTAAACATATCGCACGTTAACATGACAATATAATAGTAAAATGTATTTAGCTGACTCACGTTTGTTCTTGTTTTCTTCAGCAAGAGCTTTGCTTCTCATGTAGCTCTCTACTATCTCTGGGAAGGCCAAACGAAAGAGAGACTCTTCCTCCACAGTCCTCACCTCATGCCGGTCCTCCGTAGGCCAATCTTCTGGAAAAACATAATGTTCTGCAGAAAAAATGAAGTATGAAGTTTAGTTCATATAGAGAGAATGTACATCACTTCTCTATCTGCACATTAGAGCTGCAATTTCAACCAAATGTTCAGTCAACAAATCCTGAGAAAGCTTAATATTTAAAAAAAAATAAAAAACATTCTGAGGGTGCAAGATAGGAATAACTTTTTTTCTATTGTCAGATCAGCAAATCCAAATTCCCTTATCCTTAATGTTTTGAAGTGTCTAACAGTTTAAGGCCACAAATGTAATTACCAGAGTTACTGTTTTTTTTTTTTTTAATCATAGAAACATACATTTGTAATACGTACTTTGCAGGTATCATGTGCTTCTAATCAAATTAAGTTTTAATCAACTAAAAAAACAAAACAAAAAAAACCCTCTAAGTGTAACAGATTAAAGAACCACAATCATATTAGTTGATTGAGATTTTTTTCAGGCGAACCATGTCAGATGGGCTTGTTAGTAAAGAGGACTTTAATTTGACAGATTTCCCAGCCAGGGAGGAAGCCAGTTTAGCACCTAGTGGCTGTTGTGACTGATCTGTCGCCTCTGAATCCCACCTCCCAGCCAGTAACTATAGACAACCCAGTGATGAACGCCCTGCACCCCAACTGGCACTTAGCACAGCAGCTACGTCACTCAACTCATGAATACCACCCCCCCCCCCCCCCCCCCGATCTTTCATCACAAGACTAAGAGGGTATTACAAATCCGCTGTATCACTGAGTAACTCGGTAGATTATTTGTACTAACCTGGTGTTGTCCAGATGACTTCGAAGCAAGCAACAGCATTCCTCACTCTTGGTTTCAAAATCCTTTTGCAGGAAAATCAAGTGTTAATAGCTGTAATGTCAGTCTGTGATTTATTTACCATAAACTTTATAAAAACATTATCACAGTAACTCTTTTTTTTGTTCCTACTTAAGAAAATGCAGAACTACCGAAGGGGCTTGATTTGGCAGGACACAACTCTTCCACATTTTCTATTCATCAACTCAGTATAGGTCATCAGGGCTAAAACCTTTCCACTGGTGTAGTGTTTTGGCCACTCCATCTTTCCAAAGGCAAAATTCTAGTAGAAAAAAAAAAACAAAAAACAAACTTGCACCAACTGTATAGTAACACATTTAATTGAACTAATAATCTGTAAATTCATAACCTGCATCAACAGCATGTTTGGCTGCCTCCTCTTAAAATGTGACACAGGTTTATCCTTGGGAACCAGAAACTCACTAATGATCTGCAAGATTAAGTTAAAGCATAAAAAGTGTTTTTTATTAAATGCATTGTTAAAAAAAAGAAAAGATACAACAAATAAATCAATGTACCTCTGTGAAAGGGAACTGTTGACTTGCTAGGGTTTTCCTAAAATATAAATTCAAAAGTGTGAACCCTCACTTGTGCTTTCATCACTGTATTTGGTTTACATTTATTCTTTTTTTTAAAATCTTTTATCATTGTGATAAAATTAAAGTTATGTTTATTTACGGATGAGCATACCTCCTGATGTTTGCTTCTAGAGACAGGGCCTGCCGGGTCTGTTGGTAGCGGTGCCAGTCGCAGGGGCACTGATAGTCAAAGACATGAGGTTGGCAGAACTGTTGACTGTCACAGAGGACACACCCACCACGCTCATGTCCCTTGGCTGACCCTGAAATCCAAAGAGAAATCAGTCCTTAATGTAAGTGTGTGGTTGAACATGATTGATTAAATGCTTTTAAATCTGTAACTTATGAGACAATTCACTTTCACTCTACTTTCCACCTCTTATGATTTCAATCATGCAGCCACATTTCAAAACAGAGGATCACTCACCAGGATGCTGACATATGTTGCAGTGGGAAACCTTCTTTACAGCTACATCTAACACATCTGCATTCTCCTCCTTCCACTGGACAAACCTTTAAAAATGGGAAAGAAGTTTCATGATTACCTGCATAACAAATAATATACCCTAGACGCAGGGGGACACAAAGGTTTTCAGTAGATTTTAATATCATATTATAATAAAAAGAAAAGGAAAAGGGATTTCTCAACCTCTGCAAAAGCGATTGTCCTTTCAGTGTCTGTATAAGCTTCAGGGCCTGCTCTCTGCCGACGCCTGGTACGCCCTTATAGAAGCATGGAAATGCACACAAAGTGTAAGTCATTGCCATGAGTCCTTTAGATGCAGCAAATTATCAGATGAATGTGTTCTTGTTACCTTAGAAATATAATCACATCCAAGGAGGATGCCTAGACCA
This sequence comes from Xenentodon cancila, assembly GCA_014839995.1. Taxonomy (NCBI): domain Eukaryota; kingdom Metazoa; phylum Chordata; class Actinopteri; order Beloniformes; family Belonidae; genus Xenentodon; species Xenentodon cancila. The sequence continues at coordinate 13,026,287 of CM026209.1, forward strand.
ACAAGATTTTCTCTGGACAGATGTAACTCTGTTTGCACTCGAGACGTCTGGTAACAGTCCACCTGAGGGTCCTGGAGGACAATCACAAAAACAAAACAGTAAGGAAAGGTGGATACATCCAGATAAAACAGATTAATCTCAATGACTGAATACAATAAGATTATGTATGCTGTTTCATTTTCAGTATGGATTTGTGAAAGGCCTTCATCATTTTGAACAGTTATGTACTTGTTGTTAACACCCATCTTAAAAATTTAATTTAACAGAGGGTACATAATTGACTGGTGTATCCCATAATAATTATAATGCACTGATATATTTCTAATAACCTACACAGGCCAGGCCAGGCAAGTCAAGAAAGCCATCACATTTGAGAAATCAACAAACAAAGATTACAGCTTTTGAAGGTTTTAGTTGTTGTTTTCCATTAACTTAATCTGGACAAATTATATTTGGACATAATGGCCATACAACCATTGCTAATTGCCAAGAGGATGATTTTTTTAATAAACAGTAAGGTTTAGTCAGTTTTGAGTTAACCATACTTTAGTGTTCATATTGAAGTTCCTATACACTGTCCGGGCCCCATACAAGAACGCATCTCCATCGTTGGTGATGCAGCCGTCCACCAAGCCCTGGGAGTCCAGGTAAGCACACATGGCCTCCGCCTCCCCAGCAGCTGTCACCCAGGGCACACCCAGGTAGTCCAGCATCTCTGAACACTACAAGGAGGAATGACAGAAAGACAACGTGCTGGGAAAAAATATAATACAAGTCTGTGATCAGGAGAGAGCAGGACAACCAACCTCTCGAAGTACAGCCTTAAAGCGCCCCCTGCTGGTGTTTGCGGAAGACTTAACCGCGGAAGCTTTTTTGAATCCTCCGTATCTTGATTGCGTCCTCTTGCTCATCGTTTCTGCTTTAAGTTTGGGAGCTTCTCCTTCCATCACGAAGACGAGCTTTATCCCCATTAGTGTGAGGGAAGACACTCGGAAAAACAAATTCCTGGACACAAAACAGCGTTACATTGGGTCTAACCGCTTTTGCAACACGTTTGACGGAACCCGAAACCATTGGGAATCAGTTAGGACCGAGATATGAGCGTTACCTCAAGTGTGGCTTCGTAACTCTCCCCATCATCGCTTGAACATGCTGAGCCTCGCAAACCCATAAACTCAGGTCAACCGCCAGCGTTTTTCCGCTCAAACTGTACAGCGGCACCGACTCGCGGACCGGCTCCACGATAGACCACAAATCGTGAACACCCATAATCACCCACAATGAAACGATTCTAGATGATTAATCATTAAAAAATATACAGAAAAGTCCGAAACTAAACACAAAAACGTGACGACCTGTTTAGCTTTTCAAACGCTGGCGCCGTTGGGCTGCGTTCGCATTCGCTGCACACCCCTCTACTGCACCATACTGCCGTTGAACTAAATGTCTCCGCCTTAAACATAAAGAAAATATCTAGTTTCAATTGGATTTAAATAGCTAAAGGACGTCGACTGTAACTGATACAGTGCGTATACTTTCATTAAATTAATCACAGACACAAAACGGCTAAAAAGAAAAAGGAAACACAATTAGAAAGTCGATCCAAGCCCGACGTTTGTAAAATTGCGTCATATTTAAGCGTCTTCTATTGTTTGTTGCCAGGGAAACGGAGGTATTGTTTACGTGTTGACTTTTCCAGCCATGGGGTCGCAGATGTATTTAGAAATCGTCGGCTTAATTAAAGAGCCTCATTTCCACGCTGCCAAAAGTATTGCTGAGGTAAAAGATCACGTTTCGGCCTGTCACTGATTCGTTTTCACCTAAACACTAACCACGCCCACACCTGTCGCCACAGGGACTGAAACAGACGTTTCCTGAGACATTTTTGGACCCCAAAATTCAGCCGCTTCTTGAATTTGACTGGCACGCGTACTTGAACAACAAGAAAAGGGTAGGTCCTATGGTTCCACTAATTATTCCGAAAGAGAGCGTGTTTCTTTTTCATAGCTTGCCAACTCTTAATCAAAGGTAGACCTTTTTTAGTTTTCAAACTTAGTGGGAAAAAATATGTTGTAACTTGTTTCATAGTGATGCCTTTGTCTGAAATGAGAGATGATTTTGCTGTCATAAATATTAGGGGTGACTGTGCAAACTGCAACCCGTTGCAGTGATGCTCTACGCCGGCCCAGCAGAAATACTGCTGTTGTTTGTAGTTTTTAAGGAAACTCTGAAATGCTGAATCACAACACAACAATTGTTCCAAACCTGTGCTTCAAGGAGCTGTGTGGTGAAGTGTGGCAGTATTCCAGCAGCCTGATGTGCTTTCTGAACGGCCTTCTCCTTGGTAATGAAAAGGATCTTGCCAGCTGGGCCAAAAAGCAGTGGAATTTCACTTTCACTCGCCCGCACACCTTCTATGTGGCTCTTACTGAGGACTACTACGTCAAACACCTGCAGAAAACCAGGGCAAGTCAATACTAATATCATATAAATAACAACTATGAGCACAAAATATTTATGTGGAGGTATAATTTCTTAGTATCTTTTTCAACAATGACTACTGAACCAATTTTGCATTATCACAATATTTCCATGAAATAAAAATTAATGTACTGTTAAAAATTAATCTAAACAAAGCTTTTTACAGTATTGAAACTATGAAAACATGCAAAATGTACCCCACATATTATTATTTGTGCACCTCACTTCCATACTTGGTTGCAGAACATTTGGCAACAATGACATCTGCTTGCTTGTTTCCAGAAATGTCCTGTACCCTTTTCCTGTTATGTGGTGCTTGATTCACAGCATGATAGAACACCTGAATCATGTTACTGTAATTATAATGTTTGTTTCTTTAAAAGCAGTTTAGGTCCACGTTAAAAAAAATAATACATTGCATTCCATAAAAAGCTGTGCTTTGGATTCCTCTCCCAATGGAACATCATCCCCAAATGGTGGCTACATGATTTTGATAAACATTAATCTTGCCTTTTTGTGCCTTTATTGTGCAATAGTGGTATTATTCTTGGCTATTGTCCATGTATCTAGTCATGGTTCAAGGTGCAACGTTTGGTACAGGTTCAAAACACCATCCCATAATGTTCCAGGTCGGTCTGAACCTCTTCAGAGGTCATGCATGGTGTTTTTTTTTTTTTTTTTTTTTTTTTACCAATCAGTGCCAAAATCTGCAGACCGATCTGACAGAGTTTCTTCCAGGTGTCACATCCTGGAAGTATAATAACATAAGTGTAATAAGTTTCATGACTGTAAAACATATTGGTGACATCACAAACTATTGACAAATGAATTTTAAGATCTTTGGAAATCACCCAGTAGCTTTTGGAGCTGTTCTGTTTATTTATTTATTTTGATAAAACCACTTTTAATACACTCAGATTGTTTTTGTGGCTTTAGGAGAAAAAGGAAAATAAAAGTAATCTTGCTCTTTTGATGCAATAAAACCTTCATTTATTGCGTGATTCAGGTCTTCTGAACATTGGAGACTCAGCAGTTTAGTTTACTTATTAGTATTTTTTTTTTTTTTTTTTTTTTTTTTAGAAAACATTTACCCTGTAACATGAACAGGACAAACGTATAAAAAAGATTAATTCATACTTATATGTATAAAGGTACAGATAAAAGTCAGGTAATAGGTGTCTAATAAAAATGAAATGTATTCATGTGTTTCTTCACTTTGTGAATGCTTCTTCTTCTTTATTTTGTTATGAAAATATTCTTTTTATACAAATTTGGTCAATGGTGCTGGAAAAAAAATGTCCCTCTCTTTCATTATAGCATCAGTTTGTTTTCATGGACATTAAGATAGCAGAAGAAGAAGTAGGGAGATTGTTGTTTGAGGTAAGGAATCCTGATACAAACAAACATATCTTTAAACTCCTTGTTTATAAAACCCTGTTCCACTTCGCCATCTTTTGGTTTTGTTTAAATTCTGAGCTAAGTGAACACTGGAGTTAGTGAATATTTGAATATAACTAAACAGATGATCACCACAGATCATCATGTGATCACCACCACAAGGTGTGTCCTCTTCTCAGCTGTTCTCAGATGTGTGTCCAATGGCAGCAAAGAACTTCGAGACTCTGTGCACAGGAGAGAAAGGACTGTCGCTGCATGGCCTCCCGCTCTGCTACAAGGGCTCGCTGTTTCATCGAATTGTGCCAAACGGTTGGGTGCAAGGTGGAGGTACTGCGAGAGCCAACTCAGTTGTCATTTATATTTCAAGGACCTCATCAAAATTCAACTCATGTATAACAAGAGTACATAATCTGACATCTTTCAATAGCTGTTGGGATTTTGATCTCTGATTCATCTCTACACAGGGTACAGTTGAAGCCAAAGACATGAATCAGAAATACGTGTTATTTATTTGGACATCATTACTACAAATTCAGTTATACAGTCTCTTCTTGTTTAAAGGCAGCATTATGGTAGATTGATATGAAGCCACGATTGTCTTTTTAAGCCCAATGAATACATGGCTGCAGTCATACTATTAATTCTTTGTTCGCAGAGAACATAGATGTGTCTTGTAATGTCACAGATCTTGTCTCACAATAAAGTAACTGTGTCAATCAAATTTGTAGATATTTCTCCAGGAAGTAAAGGTGATGGTGGGGAGTCAATCTATGGACCAACTTTTGAAGGTACAGACAGATACATTATCAAGATGATAACATACTGGCCAGGTATGAGCATTAATTATACTTAATCCACGTTGTAACTGTCCTTGCGTTTAGATGAAAGCTTCACTGTTTCCCACTCTAAGCGCGGTATTCTGGGAATGGCCAATAAGGGTCCTCACACCAATGGATCCCAGTTCTACATCACCTTGCAGCCGACACCCTGGATGGACAGGACCTATGTTGCCTTTGGGTTTGTGTTACTAAATGGACTTTAAAAACGCAGACTTTTATTTCTAAATTATTGATGATCTCAGTTCGAGTATAAACTTTTCATGAATCCCTTTTTTTTTTCTATTTTAGGCAAGTTGTTGAGGGTTTCAACGTTCTGAAAAAATTAGAGGAGGCCCCAACTCGCAATGAAAGACCTCAGTATGCATGTACAGTTGCAGCTTGTGGCATGTTTAAACCATAACTTTAAATCATTTATTTCTGATGCCTCTCTGAAAAATGCTTTTCAGCCTTTTTGATGCAGTAAATAAAGAGTTTTAGTTGACTTGAATACATATACATGTAACACATTTTTCTTCACAAAATGTTTAATATTTAATGGAAAATTGCATTGTAATTGCAGTATGTATGAAAGGCTACAAAAAGATCTAATCACAAGAGCAATGTTCTTTTGGAAGGTTTTGCATGTATAACAGACTTTTGTACCTATGATGATGCTTACATTGGAATTGTGTTACATTTATATTACATAAATACCTTATAGTTAAACTTCATGACAAAAATCTCGGTCTTTAATATCATGCTTTTTTTTTTTAAACATGCTGATCTTGAGTGATGTTGACAAAGAAAAATTCAAAGTAGAGAAACTAAAAAAGAGATTATGGTAAAATATGATTTTTTTAAATTAAAACGTAGCTTTAATTATTCATGTTATGATCACAGAATAATACAAATGACTGTTAATTAAATAAAACGTGTCTTACTAATTGATTATGTTTATAATTATTTGATTACATTACCATATAACAAAATATTAAGCCATAGATAAAACTGGAAATCATGTATTATTACATTGTAATTACACTTCATAACAGGTTGATTGGATCTTTAAACGTAACATAAAAAGTACATGTTCTCACTTCCAGGGTGCTTCTATGAATAATATATATATATATATATAGTTTAAATGCAAGTTATTTTCTCTCAAAGTTTCTATCCTTGAGGTAGCCAGGTCGGTAGTAATTCCCAGATTTTTTTATTTTTATTTTGTACAGATAATGTAGTTCATATGTAGAATACACACAGTACAATTTAATTTAACCGGCTATAAATAACACTTAAACTCAAACTAATCAAAAAAAAAACAACAAACAAACAAAAAACATTACTTGAAACTGAACCGTTTATGTACAATAATGATCGTTATCACCAGGAGGCTCACTGCGCCTCGGAGTCCGTCCTACCCTCGAGATGTTTTCAAGTTTCACGTCGAGCACTGATATTTTAGCGTTTGTGACTTCGTATTGTCTTTCCCAGGTGCTTTCGAGCCGTGTTTCTGGGGGGAAGCGCCTTGGTTCGCGTTTTCCGCCTCTGACGTGCAGACTTGTTTGTCAGCCCTCCCATAAGAAGCGCCACATGACCCGTCAAGTAGGAAGTGTGGAGCCAGCAGCGGACAGCAGCAGCAGCAGAGACCGAGACCGAGACCCGGACGAGGAGGGAGCCGCGAAATATCCAAACACTCGTCGTTGCCGTTTCCCTGCACACACACGTCTGCCTCTGTAAAACCGACTGGGGCGTACGTCGGCCGCGGTCATGTACCCTAAGGTGTTTTTCTTGGCGGCGGCTCTGGCTGTGATTGGCGGCAACGCCGCCGCGGACGCAGGTAAGTTTCCCACCTCTCACCGCAGACGGAGCTAGCGGCTAAAAGCAGCCAGGTTTTTTTTTGGGGGGGGGGACTGGACTTTTATCTTCTCGTGTAGCTCAATATCTTCCCGTTGCGGGGCCAACTGGCTCAGCAGTTCTCACGTCCTTTTTCCCCCTGGGTCAAACCCCCCGAACCGAACCAAATATCGTCCCCGTTTGTGGTGTTTTTGTCAGCGTTGTTGCCACAGTGACTCGAGCCGCCAGCAGCAGCTAACGCTTTCGCTTTAGCCCGCTAGCAGCCAGTGACCTGAAATCACATTTTATGTTGTGAAACATCGTCCGCAATGTTGACGCAGTAGCGTTCATTATGAGAGGACACAGGGGCTGATTGTGAGAGCAGGAGCAGGGCATTTGCGACCTAAATTGATCAGGTATGAGTGGCCAGATCGGCTTATGCAACAGCCTTACAATTCACATGTTGTGCCACAAGTAATTATACGTGGTTGTTTCCTGCTTTTGTTCGCCCCCGAAGAGTTCAGCATCACGATTTCAAAGCAGGGGCTTCCAGGCAACTTCTGTGCAGCCACATTAACTGTGTTTTCATGTTGAAAGTCACATCGATTGCAAGTGACCATAACTGAATCTGATTTATGGCTTCTTTTCAGATGGATGCGCTGGTCTGACGTGTGAGCCATGTGGAGCCACTAGTGACTGCCAGTGGGTTAATTGCACATCATGTGAGTATCTCCTAAATGCAAGTTTTAGAATCAGAGGCACAGGTTGGTATCCATCTGTATCTGTGGCTGCTTAAATTGCGAGAGCTGATCTTATTGGAGCTATGGAAGGGCTGCTTGAATATAGAGGCGGGAAAAAAACCATCTTGAAAATGATTTAGACCAACAAGGCAAATGGTGGTAGAGTTATTTTATTGACCAATGAAAGGCTATAATATAACATAAAGATAACTAATAAACAAGTAACAAAAATTGTTATTATAAAAATGTAATCTTAAGTTTACTGTTGAAGGAAGGAATGTTTTTTTTTTTTTTTTTGTTGGTTGCAACAAGCAAAAGCCTCTGGCTGAACACACAGCAATTGTTTAATCAGGATACCATTTTACAATCTACGTGGATGAAACTTGCAAAGGTCATTTCATCAACATATTCACACCATTCTCTACCATTTGCACCTCCTTACGTCTGCTAAATTGTATTAGTACTCATTGTTTATCTCGGGTTGGCCCTCTTCCAGTGGTTGACTGGATTTCAGTGAGCATTGACTGACATTAACATCTTGGATTTAGTTGTAAAGCCAAGCAGATAACATAGTAACTTGGAGGTGATTCCTCCAATTTGCTGCACAAGGGCAGCAGTTCAAATCCAAAATTTTAATACCCCTAATCTTAAACTGGCTGTGGCATAAAATCACCATAAATAGTCGATCAACTTCTAGTTGCCACAACAGGCATTTTAAACTTTTAATAGGGGTTTTCTTTTTCCATATCTGATTGTGTTAGCGGAGCATTTCTGATTGAGGTTTTGATGGCCTTTCATCTTAGCATTGCTGCACTATAACTGCATCATTGTGAGATAAGTAAATGTTAAAACATGAGTTATCTGAACTGGAAAATCTTCCTTCTGTAGTTAGGAAGTGGTCGCAGTGGTGTTTTATTTTTTTAATCTAATTTAGAAGTCTGCTTAGAGGTATGCATTATTCAGTTATAAGGAGCTGCCATAACTAAACTGCACGGCAGGTTGTTTTCACAGTTAACAAATGTCTTATGTTTACTTAATACTGTCATGGTTTAGGTGATTTTTATTAGATTTTTTTGGTTACCCTGAAGAGGAATTTCTTTTTTTTTTTTTTGTTGTTTTTTTTTTTTTTAATTAATTAATATATTGATAAGTGTAAGTAAATAAAATACATCTGGGTTCTTGGCTTATTAGTAAAGTTCATTTAACAGATGGTAAAGTCTGATTAAAACTTGCTTGCTGCTTGTTTGTTTAGTGGGGGTGGGGATCTTTAGTTCAGTAAATATAATATGGCCTACTAGGCTCTGGTGCTTGTAGGCAAGAGGAAACAAGGGGATATGTGCCAGGAAGCCTGCAATATCCTCACCCAGAGCAACTAAAGGAAGGAAAGCATAACGGCACAACTGAGAGGGAAGCATGTGCAGATAGGATAAAAGATTTGCTCAATCATTGCTGATCTCATGATTAATGCCTTGGCCACAGTTCCTGATAGATTGTGCAGTGGTTTGGTATTAAATGCCTCAAAGCCCAAATAATGGAAGTGACTGGTGCTTCAGCACTCTCAGCTGCCTCACATTTGGATCCGGCAAATCTGAAATTGGTAACCTAATTTCCTGCAACAGTTGAAATTAGTACAGGTGTTTAACTGTCACTGGAGCGGCCCTATTCGACAACCTCACTAAAGAGAGGCTTTGATTTGCTTCAGAAGAGACTGCTGGTATGTCAAGATCACACGCCCCGATCCTGCTTTGACTGCAACTGTTAATGACCCTGTGGTCACGCTAACTCGACAAGTTATTGAGTGGTTGTGCAGGACTGGCAAGACTGCAGCAGCAGACCTCTTTCCAGATTCATGCAAAACTAGATTTGTAGGTTGTTTGTTGTTTTTTTTTTTTCCGTTAGTGGGAGAAGCCTGTTTTGGTTTAAAGTTGCACTAGATAAAATAACAGCTTAGTAACCACATACACGCAGAGATAAAGTTTAATCTTTGAGGGTATTTTAATTAAGATTTAAGCCCTTTGTCAGGTTTTAATATCTGAAGTGACTTAATTCACAAAACATGGAAACGGCACTCCTTTCTGTCTCTTGGAAAAAGAGGCCTTGTTTTTTCTTGGTTAGAAAATATATCTACTAGTTTAACCTTCGACAATCTTTATACACCAAAACAAGCATCTTAGGCATGTCTACAACCCAGCCGAAGACTTGTTTACAGTTTAATGCAAAATCTCACAAGTTAAACTTTTCACAAGCACAAGAATGATTCACCTATTTGAAACACGAGCAGAAACTGGAAAAGGTCAGCTCTGACCATTGAGTTGGCTTTTCTGACGTTCCGCATAACCACACGCTGTGGTGAACGCGAGTAAACGCCTACCACACTGTCATCACCAGATTTATCTTTTGGTTTAAGGACTTTTTTTCTGTAAACAAGAACTTGGCGTCTGGTGCACATTTCCCTGACGTCTGGAGCTTAAATGCTCAAAAGCTTTACACGTGTACATGTAAACTCTGTAGCGCTTTTAAGTACAGACTGCAGTGTGACACAGCTTGTTGAGAGCTCTTCAAGTCAGAGGTTGTTTTTCTGTGGTGAACTTGAGGCCCGATGAGACTGTACAGCATGGTGATAATAATGTCACCATCTTGGCAAAAGACTGAGAGTGAGTCCTACCTTTAACAGCTGCCTGTGAGATAATATCACTTTGACCTAGTAAGGGGGGGAGCTTGCACATGTCAGTTTTCCTATTTTGCTTTAGAGGTGTGTTGTTGTTTTTTTTTTGTTTTTTTAAATCTTAGTCAGCTTTAGTGCCTCTGTAAAATCATGCAATGCAGCAGGGTGTGCATCTCAATAATATGGTCAGAACGCACGTATAAAAATTGCGAGGGGCCATGCAGGCAGCGGAAAACACGGCGGAAGATGAGTGCTTTATGACAGCAGTCGACTTCTTCTAACTGAACAGCTTACAAATACCTCACGTAACTGAGTCAACAGCAAAGTGGCACAGCTATGTCGCTCTGAGCAACGGTTAAGGCAGAGCAGCTGATTTGGTAGTTGTTTGTATTCAAGGCCAGAGCATGAAGAAGACTAATCTGATACAAGTAGCACAAAATAAAGCCTCGTGAGCTGTGGAAAATGTAACAGAAGATAGTGAGTCTTATTTATTTACTGACTGACAAGAAGATGGCTAACAATTGCCTCATAGTGCTGGTTTTAAAACTGGTGTATGTGAAGTTTACAGGAAACCATTTGGTGGGAGTCATTGCGTTTCCTCACAGCAGGTGCACAACATAGAGGAACTGCTCTCTTTATCCTGTATTCAGGATGGTAATTCCTCCATAATATGTTTAATTTACACAAATTCAGGTGTATTTTTCTTCCTTTCTCTACAGAGAGGGGGGCGTGGTTGACATGGATTTCCCTGTGTCCATATTTAACTGTTAATCAATTTTTTTGTGTTATTAGTGTTACCTTTTTTTGGGGATGTTTTGAATGATATTGCAGAGGAATGGGACAAGTGAAGGCAAAGTCCAGCCACACTGATTATTTATGCTGTTACTGTGTCCTCCGTCCTAGAATGTGGAACTTAGTGGACATAAATGCCATCGCCGGATCCATGTCCAGGAAATTCCAAGTCCTGATGTTTGAAGCCACTGCTTACCTGCTACGTTTTAAAGAAATTAATCTTTTTTTTTTTTTTTTTTTTTCCTTAAACATTGTAGTTACAGGGCCATGACACCATTTGCACCTTGCAGGCAATTTTTCACAGGGAAATAGTTGAGGTTCTTTTTCACGAAAGACGTTTGGTTTGATAAAATAGAATATTGACAATGTGATTTCCTGTTTATCGTCTGAGCAGTGACAACTTTCTGATGTGAAATCTGTGACATGTGACACAACGACAACAGCAGTCGAGAGTATATAACGCAATAACTGGGTGTGAAAAGAATGCATAGTCACAAGATTGTGACGTTCACGCTGACTCATTATTTTGTCACCTTCACACAGATCGAAGGACTGGTTCAAATAATGTAGTTGTCCTGGGTTGGATTTTTGTTGCAGCCTTTTGTAACTGATTTATAAAATGGATTCTTTGCTGCTTTTCCTCTGGATTTAAGTATTTGAGATCAGCAAGACATGATAGCAGGGCAAAGTTCTCTCTTGTCTTTGTTAATAAGTGACAGGATCATACAGTAATATAGATTATACATAAAAGATTAAACCATGACTTGACTGAATAGAGAAAAGTGCACAAAAATCCTCTGACTTATATCCATATTTGGCTACAATTTATTGTCATCTCCCGGTTTTATACTTGAGCTTCTTAATTTTACAAACACAAATGATCTTGAGTTTTATTTTTTATTTTTTTTTTTCCTCCAGTTTATGTATTTCACATCTGTATTTATCATCTATGACTTAACTGACAACATATGGACAGTTTAGAAAACAAAGCATGTTTTTGCAGACTAAAGTCGATTTTAAAAGGTCAGTCTAAAGTACAACATTGAAATGCTGCATACAAGTTTCTAAATTGACACAGTCGTGTTATATGGTATATAGAAAGAATCTTCTGCAAGGGGCAGTTCAACCGATACTGTTAATTATATTAAATGTTAAACTGTAATACATTTACATCGTCTGTACTCCCAGGTATAATACTTGATTTTTTTTTTTTTTTTTTTTTTTTTTTTTTTTTTTTTTTTTTTTTTTAAAGCTGCAAGTGCTCAGCTTACCATTGTCTGGCTATTTCAGCTGAAGTAATAAATTATATATGCCACAGTGCTCCAAAAGCATGACATGCCCAGCTTCAGAATAATGATGTGGCACAGTGGGGACACCATCCTCCAACTGCAGGATGTGGCCAGCATGTGGGCAACACTTTTGACAAGGAAATAAAACCTCTGCTGCGTATCACATGGCTTAACTACTTTTATGCACAAATGTAAAGCAAACCGCATTACTGGGTACAAATGTGTGCTGCTATGTGCAAAATATTTCAGTGTTTTTGGATCGTTTTTCTTATGTTTTGGACACGCACGTCAGTGTTTATGATTGAGTCTCCAATCTGAGTTGTATAATGAGGAGAAGATGAAACATCAGTGAAATGATTATCAGTGACGCTTGAATGATCCTAATTGCTATAATGGACAAATCAGACATTTAATTTGATGCGTTTGTCTGTTTCAGCACCTCCTAGCTGTCAGAACATGACTCTTGCAGTAAACGAAACTTGCAGCAACGCCAGCTGCTCTGGTAAGTTTTATCTTGGTGGGTGCCGGGTTTAAAAATTGCAGCAGGTTTAACATTTGAGACTAACATGTTCTTTTAGACCCCAAGAGAATCATCAGACAGTATTTGTATGTATAAAATGGATTTCTCCATGACAACAGCATTAATGCTCTGAAGATTCTGTTTGGGTCTTCCTTTTGTTTTTTTTTTTTTCCTTCACTAAAGTGATATGGGTTAAACTGAGCAGTTTGTTTGTTTGTCATCTGTTTGCCTTTTTATATAAAACCAAAGGCCTTTTTCAAGGTTTGGGAACATTAGAGAAGTTATGAGGGATTGTTCTATGTTCTTATGGGTATAATCTTGTTTGTGTGGTTTTGTCTTGCTTTCTTCTGCGCCTTCTGTCTTGGTGTTGGTTTCCTTTTCACCTTGTCAAGCCCCAACAAACCAGACTTCGACTACCCCTGCTGCTTCGACTATTCTCCCTCCCACTGCAGCCCCCCATACCTCTGTCACGACCTCTAACAGCAGTACCACAGGTAACAGTTTCTCTAAAAGCCACAGTTGCTCCCTGCTTTATGTAGTCTGTGTTGTCCAGTTTCTCGTGGGTGTGGGGACAGATTTATTCAAGTCTCAGAGTTGTAGTTTTGTGAAATCAGACTCAATCATTTAAAAAGCCTCTCTCTTGCTCGCAGCTGTTTATTGTATGAGGTTAATTAAAAAAAGGAAACTGCAATGTTCTTTCAAAATTAGTCCTCTTTTGGAGCATAGCACCTCTTCTTGAGCTCTAGAAATGTCCGATGATTACTACTTGAAAGTAGGTAAGGCAGGCAGCGACTATTTGTGCCAAAATCCCTTTTTTAGCGATGTGAGCCAACTCATTCAACAGTCGAATAATTTGTGTGACATTCTCTCCCTCAGTATCCACAGGATGTTGCCTTACAAGTTCAGCTAATTACCATCGGTGCTATGTGATTGACACCTGAAATGCTCCTGACGAGCAACTTTTTGGATGACTGCTACTTCTTCTTTGGGTTGTAGCCACGCACCCAAAGATCCATCTCTTTTAAACAGTTTTAGGTCCACAGTGAATTCAGAAATACAAATGATCAGAACAGGACTTTCAAACAGCATTCCAAGCATGAGACCTGGGAAAAGCATCTACTTACAAGGAGCATCAGCCAAATCTAAATTGACTACACTTTTTTGTTGGGTATAATTGAGGTGAATAAGGGCTGCTGCTATTAGAGGGCTCCATTATTCCTGTACTAGGTACAAGAAATTTTTACATACACAAGGAACTCGCAGGAAATTCTGCTGCAGTGAATTCTTGCTCCAATCACTTTACTGGAGCTGTACTAAGCATCACCAAGATGTACAACTTCTCCTTCATATCAGAACTCTTCATATGGTAAAATGAGGGTTACTATAAATTGAAATGGATCACACAGCCTGTGCTTGTAAAGGCTAAACGCGCCCTTTCTGATCTTATTACACCAGCCAATTCTACGATTACAACTGTTGCACCGACTCACATCACCAACACCTCCGTCACTACGACTGCATTGTCTACTTCAAGTAAGTCAGTCATTATAAGACACGTTTTTTTTTTTTTTTTGTTTTTTTTTTTTTATAATAAACATATGTAACTATACTTCATTCTCCTTTGTGCTGCCATTGTATCTCAGCTGGATCAGTACCACCAAGTACCACATCCTCCACCCCGCAGAAGAAATCAACTTTTGATGCTGCAAGCTTCATTGGTGGAATAGTGCTGGTTCTGGGCCTGCAGGCCGTGATCTTCTTCCTCTACAAATTCTGCAAGTCCAAGGACCGTAATTACCACACTCTCTGAAGTGGCTACACTTTGGGATCTGCATCATTTGACATCCTCACCAACTAGAACCATTTCAGAGCAAACTCCCCACTCAGCACACACACTCATGAGGGTGGGCTCAAACAGTGTTTCCAAGCAGTTTTTTTTTTTTTCTTCTTTATCTTTGCCATTTATTCAACTTCTTGTTTAGACCTGCATTACTGCTGTCATTGAGGTGTGTATAAAGGCACCCACACATGGCTGTATGTATAATTAATTTAGCCTCAGCTTGCTCAACACAACAGATCTCTGACGGGCATTTAGATCTTAAGCAAATGGATTACATCACCAGGTAGCCCCCCCCCCCCCAAATTATGCCATTAGTCACTCTGCAAAGAGCATTTTTCAGCAAATTGAGTGGGCTTGTTTTATTTATTTACAGCCCTTTATTGTCACATGCGTTTTTCAGTTAATTGCACCACATGATACAAAAACGAGTGATGTATACAAAATAGCTGTCTGGATGATGTGCTTAGTCATGCAACTGCAAGTAGTAGATTCCATCTCTTTTCCTCCTCCTTTTTGTTAATGTATCCTGATTTGGAAGCACTGTTTGAGATGAGAATTATTCTTAAATGTGATGACCGATGGTTCAGAATTGCTTTTAGTCTGTTGGAATTCTCTGCGCAGCTGTTTTACATGTATATGTGGTCATAGATTATGTGAAAGAGGCGGGGTTATTTACAAGGGAATAAAAGCATCCAGTCATCTGACGTCGGTCCAAAAGGAGAAAGTGGAGGGGGGGGTCTTATTTTCTCTTGGCATGTAGGGTGTTTTTCTGCTGTTCAGTTCCCCAGGGAAATCTTTTACCCAATACAAGATGTTAAAAATTGTCAAACACCAACTTCCAGTAGAGCAGCCTGATGCAATAAATTATGGATCCTGTTCATTTCAGAACCACAAATCCCCCAGCTGTTATTTCTGACCATTAAATCTTATCCAGTCGGGAACGCTGTGGACCTGGCCATTCTTTTCTGTGGAGTAGTTGAAGGGTCAAAGTGAATGATTGATTGTAGGATGTCTCAGAAAAATGAG
Organism: Xenentodon cancila; assembly: GCA_014839995.1. Classification (NCBI taxonomy): domain Eukaryota; kingdom Metazoa; phylum Chordata; class Actinopteri; order Beloniformes; family Belonidae; genus Xenentodon; species Xenentodon cancila. The sequence continues at coordinate 13,041,692 of CM026209.1, forward strand.
GGGCTTGCTCAATGTGTGGAATTGAGAATGAGATGAAGAGGAAAAAAAAAAGGCATGCACCTTTCTTTATATGGACAGTGAAGTGCCTTTTAATGTCCAGTATAATTTAAAGCAGAGAGTGAAGGAAGATGATGATTCCTCACTTCCTTATTGGGGTGTGTTGTCATTAGGGTTCTTTTTTTTTTTTTTTTGGTAACGGTATTGCGGTGCTGATATTGGTGAGAGCTGTTGTAACCCAGCTGGACTGAAGAGTCGTTTGTTGTTCAAGAACACAGTTAATAGCCATCTGCGGTACCTAAAAACTGAGCAAGGCCTTTGAGTGATTATGGGTGTGACATATCCGAGATCATCCCTCTGGTGACTGTGAAATGAATAATTTAAATGTACACTCACTTTTGTTGCATCTAATATCGCCCCTAAATTTCCTCCCTCCTTGTACTCAAATTCAATTCAGGTTATAACATAACAAAAACGATAAGCTTGGTAGGAAACGTGTTGTGGGGGTCATAAAAAATGAGCGTACATTTGAAGAAGAAAAAAAAGTGGCAAAATATTGGTCTTATTTGAAAATTTGAGTGTGTTTAAGTAAATGTTGGACTGTTTTGAGTTGGTTTTGTCAAATGAGCTCTGACTTGTACATGTAAATGAACGAAGTGCAGAATTGCAACAAACGAGATGACTATTGAAGCTCATGTTCAGTCTTCGAATTAGCCAGCTGCTAACTGATTTATTTTATTTTTTTTTCTTCCCCTTTAATGTCTGTTTTGTCCCTCCTGTAAATAGCCATGTTCTGTTTTTGTTTATTCCAGATTACTGTTGAAGGAAAAGACAAAGTGACAACATTTTAGTCAGAACATTTTCTCGTAGAGGTATTTTGGTGTCAGCCAGGTTTCGTTCAAACGCTTCCCTCCTCCATTAGTGCATGACAGATGCTTGGAGTTGTGATTTATCGCTCTCATTGCATATGCTCTTAAGAATTTCAATACATGTTTAAAAAAAAAAAAAAAAAGAAACCACAGATTATTTGTGATTAATTCATATGTTGAAGAATGTCTTGAAATAGTGTGCATTAAGCCAAAGTTCTCAGTTTTGGCATGGAAATTGAGCATTGCACTGACGAGCTTTGTTTGTAACTTTGCCTTTGTAAATGCTGTCACGGGGTCAGCCAGAGGGAAGAAAAATCTGATGCTTGTTTAAATACTCCTAAATATTAATGGATAATGACCATATACATTTGAGAAAATAATGAATGCAGTTATTTTTTTTTTTTTGTTTTTTGCTTGTGTAACTTCAGATTGCATGCTATCTGCTGTACACAATTAACACGCCTTTTTAATAGTCACCGTGTGGCTTAACATCGCAGCCCAAAGACCTCCATCTGGCAGGTTGGCTACACAGTTCGGCCTTAGCTTCATTTTCACTCACTCTCCTGCATGTGGACTCGTCTCTGCCAAATTAAGAGAAATATTTAGAGCATCGTTCACAGCTGTTGAGTCAGGCTGCTGTCTGCTCTCTACATGGTAGCTGCATTCCTTAAGAACACAGCACAGCATGTTGACATCGTCTTATGCCGTGACACCAGTGGTATCCGTGGATACCTTGTGTTGGTTGTGTTGCAGCTTCTTCTACAAATCACTCAGTCCGTGCACCTCTTTAGGAAAAGTGCCTTATTCAGTTGTTAACCGTATACGGTCGTGTTGTGGAGTGACGTGCCACACGTGTTACAAATGTCTGTGATTCCTCAGCACTTTCAGGCCCCTGTGAAATGATTCTGTGTCGTATTCTGCTTAAATGTATGTTTTGTCACACTCAGCCTTAACTTCTTGATTCCAAACCACAGAACAAATTGCAAGTGATAAGTTGTCCAGGCGATGACTAGGCATGTTTTGTTTTTAAATGGCGCAAAAAATATAATGGGCTTTTCTTCAGTGTTTATTTCATTCAGACCAAATTTGTGTTTTCAAGAACAAAAATCAAACGGCAAAGGTTTCACCTCGCTGAATCCAGTTTACAGCCTGAACAACTTTTCACCAGCTCTTTGTATTAAAACTCACTGGTAATGTTGTTAACAAAAGATATCTCTTGTTCTCTGTTGCAACGTTTCCCTTGTTGATGATCCGAACTCCACAACTGCTGCATTTGATGGGCTTTTTTTTTTTTTTTTTTTTTTTTTTTTTTTTTGTCCTGTCTTATTTTGAAATTCAGATTTGCTTGCCCATGGCAGGTTCACCAATCAGTTTTCAGCCTCACAGTGTTCAAATCAAAGAGTAATTGGCTTCCCCTCCTCTACCTTGTGGCTTTAGAGCTAAGTGCACGCACTGTAGCGCCATTTCTATGACCTGTTCTTTTAGTGCCCATTAGTCCCGTTGGTACGAGTTTGTCCCTCTAATCCCATTTTGAAACACACACAAGCAGCCATATGTAGACACTTGACAGTGCCAATAACACCTCCTGAATTTTTTTTTTTTTTGTCCTTCATTCAACAACAAAACAACAAAAAAAAATTGTTTTTGTTTTCGGTCTCAAGCATTTTATTTTTTGCCTTGTTTTCTGGTGTTTGGCCTTTAGTTTCAAAATGTTAAACCAATAAAGTTTGAACATTGTTAAACAAGTGGCTGTGTTCATCTCTTTTATTTAACGACACGGGTCACTTTCCTCTCAGCTTTTGGTGGGAGTGGGAGGAGTAGACGCTGGCTGATCTTGTTGAGCCTTGTAGCTATGGTTACAGCTGCCCTGACAACAAAAGGTGGTGTATCATGTTCTGGCATTTTTGTTTGTCTTTCATGTAATTAATACTCTGTCAACACGAAGAGGAAGGAAACAGCAATGTGTTGCAATCAGCAGTTATTTTGACTTTAAGATTTCTTTCAAGGTTGGTTTAAAAGTATTCAGTGAGAACAGGAAAAGTTTTCTGGGCAAATTTGAATTGTCATGCACAGTTTACTCATTCTGCAGGACCATGGACTTGTCTTGGCCTTCCAGTATTGATCTAATAAGTGCAGAAACTAATGATGGTATACACAGTAAAATGAAACTTTTATTGTCTTACCTCAGCATACATTTTGAATGATTGTAAATAAAATCCCATTTTAGTATTTATTTCTTTATTTTTTATTTTTTTAACAGAGGAACCTTTAATATCTTGTTTGGTAATATTCTCCTCTTTCGCCAACGCTCGCACAAAGAATTTCTCTTGAAATATCCTCAGTAATAAAAAGTAGACTAATACTTGCTTAAGGATTAAAATTAGGTGTACAATATTTACAGTGTTATTTTCAGTTAGTGGTTATGTTTGTTTGAAAAGTAAAAGTGCCTAAAGCTTTTTTTTTCTTTTTTTTTTTTTCCTGCTCATTGGGAACAATATCCGTGACTTTTGATTTCCAAACTGGTCAGTGTAAGCCCAACAGGACACTCGCTTTGCAGGGTCACAGCAAGGTCCTGCTTATGTGGCAAAAACGAATCACTAAAGGAAATGTTTGAGAGGATGTGTGTGTGTGTGTGTGTTTATACACAAGAATTTTGATTCACTTGACCACATTCTTGAATGAGGGGTTTGTTGCATATAATGTTTGTTTGGGCTGGGCAAGCTGTTATTCTTCTAGTGACCAAAAGTCCCAACTTTCCCAGAAATGGAGCGCTTTAAGAACAAGTTCTCCAATTTGTCTCCCAATCTGCAGTCATATACTTTGAGCTTTCAAAGGTGGCAGTGCTTTTGCTGCTCAATTAAAAGCATCTCGTACAGATGCGTTGCTGGGAAGAGTTATTGTCAGTTAACTTTTTGCTGATCAAGTATCCAAACACTCTGACACCTCCCGACTTGTCTTGTATGCAGGAATTGGTCTGTTTTAAACTTAACATTGAAGATATACCGTAGGCTTTATAAAACCACGCCCTTATGTCTGATAAAACTGTGCACCTCTGTGCACACACCACTTGGTATTCATACATAAAAAGTGGTGTTCAGTCACAAGGTTTCAAAGTTACAGGGTCAGGAGGATGCATGCTCAGGGATAAAGATGCTGTATGAGTGGAAATGGTGGCATCTTGACTTGCCCTTGTTAACCTAATTGTTGTGTCCAGTCATGCTCTGTAATCTAATATGGGAGGACAGAGAAACAATGCATTAGGTTTAATGGACCAGCACAGTCCATTTAATAGTGCAGTGAACTCTGGATCATTCCAAGAATGCAAGAACCAACAAATGCTCGCAACACGATCTGAATGTAGCAACCAGAGTAAGTCATCCAACATCTTCCCTCCCACATATAGAGAATCTTAAGAGGAAACGGAGACGGTCATGGAACTGTGTTAAATGCTTATGAGACACATCTGGATTAACTTAGTTACTTTTGATACTGTGATTTTTAGGGTTTAAAAAGGTCCCAGTGACACAGTAAAAGGTGTTGACTGGACTGATAAGGAGGGAATGATTTTAGGAATGTTATGAGACGGTTTAACATGGTTATTCAACCCATAAAAGGTGACTAACTCAAAATTTTAAAAAGGGCAAATCCAAGTGTGGGGCATGCAATAAATGTCACCTGATCAGCGTAGCTTGCATACTTCCCACTGAGACCAGGAGTTTGGTTTGTTTGTACGTAATCGCAGAATTCTCCTGCAAAAAGCCTTTAATCATGAATATAGAACTAAAGACGCAACATTCATTTGAGCTGTGGTCAGAGCAGCATTTCCCCAGCTGTCCAGTCAACTCTTACATGTGAATTCACAAAGCTTTTGACACTTCTGAATTAAAGACTGAAGCAGCACAGTATAACTTTATTTGACAAATAATGTAATGGCAAAAACTTCAAGTTACTTTTCAGATTTGTACACGTTTACTAAGCACTGCCATCTAGTGGTTTATTAAAATATGCAATTAGAAAGTGAAATATTTCTAAATGTAAAAATGCTTACAAAAATTAAAGTACTTAAAAATAATTATAAAAATAAAAAGTCACATGATTCAGCTTTAAATTCAGATCTATTTTAAACTATGCTTCATTTTTAAAATGGTTTAAAGTCAGTTCAAAAATACATCTGTGTCAACCACACACTTCACAATTTGTCCACAGGATTGATTACACAAAGGCCTGTGTAAAGAACTTTATTTCATTTTTGATCCATAAACAAAAAAAAAAAAAAAAAAGAGGCTCCTTTCAGATGAGGGAAAACAAGGCACCAAAGGGAGTCGTGTGCCTCATCCAGCTGTAGTATCAAAGCAGGACAGAGGACAGCCTTCCAGGGAACTTCACGTTTCCCAGAACAGGTCGTCTTGTTTCAGGCTGTTTCTGAACTTTTGAGTCTCTCTGAGTAGCTGCAGGTTGTTACAAGTCATCAAACTTTTCTTTGCTTTCTGTTTGGTCTTTACAGGAGAGGGAACAGGTGGCCTGATCCCACTCAGCTTTTTGGCTGTGTGGTCCTCGTCTTGTGACTGGCTCTGGGTCAGTTTGTGGACCTGTGGAAAAGCCCAAGACGATCAACATCAACACCCGCCAACAAAACAAAAGACGGCTCACTTTTTCAAATGACCATGTGGGAGAATGCTTTTTTTGACTTTAAGTTCATGCGTCCCATTCACTGGTTGTTTCATGCAACCCATTTTCACACAACACCACCTTAAGAATAAAATTTTACAGATGCCACAAAAACTGCATGTTGGACTTCAAAACTTAGTGGAGCTTAGACAACAGTCTCCTAAAGACGAATGCAAACGGCAAAAAATGAAGGATGTTTTAGACCAGTGGTCCCCAACCTTTTTGTAACTGCAGACCGGTCAACGCTTGACAATTTACCGCGTACCGGAAGGGGGGGTGAAATAACAAACGTGAATCCACTGTGTGCTCATATAGAACTTTATTAGCACATTGCTCCAACAATATAACGCTATTATAACATCAAACTCCCTGGTCGCCCGTGAATGAATCTCCTGTATGTTTGCGTGCCCGACACTCACAAACTCTCTATTCTCCTCTCCTTTCCCCTCTCTTGTTAGGCCCGGTATTGATTGATCCATGGACCGGTACCGGTCCGCGGCCCGGGACCACCGTTTTAGACTATTTGCTAGTTTTAAGAATTCTAGTGAAGAAGATTTTTCTTATCCCATAGGGTTAAAATAAGACAATTTTGACTAGATTTATGTAATATCAACCTTATTTCTAGAGAGATCAATCATTACATTTTTTAAATTCCTTTGGTTATTGAACATCTGTACAATCAAGCCTCTTGGTTGCACTGTTATTCACATACCATCTGCTGGTGCTTGCGGAGTTTAGTGATCTGAGCTCCCTTCTCCTCCATCCTGGCAACCAGCCTCTCCAGTTCCCTCTCCAGGTCGTCTCTCTGCTCTTGATGTTGAGTTGCATCTATCTGACGCTCCAACTCCTGCTGCTCACTGACAAAATCATTCATTCACAATAACAAAGTTGCAAGACGTTTTAAAACAACACAAAAATGTGAGTTACTCACAAGCTCATTTGTCCAAGTTCATCCTGGAGAGCCAAGAGCAGGTCGGACAGCGAGCCCAGCGACTGATCCACAGGTGGACTGGCAGGCTTCTGGAAAGCAGTGAAAGATGTAGAAAATTCCTTATGGAGGCTTTTCTTGGCTCCACGTCCAGACCTATGCAGGGCGCTCACTCGGTCACACAGCTGAGGCTGGTGATGCTTCATCATGTGGAGGATGGTTTGAACATTGGCGTGGACTGAATGGCTCGGACTCGTTGACTGAGAAAGTCAAGCGGAAATAAATTTAATCAAAAGGAAGCAAAAGACAACATAATTTTATAAGATGTAGTTTCAAAGTAAAAGTGGAACATATGGAAAGACTTACTGTTCCAGCAACAAAAGGCACTTTTATGTGCCTCTGGCTGCCGGACGCCAACTCATCCTGTTTAGAGGTTTTCTGAGGAAGAAGACAGCCGTTGTTACTGCCATGTCCAAGCCAGGTACTTTCCTCATTAACAAAATGTCAACAGCTAATCCGTTTTAGAAAAAAGTAAAGAACATTTTTCGTTGTCTTCTTCTGTTGCTTTTCTTCACTTCTTGGCACAGACAATCGCAGGTTGACGTCCAACTCTCTCTGCAGCTGTTGACAAAGACAATACCAGAAAATCAAATGATTTTCTATTTCCACATGGAAAACACAAAACAATACAGCATCCACTTCATTTATAGCGATTTGTTTAGCAAATCAAACTCAAACCCATAAAATGTGGGGCCACTTATAATGGCACATAAGTGCACAATTCTGTCCATCTCGAGTCAGATCTATCATTTTCATGTGCATTTTGCATGCACAAACCAAATATAACAGCTAAATGATAAACTTGCGACATTACACTTTTATGCAACTAGTATTTCATCAACAAACATTTCTGAAATTAACACCGACTGACCTCATCTGCCTTCTCCTGCACAAGTTTACGCTCATGCTCTTCTGTCAGCAGTTTCTGCTCCAGAAGAGCAAGTTTCATCTGTAAGTAACCACCACACGACGAAGTAATAAATGTATAGGTCAGCGCGTGACGACTCGTGTGATTAATAACTTAAAAGTTACAGACATTCTTGTTACCACCTCTGCCTCAGTTTGGGTTCTGCTCAATTTGAGATATTCAAATTCAAGTTTTTCCAGCTTCTCCTGCTGAGTTTGGTTGTTTAAGTTGCTTGTTTGCTGGCTCTGGAGTGACGCCTATAAGCGAATTAAAAAGAAAAGGGGGTGGGGGGTACAAGAGAGATTATTTGGGTCTTTAGGGAAAAAAAAGGGCTTAGACCACTTATGGTTGAGAAATGACGGACAAACAGAAACAAGATCATAACAGTATCAGAGACAGAAATCACCTGTCGACATCTTGTTAATTTGTTTATTTTTAATTTTTAAAAGATAATTAAAGACTTTTGCAAACTACAGTTGTTTCTTGGATACCAACACTACTGACTGTGAATAAATTCAAGCTCATAGTTGAGATTACATTTTTAAAAAGACTTCTTTTTCAGTAGGTTTACCTGATTTTCCATTAAAGCACTCCTCCCCCTTTTGGCATTTTCAACCATTTTCTTCATGTAGTCCAGCTGTTTTTCAAGAATCTTACAGCGTGCCTCTGCAGACTGTAGTTTTGCATCCAGCTCTGCCAAAAGGAATAACCATTAAATAATACAGTATTAAGAAAATAAGCATCCAGGAAGACATTTTATGGTCCTCCTAACTTACCTTCCTGAGCAGAGTTATCCGACACCGGCAGGCTGGTTGTGGTTTGACTGTGTGACGATGGGAGCCGATGATGCTTTTGGGCACCAATGGAGAACTGGAGGTGCCTCTTCTCAGCGTGCTTCCTCTCCGACTCCAGGCGCCTGATTTTCTCCTGGAGAGTCTTTAGTGCGTCAACAACAGCTGTGGGGTGGGTGGATGGGGTTAAAAACAAAATATGACGTTAACAGAATGCACCACCAAACATAACTGAAAGCTTCGTTGCACCTTTGCTGTCAATGTTTCGTGTGGTCTGAGACAGATGACTGGCAGTCTGGACGTCCGCAGGTGGATGAGCAGAAAACTGCAGCCGTGCGGGAACCGACCCCATCCTGTCCGGAGGCTGGTAGTAGCTGCCGATGTAGCTGTTTTTGGAGGGCGAGTCCGAATTCTGCACACAAGCGGACGACGCTTTAGACATTATAAACCCCTCCCCGTGACCAGTGAATATTTTCATCATCGATTTCGTTTCCTGAACTGTTGTATATTCCCAACTGCGGATCAGTTTCCTTGACAACTGAAAAGCACCTGACGTTTAGCTTCCAACCACAAACACATTTTTTAATAATTTGCCGTTTTTTTATTATGCAAAGGTAACCAATTTGTTTCTCGTGTGGGAAAATAAGTGAGACGAAAAATAAAACCATAAAAAATGAATTTTTTGTGAAAGAAAACGGTAACAAGCTAACGGCTAACGTTCGTTTGGCGACGGTTACCTGGTCGTTGTTTGCCTCCATTTTGCGAGATAAATCAATATAATGGTTTCGAAGCTACGTTTTTATTTGTATATGATGATTTAAGCTTGTTTACGAAAGTTTCAAATGCGTTTCCGTCGCTAATTAACCGAATCAGTTCAGTCACATATCGAGCGAGCGGTCCGAGCGTTTTAAATTTCCCTCCGTTTTGCCGCCCTCCTCTGTGGTTCCGCCTGCGCGGGGTTCCCTCCTCCATACAGTTCTAGACGGTTGAGGGCAGATGGAGACGAAAGGCTGCATCTGATAGAGGTTTTATCACTGACACATCCCCTGACAGTGTTATATAATCTAGACGACAAGAAAAAACAAAACGTATGAGAAAAGGAAACGCATCTCTTCTTTTCATTTTTTAATTCAGGCTGCAAACAGTAAAAGCCCTACAACCTCTCAACAAAGCAAGAAAAATGAAAATGCATGCAGATTTGAAATGGAAAAAGCCTATATTACACATCTTACATCTTAAACGCTGTTAATATTGACAAGTTATGTGCCTTTAACCAGAATAATGATGTCATTACAATAATTTTCCAAAGACTTATCTTTATCATTATAAATCACTGTCTGTTATAGAGTAACTCACACAATCTAAAAAATGTAAAACATGAAATTTAAGGCAAGGTCCTCAGAAATACTGGAATCACACATTCTTCATTGTGCTTTTTTGGTGCAGACAAAAGACATTATTGCCTGATTTGATCATCCATAACCAGTAAATACCAGTCCTATGACTGTGCAACCAAAAGCATTTTTTTATATATACCTGCCACAAGAAGGTATATTTTTGCCTCTCGTTTTGTGCTAAGATGTTTTCTCTAACATACCATCACATGGCACGTTAAAATCCCACTTTGGCTTTTTTTTAATTAATATTTGTCATTGACATGTCTGTAGTCAGACTAAAACCACGGGCCGTCCCACTGTGCATGTTAGCAGCTAAATACAAATGAGGATGAAGGAACAAGAAATAGAAACGTTATACATTTTCTCCTCTCTCCTCTTGTTTTTTCTGTTGCCTGTCTTTAATTTGAGATAAACAAGTACAAGGGGGGGGCTGTCGCTCGCTACGAAATGTAAAGCTCTTGGGACTTGTAGTTCAAACTGGCTCTCCTTTAAAACAAACACCGAAAGAGAAAAATACAGCTCCCTTGAACCCTTACTACAGAAGGGAAAAAAACAACAACTTTCCCTGCACCAATCATTTGTCATAATCTGAAGGTAGACGCCTATGGAAGGCCCTCTGAGCGCTCTTATTGGATGACTTTTCTGTCAATCTCGATGTTTCCTCCTACCGATTCTACCCTTGGAGTGCTGGTCAGTGCAGAGATAAAACGTCCCTGAGCTGAAGACGTGCACCGAAGAATGTGGATAAAGTGAGTGTTTTAGAATGACACTGTTTATTTTTGATTTGTACTGAACGGTTTGTTTACGTGAACGTCTGTTTCGCCGCCACTCACTTGTACTTTCCCGGCGTCTTTGTTAACGCTCAGCTTGATAAACATTGAGACGACAGGCAGAGACAGACAAGCATTGAATGGACTTCAGTGACATGCTGTTTAAACACGTTACGCCGGGTTGTGTGTGTGTGTGTGTTTTTAATAGAGCTGTGAGATGCGACCAAACAGTTTTTACCCCTCCTCTTCTTTTGTTCCCTGCAGAAACAAATAGTTTTTATAAGTGTTTAGTGCCCAGGCTGGAGAGATTGCTTTTTAATGGAAGTGGTAAGAGTACAGCTATCACAGTGCCATAATCAATTAATTACAGATGACGTAGTTACTAGTACTGGTACTGACAGTATTACTTACATAATGTCGGAGTTCCCATATTCTACTATTTTCTTAGGTTAGGTACAACATTATGGCATTATGGCTTGAATTATGTTTTTTTTAAAGAATTGTGAGCAACATTTGTTCTGCTGAGGGATAAGCCATTTGATGAAATTCTATATTTGGATTAATTATTTATGATGCAAATTAGATTTTTTTTTTTCACCATTGCAAGGGAATATCTTGGTTTAATGAGTTTGATTGTATTGTATTGTAGAAAAATATCAATTTCAATTCTTAAAAATACAAACTCAGAGCTGCATAGATCCAAGTCAGCTCTGCATTAAAATGATCACTAATATAAAATTTTTATGTAAAAAGACATCCTTTGGGAAATGATTAATAGATTCACTTCTAGTACGGAGGGGGATATTTTGCAGCAGAAAATGGAAACTAATTAAACCTCTGTCTCCACATTACATCACATTTTTAGCATTTTTCTGGTGTATTGGTATTATTAGCCAATAGAATTTACAGGTAGGCCCGTCTGACAATAATACTATTGCACGTACCCACCTACCACCTGTGTAATTAAAAAAAATGACCATGCCTATTTTCATCATGTGTTATATATTTGTAGCCTTTTGTGAGACAGCTCTAGCATTCATCCTTCGCGAACTGATGGAGATGCAGGACCAGGAGTCTCTGGGGCGATGGGACAGGCTGGGCAGCCAGGATGCCAGCTCCAGAGCCGAAGCAATGGAGGTAATCTGCCAGGAGGTCACGAGAAAAGTGGAGGCCATCGGACCCATAAAATCATTGCCACATTCTCCTCCAGCCTTGGGAAGCCCTCCAAACAGCGACTTGAATGACATCCTGGCTCACATTCTCATGCTCTCCAAACGGTGTCCTTTTGAAGATGTCAGAAAGCGATGTGTCCAGCTTCTGCAAGACATCCAGGTAGGAGATTCACACTGGTGAGCTTTTCGTTTCTCACCAGTGTTGGATTTTATTATCCCGCCGCCACCTGCCATCCTCCTCTCCTCACCTCTCAATAAGCACTGCAAACATTGTGGTTTAGTCAAAGCCTCACCAAGACAAATACATGTTTTGACTAGTGCATTGGAATCAATGGCACTATGAAACATCATACACTCATTAAATACCCTTTCATACCTTTTAAATACTGCAAGAACTTAGAATTTACATTCCTTTAACTCAACCTATATATCTCCTCAATTGATATATAGTTTAAAACAAATACATTGTAATGCTCTGTAATTCCACAACTCTTAAGACTTGAAAGAAACTAAAAACAACCATAAAGTTTGGCATATTTATTTTAAATTAAAAATGATAAGACAGCTGTTTTCATAAGCTTGATAACTACATTTAAATGTGAAAAATCTGTATACGTTTAGAAACCTTTAATCCTTTGCAATGTAATTAAATGTACATTATTTTATTTTAGTTTTTTAATTAAATGATTCACAACTTTCAGTCTTTTTCATATTTAATACTCTGCTCTTGAGTGATTAAAATTTTTAAACCAATGGTCTAATATTGAACTGCGAACCTGCAGTTATCTGAAATCTCTTGATTACTGTAAGTAAAAGTAAAAGTAGTCAGTACTTTGACGTGTATGTGAGCACCGCTCTGATGTCATAATGTCCCCACAGTTTCTATGATCAACACAGACGCAGCTCGTGAACACAAATAATGCCCTGCCTGAGTTGTGCAATGTTTGTACATAAAAAAACAAAAAGGCTGGTAATAACAAGTAGATCAGGAACAGTGTGAACATCTTGTGTTGTTTATACTGTACGCAGCTACCGTTTACACTAACTGAATACTAACTGAAATACAATATTTAAGATTCTTCAAAATGTTTTTTGGCTGAATATTTTGACAAATCAACCTATAATAATCTACCAATAAATATACATGACCCTTACATATGAACATTTTCTTGAAGAGTTGTCCAAACTGAAAAAAACTTTATCCCATCCATTACTGGCATCATAACAACATGTTGTTCAATATGTATGTTTTCTCTTTCCTTTAACCTTTTTTCTTTTTAAATTGCAATTGGCACAGTACGTGTTTGCTCTTGTCATTTTATGATGTTTTGCTGAAAGATTGATTTATTTTTGATGCTTAATGATTGGAACGTGATTGTCGCCAGGATGGTTGGCGCTACAATTACACCTTTTATACCAACTTAAATCTGTGTCAGAACGTCCAGTGAAGCTTTTTTTTTTAAAATTTATTTTAACTTGACTGTGGTCTGTTCCACTTAACAAGTCCTCTTAAAAACAAACAAAAACTAAGACCAACAACTTTTGATTCCTTGGCATGTTGTTTTTCTGAGGAAATGGACTGTTTGGCTCAGACAGAATTCCTGTTTGAGCAGAAGTGTTTGTGGGAGATGGAGGAGAGGGGCAGAGAGAGATGAGAGGGGCAGAGAGAGATGAGAGGGGCAGAGAGAGATGAGAGGGGCAGAAAGCTGCTTTGAGGGTTTAGCAGTGCTCCACAGTACACACCGTCTGGCATTTTTGAGTCATGTTAAGCTGCATTCGCACAGGGTTTGCCAAAGGCTGCGTTTATGAGTCCAGTGTCATATCTAATGTCGTCCTGGTCGCATGGTTAAAGACCCCCCGCCCCCGACCACCACGGACACACAAACAAACAAACAAACACTTTTCTAACACTGTTAGGGATGAGAGGGGAGGGGCTCTGGCTCAGACGGTTCTCTAATACCAGCAGACAAAACCTTTGAAAGCACAGACAGTGTTTTCCTCATGTCCAGTGGAAGCGGAAGGCCTCCTGCTAGGTTAGAATAATTTACCTAAATTCCAGATTACCTCACTAAACTTAAGCCAAGAGCAATTTTCTTTGAGTTTTGGCTTTTGCTCCAAATTCTATATTGTGTTGATGAATTTTATCAGCTGTAAAACTCAAACAGCCTCCTTTTTATTTGTGTATTATGTGAAACGTCTAATTTCAGGCAACCAGTTAAAAAAAAAAAAAGTTTTATATTCTGAAAAATGATAAGAGAGGAAAATAAAGTTTCATGTGCAGTTATTACCAGTGTAGCGAGTCCTTTAATGATTCCTATTCAATACGTTTCCTTAATTTCTTTGGAAACATTAGTTTCTATTCTATTTATCAACATTTTGAAATCCTATGTTGCCCTAATATTGCCGAGCCACAAGGGTCAGAGGTTACAAGGTTGTGTGCAAAAATAGGTCCCGTGTGCATGCGAAGGGGTCAGGTTCCCATAAACCGTCCTTGTGTGAGGGTCTGCTGGGGTGGACAAGGGTCAGAACTGCTTATCCGTGCTGATCTAGTATGATGAGCATAAGCAGACGCCGTCAGGGGGTCCTGCTCTAACCTCAAAGCCGAGTTATTGATCTGAGGCATATTGAATGAAAATGCTGCTTGCAAACACAAAGTCACAAATCCAAGGTAACATTACAGTTGGTCTGGTAGAGTCCATTTAAGTCATGGGAAAGTCATACAGACTTTTAAAATCTAATTTCCAGGCCTGGAAAAGTGATGCAATTAATTAAATAATTGAAAAGGTCATATAACTTAATGTATTGTATGTACTCTAATTACCTGGCTATGTTATATTTGTCTTACATTAATGATCGTCTATATTATATATTTTTTTAATTGTAAGTATGAAGGAGTACAGACCAAAGATTTTAAAATGTGTGGGAACTGCATCAGCTGACTCTGGACCTCTGAAGTTCACCCTATGGTTGAGAGATTCCCAGTCTTGGTTGGCTGAATAGAGGCAGTGGGGCATTTCTTTGTGTTATGTAATTACAGCTTTTTTTTCAGCCCCTTGTCCGTACTGGAAGTAAGAACTGCTCTCAGAAGATCAGCCTGTTATTGTGCTGCAGCGTACAGGAATGAAAAGATCAAGTAAATTAGTAGATGGAGTCAAGAATGCATATAAAATAAAGCATAGACTTAGTGTCCCTTTGAATTTAATTCACCCAGGTTCAAAGTATGTTTGGTCAGTTGGCATTGGAGCCCAAACCATTTTAATATTTTTATTTGGTTTTGATGTAAAATTCTAAATTATTGTCACAGCATATTAGTTTTGCGCTTCAATTTAAGCACATGTCTTGGTGAATGCACCATCAGTAATGGCTGTAATTGTGTTAGAACATTGGTCAAATAAACAACAGCTCTTACAGGTAGAAATAAAGCATTATGTAAAACAAGAAAAATCCAACAAGACGTGATTTACTTGTTTCTTTTGATTGTGGGAATTTGAACAAGATTAAAAAAAAAATACACAAAAGGAGGATACAGAGTGTGAGGATTTTGGGGATTTTTCAGAGCTAGCAATCAGGAACAAGACTTCTTCCTCTAAAACTGCAAACCGAAGAACAAAAGGGCTCCAGGGGACTGCTCAGAGGTGTAGGGATGAATATAATCTGTCTGAAAAGAGGATGTCCTTTATGGTCTAAATTACATATCCCATAGTTTTCGCTCACCCATCCAAATAATCAGAATCAGGTGTTCCAATCACTTCCGTGGCCACAGGGGTATAAAATCAAGCACCTCTGCATGCAGACTGTTTATACAACTATTGGTGAAAGAACAGGTCGCTCTCAGGAGCTCAGTGAATTCCAGCGTGGGACTGTGATAGGATGCCATCTGTGCAACAAATCCAGTTGTGAAATTTTCTCGCTCCTAAATGTTCCACAGTCAACTGTCAGTTGTATTAAGAGAACATGGAAGTGTTTGGGAACGACAGCAACTCAGCCACAAAGTGGTAGGCTACGTAAACTGACGGAGGTCAGCAGATGCTGAGGAGCATAGTTCAAATGTGTTTCACTTTCTAGAGAGTCAATCGCTACAGACCTCCAAACTTCATGTGGCCTACAGATCAGCTCAAAGGAACTCTGAATGCTTCAGCATACCAAGACATTTTGGACAAGTCCAGTCTCCCAATTTTGTGGCAACAGTTTGGAGCTGGCCCCTTCCTCTTCCAACATGACTGTGCACCAGTGCACAAATCAGGTCCATGAAGACCTGGATGACAGAGTCTGGTGTGGATGAACTTGACTGGCCTGCACAGAGTCCTGACCTCAACCCGATAGAACAACTTTGGGATGAATCAGAGCGGAGACTGAGAGCCGGACCTTCTCGTCCAACATCAGTGTGACCTCACAAATGCGCTTCTGGAAGAATGGTCAGAAATTCCCATAAACACTTGTGGACAGCCTTCCCAGAAGAGTTGAAGCTGTTATAGCTGCAATGGGTGGACCGACGTCATATTGAACCCTATGGATTAGGAATGGGATGTCACTGTGAGCGAATACCTCTTGTCTTTGAGAAAGTCTAAGACAGTAGCATTTCTTTGCTGCGCTACTCCTCATATTAACACGTACTTATTTAGCTAATTATATGGACATTAAAAATAACTAAGCAGTCCCAGTAATAAACATGTATGTGTGATTAATTAAGTGAAATGGCTTTGTGGCTTTTGAACTCTTCCCAGAATAACTCTCAACATGTGCAAGGCACTCAGGGATGGAATCATATATTGATAATTTAATTTATTTATGGAACGTGCACAACAAAGCATTTGTCATACATGATTTAAAGGGCATGCCCTGCCTTTGAACTTGAGTGTCAAGCCTGAAATGATGTATAATTAAGCACACATATTGCTCATGTACTTCTTGCACCTAGTGCACAGTCTCTTGGAGGTTTTAAGGCTATTTTTGGTAGGTGGGTATATGGTCGGACTGCATTCCTTTAAAGGTGTGTTGCAATATTTTTGACTTTCTGTGCATAAGCTTATTTTGTAAGCATTGCTGTCTCAACGGTGGCATGACTTTGTTGAGGCTACACAAACAAACCTGACTTGACAACCTTGACGGACAGGAGTGTGGACAGATGCATTATGACTTTTCTGAGAAGGAAGGATCAGAGTCCAGACGTAAACAGTGGCATTTGTTCAGAAAATTCTTCAGGTTCTCTCTCACTGTCACCGTCACAGAAATTTGTGCTTGTGTGCTTCATTACCTGCCTTGGTGCATGAATGCAGGTATTCAATGCACATGCCATTTTCTTGGTCGATGCACGATATATGTTTGTGTGTTAGAGGCACCGCTTCCACGGGTCTGCGGCAGAAAGCACGTTTCACAAACACTGGTTTTATAACCTGAACTCTGAGTTGGTGAACCCTGAGATGAGACAAGCTGCATGTGTAGGTAATGATTTATGACCTAAATAAAACATTTTTTATTCAGCGCTGCCCTGAATATAATTATGAAAAATTATATGTTAATTGTGAATTCAAAAATAAGACATACAATAATCTGAAAGAAAATCTGCTATCTTTTGAGATTCTGAAGTTTTATGCATAAAACATGATTTAAAAAAAAAAAAGAAATCTGGTTCTTATCAGGTTTTTAAAATTAAGTAAATACCACTACAGATGAAGAACAGCAAATTAAATATTTCTATGTCTTTATTAAGCACCTTTTTATTTAGTAGCTTGTAGAGCGATAGGACCAATAACATGAAATAAATGTTTTCTTTGTGACATTATCACTCTCTCTCATCACACACTTTTTCTTTAGAAAGTTGGTTTAATTCTTAGAGATCTGTGGGTATTTATTTCTCTTAAAGTCTTGCCTAAGCATTTCAGTTGAGTTGAGGTCTGGACTTTGATTTTCCGTTCTTTTCTTTGTCAAGACATTCTGTTGTAGGTTTGTGGGTGTGCCGTGGGATCGTCATCATGTTTCATGACCCACTTTTAAGCCTTAGCTGTCAGACAGATGGCATCACATTTGACTGTGGAGTTCTTGTGAGTGCAGGGTATCCTGGTCCTGTGCCTGCAGAGTAACTCCAAATGATCACCCCCCCCCCCCCCCCCCCCCCCCCCCCCCCCCCCCCCCACCACCACCACCACATATGATAGCTTGTAAGAGGTGTTTGTGCTGATATGCAGTGTTGGGTTTCACTGAACACTGCATGTGAGGCGTGCATATAACGGCAAAACATTTCAACTTTTAAGGTAAGGTATTCTGTGCAAGGGACGTTGTTCCAGAAGTCTTCTGGTTTGTTCAGATGCATCTTTGCAAGCCTAAGTCTGCTTGCCTCCTTATTAGAGAGGAATAGCTGTCTTCTGGCAACCCCTCCAAACAATTCATACTTGCGCAGTCTTTTTATTTTTGGCGTTTCGTTGAGCGTTGTATGGTCTGGACTGGAGGCGAACCTGCCAAGAAATCTATTTCTGGAAAGATGGGAAACTCTCTTGAAGGCTTTATACTTAACAAATAAATAATTCTACTCAGTAGTCCTTAAAACTCTTCCCAGATCTTGCTGATATAGACCAGCGACTGAATACGGATGAATTTTTCTTTATTAATATTACAGTGCTTTGTCAACTCCTTTCCCTTCCTTTTAAATACCACTTGCGAAGAGCAGCCACAGTTTTGTTATTTGGTGCGCTGAAGACATGTAAGCTTATGATGAATCCACACGTCAGTGGAGTCATAAAGATGTAATTTCAGTGTTCCTAAAGACTTGAGCTTCCCCGAATCATTGGACAGGGGGACAACAGCAATAGCAGGAAGTGACCTTTGGCATAGAAACTGTACAGTTAAATGTTCCCTTTTTTTTCTCCTTTTTTTTTTTTTTTAAAGCTGTTTACCAGCTGGGGAGAGTGGTGGGTGGAATGGTGATTGGATCTTGGGTAGGAGGGTGCAAGTATTGTGAATGACTTTTTTATCTGAATGAAGCCTCATATTGAGCCAGTTGTGACTTTTCTGCATTTTATCTTCCCTCATAATTTGGATTATTGTACACTTTAGCTGTCCTGTTGTGGAGGCCTTGAAGCCTTCAACAGTGCTTCTACAAATTGAGGAGCAAAGCAAGTAAACGTCTGGCTGTCCACATTAGTTGGGACTAGTAGGGTCACCATTTAGATAAAGTGATAGGGAACTTATGTTCAGTTGGCAGACTCTCGTTTTCTCCATCTCCTATTCAACCATCGCTTCACAGCTGTTGTGTTGTGCCGCATTCTCCTCTACAGTTTCTTCCACACACTTCCATCCCACTCCCTTTCTTTCCCACTCCCCCTCAGTTCATGAATAGCACAGCCAGAAATAATTGCAGACGAGCCAGCACCCCCACCGCCCAAGTAACGGTGCCAGCCGACCAACCTACTCCGTTACGGCACCTCGTGTCACTGGTACCATGACGGACTGCTTATGTTGTGCAAAAACCAATATCCTGCACCAATATCCTCCAACAAACATTTGACATTTTAGTAAAATCCTTGTAAATATGAAGAAAAAAAGCCATCTGTTGAATCTTGTTTTTTTTTTTGTTTTTTTTTACTGTTTTGCTTACAATTTGAAAAAGGAATATGGTATTATTTATTTATTTTTTTAATCATCTATTCAGGCTTACAACAGGATTGATAGTGACCTAGTTGCACATTTCCCACAAGCCCCCTCCTCTTTAGTCTTGAGTGTGCCGCTGACAGCATGATGCACTGGGTGGAAGGTGGGGCTCCTGTCGGATCAAAGGGGGAGTCTGTGTGTTTGTAAGCTTTCCTCCCAAGTGAGATTCGACTTCAAATAAAGAAGCCAGGGATGGGAATTTAATGTATCCTCAAGACGCTGTAAAAAGGGCGTATTATAATTAGCAATCAAGAACTGTTGCAAGTCATATTTTTAAGAGAGAGGAAGGGGAAAAACAAAGATGGAACTGATACAAACACGGTCTTTCTTTGTTGAGTGAACAACCTCCACTGGAAAACTATTAACAGCCCATTAGTACAAAGACCGGTTTAAAAGGAACCCCTGGTAATAAGACTTGTATGCTCGTCTTACTGTCTTCTACAAAATTACATTGTTAAAAAAACACTGTTAATCAGATATTTTCAATTAGACTCCAGGATGGCATACAGCCAACACTTAACATTTACCGGTTCAGTAATGTTAAAAATTTACCAACCAGCAGTGAAGATATTGACTTAGTGCAATATGGTGCTGCTTTTGGATGAAGTTTCTAGCAAACGGGGAACAAAGGCACTAAGGCATGTCTTCAAATCTTTCCTTGACAACAGTAGGTCAAGACAGCTTCCTGGAGGTTGTTATCTTGCCACATCTTTCTTGATCCATGTGATGACCTTTCCTGACCAGAGTTAACAGGAAACGGCTCACCCGTGTTACTTGTAGTGATTGGGGTTTATAACAAAATGTTTGTAATGTTTACCTTCCTCACATCGGTGCACGTTTAAAGAAACATCTTTAAAGTAGTATTCATCTCTTGGAATCAAAATTCCAATCAGCATGTGGAGCCAGTATCGGCTGTCAGGACACATCGAGATAAACCAGAGTCATGCAAACTCCAAGTCACTATGGTCAATCTAGAATCACCATTCAAACCAACTGGATGCATGCACGAGGAGAACATGGAAACATTCCTATGAGGTGACAATGCTGCAGCTCTCTGTTATATTTTATTAGGATAATATCTTCTGTATGATGTACTTTCTGTGGTGCAACATTATAAGAATGCATTAAGCAAAGTCCATTAGGCCCTTTTTTGTAGAGGTATTTGTTTTTTCCCCCCAACACATTTCTAGTTTTACTGCTGCAGACACACACTACAGATCAGTGTGAGCGTGGTCAGATTGTTGTTGCAGTGCTGTCATCTTTCTCCAGATTTTTACCAACGTCTTCCCTTGACCTCATTTTTGTTTTTCAGGAAGCTTAAGGAAAAGTGCTTAGGGAAAGACAATAGCCAATAACTTTTACAACTATTTGACCTCTCCACAGGGCTGTTCTGACTAGCCAATATCACTAATACCCCTAATGCATTGTGACACAACGGCAGGCTACAGGGTTTAGTTCAGAACTTTAAAAACAAAGACATCCGGCCCCTTGAAATATCTCAACCATAGCCGTTTGTTTATCTAACAAACCCTGCAAGTCATATTAACCAGGGTTCATTTCTACTCTGTGTTGGGATTTATACAGAAGCACAGCTGAAGCAGATTTGCTTTTTAATGATCCCATCTGAGACAACATCCCAACATAGGTTACGATTTTTCATTTATATGATGATATAATGCCATTTTATCTAAGAACAGTTTGCCTAGTGGTACATAACACAACTACAACATAATACTATAGCATGATGTCACACCCCTAAAAGGTTAAAAAGAGTGAAAAACAAATAGTTAAACTGGATATAGATAATTGGGCTTCCTTGTTTTGACTTCTAGTTTTTAGCCTCAGACTAAGCAGAATTGGCTGGAAGCTCCTGTTATTTCTTTTTTCCGGAGCACGTATTGTACTCTCCTTTCGGTTTGTTTACTGATGTCAGTAAAAGTTGAAGCTTCCAAATACAGTTCATTGCGAGTGTGAAAGAAAGAAATCAGTTGTTCAGCAGTTTAACAGCACATATCCTAAACTGTTTCATCCACAAAGGCAACTGAACCTTTTTTCTTTTTTCTTTTTAACTCTTCTAGCTCTCAGATTCTTTTACATAAGGAGACATTATACCTGTGTTTCGACTGCAGGCCAATCACATTTATTGCTCAGATCAGACATCCCATAGTAAGGGTGGGTTCAAAGCTAACCTGAATTGGGAAGTCAGATCTTGAAATTTTGGCTTTTGCCATCGCTGCATCTTAGCTGCGTATTGGTTCAAGGTTTGCTTTTTTCATGACAAAAGTACCTGTGCTGAAGCCTGAACCCAAAGTTCCAGTTCTGTGACCCTCATGTTGTCTTATGTTGCAAAGCTGATGCAAAAGACCTGTGGAAATCTGAACCCTACGGAGTTCTGACAGATATGCGTTTGAGGATTTCTCTTGCAATTAAATTTAATTTCAAACTGCAGTTTGAAACCACTTCTCAATGTGGTTTGAATGTGATTTACAAAAGTAGGTTTCCTTTTGTTTCTTTCTTTCAAACTGCTCAGTCGTTCTTAAAGCAGTTTGTTTGCATTCTGGATTTTGAGCTGAGAGACTGAAAGAGAATTAGGACTTAAAACAAGGATTAAGACTAAAAAGTGCAGGTTTATATATATACAAACAATTATTGAACTGAAAAGAACTGAACTGAAAAGAGCCATTATTAAAGTCTTAATTACAGCTGAAAATGTCTTGTCTTAAGAATTTAAATGGCCTGTTGTGAAAAAATCAAGC
Organism: Xenentodon cancila; assembly: GCA_014839995.1. Classification (NCBI taxonomy): domain Eukaryota; kingdom Metazoa; phylum Chordata; class Actinopteri; order Beloniformes; family Belonidae; genus Xenentodon; species Xenentodon cancila. The sequence continues at coordinate 13,063,651 of CM026209.1, forward strand.
CTATCAAGCAAGATTATGAGGACCTGACTGAGTAAGCTGTGTTTAAACTATTCTTGCTGCCTTTTGCAGGTTGTTGGACCTAAGAGTGTACAGTGGTCATCTGCCACCCGGAATGTCGGTAGTTTGATCCTTTGTGCATGTGCAGTCCATGTGTTCTGTGGGTAATCTGAACTCCACGTTGCCCATAAGTTGTTCATTTGTGGTTTAGTGTGTACATGACAGGAAAAAAAAGCACTGCATAGACTAAAACATCTGGAAAGACAAAGAAGCACTGTTATAGTGTGTATGAGGATGAGTGAAGAACTGCACTAGAGCAAGAAAAGTGCATTCATCCTTTTATCATTTTGTCTTTATACATGTTTTTTTTCCTGTGAATAAAAAGAAAATTCAGTTATTGCATCTCAGCTCTGAGGGCGGCTGTAGTTTTGTCTTGTGTTGGAACCAGTCTACATACCGTGAACCAGTTGTGTTTGAATAGACTTTGGCTGTTTTTAAGCAGTTGAACAAGAAAAACAAAAGTGTTTTTATGGAGGAGGGGGAAGTGGGGACACTTGAAGACAGGTGTGCACACATAGGTGGACACACTTTTTTCTAAAAGAAAAACAATTTAGGGGAGGCTGCACATGACACAGCTTGTCTTATAGTCTTGAAGCTGCTGGACATGGGAGCCAGTTGTGTTTGGGATTAATTTGACTGGACTATAAATGAATCATCAGAGAGACTGTCCAGTGTCTGGGTGGGTGTGGGGTGGGGGCGTGGGATCTAACACTTTAATGCTTACCCTATTGCAGATGAAACAGAATTGTCCATTGAGTTATTTCATCACACAGGGTACTGAAGCGTTTACAGTTCACCTCTTTGGCCACAGGAGGGAGCTCTTTACTAGTTGTTAGTCTGATTTTTACGCACTCCTCTCAAGTTGCTTAATGCAAATTTTCCATGCCCTGGTCTAAATTCACGCATTGCCAAACATGATTATAATTTTTTCCTTTTGCCCTGGTCATCCCGTGTGTGGTGTGTGTGTGTGTGTGTGAGAGAGAGAGAGACTTGTCTTGTGTGTTTATCTAAATGTGTGCTAGACTGTCTGTCTTTGGATGTGTCTGAGTCTGTGTGTGCGTGTGTGTGTGTGTGTGTGTTTACACATCCTGAGAGATTTATTGCAGTGAGCATGCAGGATTTCAAGGCGTCTGCAGATCTGGTCACAAAGCATGAGTAGCCCAGTGGCTGTGGTCTAGATATCAGTACAAGGTAGCATATGTTAGGATATGAACCACACAGGCGCAGCAGCACCAGGATTAACCTACTGGAGAACAAAAACACAATATTAGGCACACATGCCCCTGCCTAGATGAGGAGGACTGTGTAAGCGCTGAAACAGAAGCTACAGCTCTCGTTTTAAGTTTTTAACGTTCAAAAATAGGTAATCATCAGAATTTTAGTGTCAGTAATATGTAGCCTGAGAGATGATAATTTATTGTTATTAAAACATAACAAACAATTCTATGAAAATCTGAGCAATGCAAAATGTAATGTATGCTATTTTATTACATTATAACTTAGGTGCAGTGGTTTTCAGACTTTGTTTTTGCTAACAAAATATACATATGTCAGAGGAAACAAGGTAAAATGAGTATTATTATTATTATTTTGTTTGTTTTGTTTTGCTTGTATGATATTCTTTGTCCTGAGGGACAAACTAGGCAGCCATATTCATAGAGTGTGCTCACAAAATCTGTTTCCACATCATACAATCCTGCAAAGACCTCACACTTTGTGACTTGAACTCAGCTACATCAGCACCTGATGGGTCATTTCCCATTGCGTCATCGTGCGGTGCTGCTCACCGAGTGAAGTCGGTTCACTCTACCCTCGGCAGTGTTGTCTTAAAATTCACTATGATGGGGTTGTTTTTTAGCGTTTCGGGTATTGTTTTAGGCCCAGTGTGCAACGGTGGAGGTTATTGTGCTCTCTTCTCTGGAGTATTGTCCAAGGCTGATGTATGTGAGCTTGTTTATGTTACAGCCAATTTGTCAGGACAGTGACAGTTCTAAGGCTACGGGACCGCCACATTCCCACAGTCGTTCACCTCTGACCTAAGCTCTTTTTCCTCCAAAATTTGTGTGTGCGTGATAAAGCAGCAGACTTGGAGTGTATTTCTGCTTGTGTGATTGACATACATTGTGTGAAGTAGCTGCTTGAGTGGGTTTACCAGATACTCCTTACTCAGTGCAGGAAAACACACACTGCCTCTCACGGACAAAGGTATCTGGCCAAAATCTGGACATGAGCATTCATGATGAAGGTTATTTAGTATCATATCATGATACATGCATGCATGCATGCATACATGCTTGTATGCATACATGCATGTATGTATGTATGCATGCATGCATGCATGCATGCATGTATGTATGTATGTATGTATGTATGTATGTATGTATGTATGTATGTATGTATGTATGTATGTATGTATGTATGTATGTATGTATGTATGTATGTATGTATGTATGTATGTATGTATGTATGTATGTATGTATGTATGTATGCATACATGTATACATGTATACATGCATACATGCATACATGTATACATGCATACATGCATACATGCATACATGCATACATGCATACATGCATACATGCATACATACAGGAGGCATATTTTGAAAGCCACTTTTTTCTGTGCTTAAGGGCATTTACCTGGGTATCTGAAGCGACTACCAACCTCTGTCAAACTCTGTCACTTTGTTTAGGGGCAACAAGGTCTATTTCTACTTGTAATCTTAACCCAAAATAAAAATCAGTACTTGCCTGCACTGTGGCTTAGATGTGGGAAGATGAAACTCGTTCATTCTTGTGTTTTTCTTTGCTGTTTGTGGTTATATCGTTTAATTAAGGATAGAAAAAAAAAAGATAATAATGCTACAAAATAAGCTAAACTAATACAGCGTTTGACATTTGATATCCCCAACTCTTTTTGTCGACATTGTCTTTTTTTTCACAGCTCAAAGCTCTTCTTTTTTTTATTTTTTTTTTTTTATTGAATGCATCAGTAGTCCAGCTTCAGAAACCAAACAACAAAAATAAACTTGTAAAGTCATTGAACTGTGACTTATGTAAGCAATAGTTTTTAATGCTAGTTTCTTGGACGGAGATAGACGAATGGACTGAAAATAAAGCCAGAGGTTTATCACGTCTGTACAGTATTTTATGGATGAGGTTATTATTTTTTGACTTGCAGATTATGGAGCGCAGCAGAGCAATTTTACTTTACAGCAGAGCCTGAAAGTACCAACTCTCTTAACTATCAGTGAGCACACTGCACTCTAGAAAACTGAGATCTTTGCTACTCATGTTTTTATTATTTTTATTATTTTGCCTGAATACAATTGCAATTTTTTTTATTTTAAATACATGGAAATTCATGCATCCAAACAGTCAGGTCATGGATAAAAACTTGATTTTCACATCCCTTTCGTCCTTCAATAGCCTAAATTTGAACACAGTTTCCCCTCCAGGATGATGCACTATTTATGTCTCACTCACCTTAATGGTATTTAGGGTTTTAGGTTGCAGTCAGCTGTCATCAAGCTTCTAACTTGATAAGTCTAGTAACATGCTGTTCTTAGATACTTATGATGATGTTGATCCCCCACACAGACCACCTACACACTGCGGAGGCAGATTAAGTGTTAGTGGGTTACTGAGATCAAAGTATGGCTGCTGGACAAAATTCCATACCTACAGATTATTTGGTCATGATAAGCATTTGTAAAGGATAAGTGCTGGTCTGTTGAGACAATATTTACACCACAAATATTTTGAGAAATGTTATTGCAATGTGTGCAAGTTCCGCATTTGAAAAAGGACATAAGGTTATTTCTAGTGTTCACTGTTAATATTTTTCTTATGGCGCATTTTACAGCTTATTTCAGTTATAATGAGCTGCCACACATATTCATTCTGTCAGTTTAGACTTTACACACAGTAACTTTAATTATTTCATGACATAACAACCAGATGCTCTGTGATTCGTATTTCAGCAGAGTTACAAAGGTCATAGATGTATTAAGGACAGTTAAAGGAGTGCAAAGTGGCTTTTGCATTCATTCAAGTCAAAGTTACTAGGATTTGCAGTTTGGAGCTCAAGTGTCCTTCACAGATGAGCTGGTGAAATTAGATGTGCAACAAAGGCAAGATGTCTAATGCTCAAACTGATAAACTTTATTGTCTGATGCAAATGTCCATTCGTTTAGAATTTGATGCCTGCAACAAGTTCCAAAATAAAAGATGGGGGATGAAAAGACTAGGAAAGTTGGGGAACGCTCTAAAAACACCTTTTTGGAATATTCCACAGGTAAACAGGTTTATTGGAAACAGGTGAGTGTCATGATTGGATATAAAAGGAGATCCTGTTGTTCACAATAAAAGATGGGGCAAGGTTCACCACTTTGTGCACAACTGCAAAGCCAAACAGCCCCACAGTTTAAGAGCAACATTTCTCTTCGTATAACTGCATGGAATTTAATGATTTCATCATCTACATAATATCCTCAAAGGATTCAGACAATCCAGAGAAATTTCTGCATGAGACAAGGCTGAAAGCCAACACTGAAAGCCTGTGACCTTTGATCCGTCAGGTGGCACTGCATTAAAATCTGCGCATAGCTCAAAGCCAGCGTCTGTGATGGTATGGGGGTGTGTAGGTGCCCTATGGCATCATGAGTAACTTGCACATCTGTGAAGGCACCATTCAAGCTGAAAGGTAGATACAGGTGTTGGAGCAACATATGAAGCCAACCAAAGCAGCATCTTTTTCAGGGACAGGCTTATTTCAGCAAGACAATGCCAAGACACATTCTGCACGTGTTACAACAGCGTGGCTTCGTAGTGAAAGGGTGCAGGTACTAGACTGGCCAGCCTGCAGTCCAGACCGGTCTGCTATTGAAAATGTGTGGCACATTGTGAAGCGTAACAAAGGAGACCCTGAGCTTAGATGTCTTGTTTTCGTAGTGTACTCAATTAAACATTGGTAGATAAGGATTTGCAAGTCATTGTGCTCTATTTTTATACACGTTTTAATGTCTCAACGCGCTGGTTTAATATCTGTTACAACATCATATCAATCACATTCTGCTAATTTCAGTTTAACTTTGAGTTACATTTGTTTTTAAACAGCATATCCACAAACATCAGCTATATGGTTTACTGAAGATTAATCTGCAGCTTTCAGATAAGAGACAATGCCATTGTGAGTGGTATGCTAAAAATCAATATATTGTCTTCCTCTAAAGCAGAGACAACCAAATACTGGGTCTGAAAGTAAATATGGACAATTTGAAGGGCTGTCATGAGTGCAAATAAATGTTGTTCACATATTCTCTAAAAATACCGCTGTGTGTTGAAGATGATGACCTAAAATTGCAGTGAAGACGGTAGACTGGTAGCAGGTTTTTCACACTTTTCATCCATTTGTCACACTTGTCTATTATCTGCCCGTCTCTGTGTCTCTGTGTCTCTGTGGGTCTCTGTGGCGAGACTGGAAGGTGTTTGTGTCTGTGTACTCTGTAAAACTCCCAGTGTGGTTGAGCTTTGCAAGTTGTTTTGGTCACTTCAGACGCTCGTGTCTCAATCTTAAAAGAAGACTCACGTGTCAAAGAGGAAATAGTGATGTTCCCTTTTTTGTGGTCGTATTACAGTTCAACGGTTTTAAAATTCATGGCTGAATAAAGAACGGAAACTTTAGCTCAAAGGTGGAACACATATGCTCTTGAGTTGTTTACCCCTCAAATGATGACACGTTTGTACTGCTTGTCCTTACACAGTAATTCGATGGGATACAGTAACAAAATGTGTCAGTCATCATATCTTGTAAGGTTATTAGATTGCCAGTTGAAATCAGCCATCCAGCATGACACCCAGACTCTCAGCTTTGCAATCTTGGAGCGCTTTCATAGGGCATTACCTAACGGCTTCACTCTTTTTTTAGTCTTTGAATAGTTTAGGAAAGCTCTAGGAAAATATTAGGTAATAGTCTGTAATAGTCTGGAAGCTGGTCATTGAACATATCACGCGCAATCTGATTGCAGGTTTTTTTGTATTTGTTCCGGGGCAGTCATTACGATTATCCTCGTATTTGAATTTTCCCAGATGTTGATAAGGAACTCATTGAACACTTTAGGGATGAGAGTTTTTACAAGATGATCCAAATTTAGTTACAGTAGTCACAGGAACGGCAAAGAAGAACAGTGTAAAACCAAATAAAAAGGTAAAATTTATCATCACAAGCAGCAGCTCTTTAATTTTCACATAGATGTAAGAATGTGAGGCCATCTTCATCAAGCACACAAATTCAACTGGGCAATGCTTTCTGTGGTGAAAAAATAAAGCCACATAACTCGCTGACAATGCAATAAGTAATTAACGTATTACTGAGTAAATGAGAGATGTGGCATTGATGTGTGCAGGGATGCCTTTTTCTGCATGGTAGGGATTTCTAAACATCACTGGCTCACTTCATTGCAGCATCGTGGCCGGATGGAAGATGTGGTTGCCCAGTTTCTGCCAACCAAATAGTTTGCTTTAGTGTGGCAGTAGCCCAGTGCTTCACTTGTGGCTTACTGAAATCAGCTTGTCTGATACGCTAACTTGGAAGTTAAACGATTATGTTATTTTCACAACAGAAACAAATTTTAGTTGTTTTAAATTAGTTTAAAGTTAAAAAATGTAATCATCATACTACTTTCTCCACCTCCTTAGGAAACGTCACAATGTCATTTACAGATAATAAGGGAACTTTGGTGCACGATCTTGGTTCATGGTTTTTGCGATTCACATGTTTAGTTTGGCATAGGTCTTAAATTGGGTGGTCTTTGTAGCAAAACCCTCTGCATTTATCTGGGCTTGTGCTCAAAAAGACACCGGCCTTGTGACCTCCTGAGGCTGCATTACTGTTGAGAATATTACAGCAAATGTCCAATATTTTTACTTTCCTTATACTTCTCAATCATTTCTTCTCAACAAAATGAATTAAAATATTTAAACTTGTAATTAACTCTGAAGCAGTTGTTCTCATTACATTTTTTAAAACTTTTTTTTTCCAATCTTAAAATTATGAAATGATTTTAAACAGTTTTGAATTTTAACATTGCATTTTTAATCATTAGTTTACATCAAACTGTCTTTCAATCACATAAAAAGTTTTGTGAGGAAACCGGAGCACCCGGAGAAAACCTATAAAATGTAACTGGATAGTTGACAGTGAAATCCAATTTCACATTCAGCGACTGCAGTACTCCAATATGACCACACTTTTTTCTTTTTTGTTTTGTCATATATATATATATATATATATATATATATATATATATATATATATATATATATATATATATATATATATATATATATATATATATATATACACATACACATACAATGAGCATGTAGAATAGACATTTCAATTGCATTTTTTTTTTCATATATTAATACAAAAATGTGGGAATTAACGGGAGCAACCGGAGAAAACCCAAAAAACACAGAGGGTACATGCAGTAGGAGTCAAAGGTTTGGACACATTGAAATCAATTTAAAAGAAGAAGGGTATCCAGACTTTTAACCACTGCTTTATGTGCTGCTATTTTGACTTGTTACTACCCGCATATGCCTGCTGTCTGTCCTGATTTTAATTTTGTTTGTTCTGGCGCAGACATGCTGGAGTCAGAAATTTCTTGAATTTCCTCCACAAAGAAGGTTTCTTCATCTCCACTGGCTTTTCTGTAATTAATTCTCAATGTTCTGGAATTACTTCCAGAGTTCGTTGAAGCTTTCTCTTCCAGTGCCTGCGTTTCCTTTGATGCCAAATCTTTCTAGCTTTGGACATAAAGCAGTGGGTTCTAAGATACTCGGCTAGTTCAAGGAATTCAGTGGAATCATCAAGTTGGTCATTTGAGTCTTCTTTTGGTTCTGAGAGCTCCACAACTGAAGCAAATACTTCTTCCAGCTGTGGGACCTCAGGTTGCACAGCCAGCTCATCTGGAATAACCAAACCCTCTTGGACAATAACTTCCTGTTGCTGACAGATTTCTTCACCATTGTCATATTGGTTTTTATTTTCAGTGACCTCCAACATCTTCTTCGTGGATGTGCACTGTTGTGGTTTTTGTTCAGAGACCTCATGTTGTTGTTAGGCAGATTCTGTTTCCTTGATCTCCACGAGGTTAGACAAGCCTGGTTTGGAGACCAATTTTGTTTTATTGGTCTCTCTAGGCTAAGAGACATCTTTTGGTTCTGACATGTGAACATCATTAGGTTGAAGGTCTGAATCTTCTGTCCGTTCAGAGACCTTTTAAAAGCAGAAATTTCTGTTTGTGTGAAGACTGTTATTTTTGAAACGCTTATCTTTTCTTTGACTTTTTTTGTTGCAGAGGACTCGGCTGCAACCTAATTTACATGAAGCATGTGGTTGATAGCTACAAAGGTAGACTTCAGTTGCAGGCTCAGCTCTCCCACCTTCCATTCAAGACTTTCTGTTGCCTCTTTCATTCCTCTATATTTCGAGGCCAGTTCAGAATTAGAGCTGATCTTTTCTTGGAGTTTCTTTCTCAAGGTTTCCAGCTCATTGAGGGCCAAGTTCTCGATGATGCCTTTGCATAGGCTGACCTTGTTTTCATAGTCTAGTCCATGCTGCTGTATGTCCTCCAAACTCAATTGTGTCTCTTTGAGCTTTTTCCAATACCATTCACAGTCTTCCTCTGCTGAAATTCTCTTCTCTTTTTCTTGAGTGAGAAGCAAATTCTTTTTCTGCAGAGTTTTTTTTCATGATTTGCAGTTGTTGATTTAAATGGTTCATTTGCTTGTGATTATAACGTTTTGGTTGTTTTTGGCCTCTTGCAACTTCCTGTATCTTGAAATGCTCCTGGTTGATTTTTAAGTTGTAGGCTTTAGATGGTCTGCAGGGCAACCACTGGCTCTTAACATATCTTATCACATATCACTTCAAGAGGAAGTGTTGTTAAGAGCAAAGGATCGATTATGTTTCGCCTGTACATAGCTGAGGGTGGGAGTTGTATGTCCTTGATAGTGTGTCTTCTCCTTCTTCATGTATCTCAAGCAGGGAGTCACATAGTAACAAGAAGATTGGCAGTTGTTTGCCAATTGGACATCTTCGGAGTGAGGGCCCACCAACGAATCAGATGCCTGGGATTCCTTATTATTCAATTGGTAATTTTCTTCTAGGTTGATGGGAGTATGCTCAGTCATTTTTTTACGCCCGCTTTGACCTGAATATTAATGCAAAATCAGACATGTTGAAGAGGAGAGGTGAAGGATGAAGAGTATTAGAAAAACAAAGCAAGACAGGAGAGGTTTTAACCATTTTTCTTTCATGATTATTTTTTCTTTAATTAATTTCCCTTTGGGGATTAATAAAGTATATATTTGAATTTGAACTGAAGTGCATTAAATGCTCTTAGTATATGTGTTTTTGAGAAACTTTTTTTTTTCCTTTTTTCTTTTCCTAACATTGTCATTTATTAGTGGTTGAAAATGATAACAGCATTTGTGCATAACATAAGGGCACAAGATTGATTACTTTGGTGGCATCGGAAGATTTGCTAATACAACATTATGAAGAGAATAACTGTCTGCCCATATGCTACTTTAAGTTTATACTCCAGAATTGTCTATCTGTGAAGATCAAGCAGAGTTTTTGGTCCTCTACACCTATCCTTGATGTGCTTTTTGCAAGCCCAACCATCTGACGTCCGCATTGAGGCTCATTTGGAACTAAGATTTGTTGCAGTTCCTCGACTCACCTATAGAGGTTGGCTCCAAAGGCGAGTCAATCTCCACTGTTAAAATGTCCTGGTTCAAAAAAACATTTCGGTCTCAATCATTTGATTTCACATCTATGACAACTCTGAGGGGGGTGATTTTTTTTTTTTTTTTATTGTACCATGCCAGGAGAATTTATTTATTAAATTTATTTCTATTATGATTGATTGATGCTGGGCTTTTGTCAACCTAGTGTTGGCTGAGTTGACGTGCCCCTGTCCCCGTACCCCAGCCGGGTAGAGCAGGAAAAGGGGATATTTATCTTCTCATTGTTCTGCATCTTAAGACAGTTCAGTAGGTATGTAAACATTTTTTTCATGCTTCATGGATGATATTCTGGAGGGTGGTCACTGAACACACAACATGCACACGGAGTCGTTTTGTTTTAAAACCTTTGAAGGTGAAAAAAAAGATGGTTTGTGCCAAATAATTGAACGTTTAATATAATTATTTAAAAAAATTTGCTACAGCCATGTTTGTACTGAACCATCAGTGTGTTGACAGTTCATATCAAATATATACAGAATTGAGGTAAGAAGAGAGAAGTTTCAGTTCCTTCTTTGAAGTGGAAGCTGTTATTAAGTCTTTGCTGAAAAAGGACAGTCTTAAGACACAAATGAACAACTACAGGCTGATCTCAAATCTTCAATTTTTAGGTAAGATCATTTGAAAAAGTGGTTTTTAAACAAGTACATAACTTTTTGATACAAAACAACTTCCAGTCAGGTTTTAGACAGCGGCACATCACTGAGACTGCTCTGACCAAAGTGTTTAATGACATGTCCTTGTAAACAGACAGTGGAAAAATGTCAGTCTTAGCTTGACTGGATCTCAGTGCAGCATGTAATACAGTTGACCACAACATATTACTCAAACGACTAGAGAACTGGGCGGGTCTTTTCAGAACTGTACTAAACTGATTCAAAACATACTTCCAGAACAGGAAGTACTTTGTATCAAAACTTTACATTTACAATCTATACAAGGATTTCATGTGGAGTTCCCCAAGGTTCCATCCTGGGAACTCTTGGTAAATACATTGAGGAGATTAATGACTGGATATGCCAGAACGTTCTCCAATTAAACAAAACTGAGGTAATTGTCTTTGGAGCCAAAGAGAAATGATTACGGGTCACTACAGAGTTTCAATCTATACACCTAAAAACCACCAACCAAGCCAGAAATCTGTGTGTTAGGATGGACTCAGACCTAAATTTGGAAAAAACACAGGCAATAGGGCAGCACGATGATTATCACTGTTGCCTCACAGCAAGAAGGTTCCTCTTTGACATCCGGGCCCGGCAGGAGTCTTTCTGTGTGGACTTTCCATGTTCTTTTTTTGTTTGTGTAGGTTCCCTCTGGGTACTTTGGCTTCCTACCACAGTCCATGGTTGATTGGCGATTCTAAATTTTGAGTTCTAAAGTGTATGTGCGCGAGTGAGCATAGTTGTTTGGCCATAAGTGTGACCCTGTGATAGACTGGTGACCTGTCCAGGGTGTACCCCTGCCTTTCGCCTGTAATGAGCTAGGATGGGCTGCAGCAGACCCCCGTGACCCTGTACAGGACTAAGTGGGTATATAAAATGGATGGATAACCATTAAGGCAATAACAAAGTCAGCCTACTGTCGCCTCAAGAATATATCAAAGATGTTTTTCTGAGCAGGAAAAACTAGTCCATTTCAGCTGCATTTGAATAAAGCTCCAAATCTGCACTGATACTTTTAATCTTGAGTTTCAAAACATGATCAAATTTTTAACTGCTGATTTTATCTGTTGTTCTCTTTTCTTTCTTTCTTTTTGTTTAAATTTTAGATCATGCTTTATTTTTTTTCTACAATGAGATGATGTTTTAATGTCTTTGTAAAGCACTTTTAATAACCTTGTTGTTGAATTGTGGTATATAAATAAACTTGCCTATCCTTAGGTGGTTTAAAATGCATTTTCACAAACTGCCAGATCTCACTGAAGCAAATTGGAAGACAACATTTAAATTAGGTGTCAACAGTGACAACTCTGACTGTTCTGCACATTTAAAAACAAGATTCTTTTTAGAAAGAAAAGCAAACAGGAAAAGCCCTGCACTGGAATTAAAAAAAATTTTTATTTCTCAATAAAAGCAAACTTAGAAGTACAAGAATAGCATTGACCAAGGTTTGTGAAACTCGGGGAAAAAGACAGAAGTATCTAGGCCATAGGGGATCAATGATTAGAGACAAAAACAACTTCTCCATCTGGTTCTTCAGTATCATTTTGCTGGCAGGCTGCCACTCCTTGCTTCTTTGCTGGTTTCTAGGCATTGAGTCACGTTACAGTAAACACTCTGACATTCTCAGCAAAGCAGGTCTGTAATGTTTGGCAGTCAACCAACACAAAATGTATACAAACCCTGAAGTCAGTGAGCCAGTTTGCCTTTTCCCCCTTCTTTTATTCACAAGTTATAATATCCTGGCAAATAACTGGTAAATGCCATGAAAAGTAGTCTGCTTTTCTTAGTGTTGAAACCTCATCTTAGAGGTGGAGCGAAAGAATTCATATCTGCTGTAAAACAAATCTGCGTTTTGCAGTTCTTCTCCATATAACTGGGCTTATTTGTACAAGAGCTCCACTTGTGGCATCAGTCAGCAACCACTTTGACAGATTCATTTTAAGGGAGTTTCAGCGGGCCATTAACTCACTTCACGTCACTTGACGTCAAGAACGTAGGAAGGAAATGTATAAGGATGCTTTAGTCATAAATTTTGCACAGCACAGGGCACAAAGTGGTGTGAGGAGCAAAAGCAAACAAGCAGTATTTAGTAACTTATGTAACACTTTTATGGTGCTGATGTCCAGCCAGTGGGTGAGTAATCAATCCACAAGGCAGGGCTGTGTCACATAAATTAGAGGCAGATTTTTACAATTACTCATATTTATTTAGATTAAAAGTTACAATTCATCGAAGCAAACTTTAAATATAGTCAAAAGAAGTGGTGCAACCATATAAGTATGTGGGAAGACAATGTACTGTAGTAATCGCATGGGTCAATAAAAGAACAGTGTTCCCTCTCCAGTGTCTGTGTCGCCCAGCTGTCATTTAGTTTGTCATGTTCAGTGTGTTTGCTTATCTTCGTGTGGATGCTCTGGTTGTTTTCCTTTACAATGTAGACTAGCAGCAAAATCCACGTGCTCTGTTTGTTTACGCGTTATAATATGTGTGCATAACTAGATATATTGAGCCAATTGCGGCGTGGTGGTCAGCTGTTATGTCACATGTTTCTGCATGCACAAACAAGTGTTTTAAAGCAAAGACACGCACTTATTATTTTGTTTTTAACGTTTAATGTCTATATGTGTCCTTTTTGAAAAGCTGTACATCCATATGATACTTAGTAGTTGTGGGTGAAATTGTTATTGTAATTTGAACAGTTGGTATATAGTTCCCCTTTTTATATGACTTTATAACAAAACATTTTGCTTGATCAGTTGCAGTTGGCAATACTCAAAATTTTCTGACAAGTTGCATCATAAGACACAAAAAGTGGTAAGTTTGTTGTGAAGAAGTGAAGCGGTTACATGGAAATAAATACATTTTAAATGCCTTTTTTGTCTAAATATTACCACCACTGATATTCTAAAAAAGAAATATGCAATTACTTGTTTTTAAAAAAAAAATTAAATTTTGTGTATAACATGCAAACAGTTAATCATTTATTTGATTTTTTTGTAAATAAGTCAATATGATAATTATAACTAATCTTTTTAACTCTAAAATGTTAATATTAGAAAAGACCTCAGTTGAGCAGTTGTCTAAGCAGAAGGAGCCCACACATAACTTGCTTTTCTCACTTCTTCCCTTCCTGTTTATAGTCAGAATCATGTGTTGAGGCTTTAATACACAATAGAGGAACCACAGTGTTGTTTGTACCTGCTAACCTTTAATCAATACATTAATCAGTTATGCAAAACAACCTCCATGCCGGAAAAAAAAAAAACAACTGCTGTTTAAAGGAGATCTTCTTCTTTTTTTTAAGAGTGCGAGGGTTGTTGTTGCCCATGTAGAAATGTGGGTCAGTCGGGCTCACTTATAAAGTATGTTTGTGAAGAAGCAAAAATGGTCAGTGGGTGTTGTTTAACTAAGGAATCTCTGTGAAATATCACGAGTGTTCGTCTGTTTGAGTGCAAGCGTGTAAAGACGTCCATCCAAATATCCTGTCATCACCGGCTTGTCTTTACCTCCACTCTTGCAAAAAACAAACAAAAAAAAAAACAAAAAAAAACATACAAAGTAGATTGCTCATCTTAAATCTCACAAAAGTCAATTGAGTTGGAAGCAAAACGTTTTATGTAACAGTTTGCTTTGTCATGATTTTTCTTTTCAGGCGTTATACATTTGCAGTCGTGTTTGGAAATACATTCCATTGTGCAATACATCTTTGTTGCTTAAATTTGGCTGAAAGATGGAAGGAGACAGGAAACCAAGTCATGAACATTTTCCTTGTGCAAATATTTTCCGTGCAGAGCTCGTGTTGGGATTATATTTAGTGTCTTGTGCTGCTTGAAGCAACAGTCTTTTTTTTAATTACTTAAGTGGGAAAACAGATTTATTTTTAGGTTAAACCTGTGAATCGTCTCTCTGATAAATGAATAATACCAGTGTCCTCTGTGGTGTATTTGATGGGACAGTTGGTGTCAAAGGGATGGTATAACAGCAGCTGCAGGACTACTTCAATGTATCTACTTTAAAAAAAAAATCATATTACATAATAGCGTCTGCATTTAACTGTTAATAAATGATATAACTTCTTTACTTCTATAGAGTTGTGGCAAAAAAAAATTGCTTTTAGGGAAACTTAAAATAAAATACTGTCTTGTATTTATTTGGCAGAAACATGTTTTTGCCTCCCTTCTATCTTTAAACTGCCTTCTCTCTTCATACGTTTTTCTTTTCTTGGACATTTTTGTGTCAAATCCATGATTTAACCACAAGATTGTTTAAGGAAATAGCTTAATTAGAGATATTGCCATTCAGTGGGTAGATCGGGGTGGAGGTAACGAAATCAAGATGCATTGTGGGCACGCCATTATGGTCCACTTACGTGTCTAAAACAAATTGGAATAATATGGTAAGTATATAATTACGTTTTTGTATGTTCTTGTTGTCCAGATAAAAAGAGGTTTGGGCCTTGAGTTTGACACTTCTGCTGTAGGTGCTGATCTGCATCGTCGAAGCAAAAGTCTTAAATTATAGTTGTTTTTTTTGGCTGCTTTTGCTCAAGATATCTTGTAACACACATAAAAAAATAATAATAATAAAAAAAAAAATGTTAACAAGGTTTAGAACTTGATATTTGTTGGTGGGGAACTTTAAGTTTATCTGATTTCTCAAACAATCTCAACAACTGACATTCATGAGCAGTAACTGTTTTCAAGGAATTTTCCTTTTGTCTGCCGTGTTACTGAGAAATGGCAGCTAACAGAGGTCAGGCTGGTGTTTGAATAGTCGAGAAAAGTGTTTGAGAGAACTGCTTGAAGGATTGCTAGAAAGACTATCTCTTGCTTGCAACTGTAGCTTGTTTTGAATTCCCATTTCATGCTGATGTTTATGTGGAAAGTGCAGACTTATCTGCGTTTCTATCTTTTGTTGGCTGGTTTGACAGGTGTCCCGCTTGTATAAGGAGATATTCTGCTGCCAGCTTTCCACACCCTTCTGCTCTGATATAACCAGTAACTTGTTGTATGTGTGAGTGACTCATGTGCAAGAAACAAAGTGTAGTCTGTGCGTGTGTTTGAGGGAGGGGGACCCATCGCTGGAGATAAGCGAACGCTGCGGATGCTCTTGGCAAAAACAGCGTTTGTGAGCGTGCACTATGTTCTTATACTCGCGCACACATACATGAATTTGAGATCAGCCCCCACCTAATTGGGGTGGGGGGGGGGGGGGGGTTTTTAGGGCCTATTAAAGCCTGACCTGACCTCCTCTTTATTCCCCCCATCCATCACTCTGAGTACTTGCAGAAAACAGAGAGCATGAAAACAACAACTGTCGTTAACAGAAGGCGAGACGGCTGCTCCGACTGGCTGCTCTGATTGGTCCAGACGCACCGTTTAAGACGGCTGCTATTGGCTGAAGAGGAGACACACCTCTAGAATCTGTTTACTTGCAGCCAAAAAGCAACGGGTGGGTTGATGGAGGAAGGGGATATTGGGGTGGGTGTGGAAGGGGTTGGCTGAGGGGTTCAGAGTTTTTGCATGAACAGAAGGGAAGAGATTTGGGAGGTGGGGGGGATTTACATGTGTACTCTGGATGACATCCACTGGAGTTTGTTCAAGAACTTCTAGGAAAGGAGGGTGTGTGTGTTTCTTTGCTGTGTTTGTGTGTGTTTGTACTTTTTGTTTAACTCCCTTTAAATCGGAACCAGCATAACCTAATTTAGTCACACCATTTATGAGCTTCCCAGAAAGTTAACCAAAAACCTACATGAAAACTGTCTTAGTCTACGTAGAAAACAACATTTTTATCTTGCAATCACATCAACATATTTCTGCTTGCAGACCTGCCCTTGCTTGCCACAAAGGCACCAGTTTGCCATCAGCAAAGTCTTTTTCAGTTTTGGCATACATAGGGACCTTCGCCATAACAAGATTTAAGTTGACAAAGTTTAAGTTGCTCTAATGAAGCCAAGTAGAAACACTATTACAAAAAAAGGGAAGTAAACTATAAAGTCTTTCTCCGGTGCATATTGAATGAAGAATGTGCCTAATAAGAGGGTCAGGGATTTGATGTAATTATGAAAGCTAAGAGCAGTGCAGTGCCATGGATTCCTTGTTTACCATCTCTCCGTATTTGTGTGCACGTGAGGAAGAGTGTCTGGATGTGCTCTAAGGCATAAAGAACCTCTGAGCTCAGCTTCTTGAAAAGGCTATAGGATTACTACATGTGTGGGTGTTACTTGCGCACATATATTCTCTTGAACAAAATGTGACAAAAACATAACGGCGTCCAGGAAGAAGTAGATATAAATATATATCACTGCCTCACCAGACCCATCCTTGCTCTCTAACCACACCCCTCTACTTATGTCACATTTGTTTGTCTTCAGTCTTCTGGCTCGTGTGTTTCGTGTGTGCTTTCTTCTTTGCATTTGGACTGTCTTCTACTCGGCATGTGTAAAATAAATAAATAAATAATGCAATTTTATGACTCGCAAAAAATAAAGTATTTTCATACTTGGCTTCAAAAACCTTACCATTGATTCATTGTGTAGTAACTTAAATCATCATTGCTCTGTTTACTAGTCTGTCCAGTTGGAATCTAGTTGAAATAGTTTCTTGTTTTTAGTTTCAGCTGAAGTTTAATTTTGTCTGTTAGTCACATCTGGCTGATGAGGGATAATACACATGATGATCAAAATGGGTAAACAAGGGATAAAACATCTTTAGGTCTGTGTGTGTGAGGGTCATTTAACCATCTGTCTTCCTTTGCAAGAAATCGCTTAAGGCTGTTTTTGTTGAAAGTTGCATGTTGAGGCATGTTGAGGCGCCTTGAAGCTGCGAGAACTTATTGTATAGCTCTTTATGTCTCTTCTTTTTTATTGGCACATTCTCTAGACTTTAAAGCTCTTTAAAGTAGTGTTGACTACAAAGCTAGTTAAATTATTACTAAGAATGTGTGGATGCATTGTTTGTCTGTGAGTAAGGGGTTTGGCTTCATTTTTGGTGTTAAAAAAAAAGTATTTGTTGGTACTTTAATACCCAAGAGCCACGGCTTGTTTGATCCAAGTTAATAAAGGCTATAAATCAGAGTTATACATTAAGAGTATGAAAACATGCTGTACCGATGCGGAGGCCAATCAGTAAATCATTCATGAAACAAAACTGGTTATAAACGTATGTGAGATGTTTGGTCCAAACACCTTTTTTTTTTTTTTTTTTAATATGTGAATGTGCTGCTGAATCTGCAGTAAAGATAAGATCACAGCAGAAGCAGCAGTGTCTGAAAGTGTAAATGACACACATCATATCTTCTGTGATTGCGCGGGCCCGTGTTTGAGGGCGTTTGTGTAAACTGTTTGAGGCCTGTGGTCTGTGTGGCGTGTACTGGCTGGATCCCACTGTCCTCGCTGGTTCAAACTAGTTCAATTGTCATTGTTAGGTATGTAGCTGTGGCCATGCCACACAAAGTCACTTGTAATAACAGAGGGGGTTTGCTGTTTATGAAAGATGGTGGCATGTTTGGACAGATGAATCAGTCTAGTGCCATACTCACCAGCACTGTTTTCTCCATAGAAAACACAGAGCCAGGACCATTATGCTATTAGACATAAACAAATTAAAGTGTGAATTATACAATACATGATTTGAAGAGGAAGACTGGTGCAGAAAAGCTTGCAAGGGAAAGTCTGTCTTTCTCAGGCACATAATGAGTGTGATGCCCCACGCGTAAAGTAAAAATTTTATTTTTAAGTTCATATTAGACCTAGAGGGCTGTCATCCCTTTAACAGCTACGATCAACTGAAGCAGTACTGCAGCTGGCATTCATAGACACCAGTTACTTTTACTGGGGAGTTTTGAAGTCGCTTTGGTGTTCACACTATGGGACTGATCAGCAAGTAGGGTCACACACTATATGACCTGACGGTGACTCTGTCACTCAGCCACATTTTGTGACAAAATGCACATGGGAACTGAGGTGCCAACATAAGTTGTTTATTTGTGAATGGACGGTGGGAAGAAGTGGTAGTTTCGCAGTAGTGTGCACTGTTTCTGGTATATGTTCAGAACACAAAAACGTAAAAGACCACACACACGGTAAAGGTACCAGGGTTGGTCATCGTCACAGAGGCCAGTGATTTAGAAACATTAACATAAAAAGTAGCTGCCTACTTGAATTGGGGTTAGGCACGTTTGTGTGTCCTTGACTGTTTGGTTGACAATATGTGTGTGTGTGTATATATTTATATATGTATGTGTTGTATATGTATGTGTCCCTTAAATCCTTTTAAGTCATCCTCTCCCTTATTAAGGCTTTTATCTGTTTTTGATTTATTTTTACTTTTCTCATGTACGGCCTCGTTTTAAGAGTCACACACTCGCTGACTGTGACTAAGGTCGGCTTGTTTTTGTGGGCAGCCAGTGTGGGGCTTTCCTGTCCAAACAGGCCAAACGCTGAGGTGGCAGAGCTGTGAGGGACAGTGAGAGAGAAAAGCCAGAGTGGGGTGACCAGCAGCTAATCCCTGGGGCGGCCACAGAGGGGGTAGCGCAGCAAACACAGGCCATGGTAAATGAACTGGAGCCAAGAAGTTTTCCTTCACTCACCAACCATTGCTGATGGGTGTAGACTTTAACGTGCTGGTTTGAATATACATATAAATCCAGTTATATGCCTGTGGACTAAAGTTAAACAAACGAGACAAACGAGATAAGCTATTGATGGATCATTTTAGTAATTTTTCAAGCAACACTGGTTCATTTTTAGATCCAGATTCTTACTTGTTACTTGCAACTTTTCTTTCTCATCTCATTATCAATCAATGTTTAAGCATAGTTCTGAAAAAAAAGCCTATCATAGAAAGACATCAGCATCATTTTAATTTTGTTTGTCTCATGAGTGTATTTTTTTTAATGTTTTTTTTTTTTTGCAGTAAAACTGGCCATGAATAAGTATAAAAATAGATGTTAACCTTATAATGTCCCTAAATTAAAAAAATGTACACGAAGACTGTTAAATAGGCGCAAAGCATTTGTGAAAAGATTGGAAAGCAGTTAATTTCCTTTTCCTGTTGTAAGGTGACTAGATATTGTAATTAAGTTTAAAGACCAAAGAGACAGACGTAAGTCGTTTACCAGACATCCATCCATCCATTATCTATACCCGCTGTATCCGTTTCCGGGTCACGGGGGTCTGTCGGAGCCTATCCCGACGCATATCAGGCGAAAGGCAGGGGTAAACCCTGGACAGGTCGCCAGTCTATCCAGGGCCACATACAAACAACCAATCACACTCACATTCACACCTATGGAGAATTTTAGAATGATCAATTAACCTACCCTGCATGTTTTTGGACTGTGGGAGGAAGCCGGAGTACTCGGAGGGAACTCACACAAGCACGGGGAGAACATGCAAACTCCACACAGAAAGACCCAGGAACCAGGAACCTTCTTGCTATGAGGCAACAGTGCTAACCACCAAGCCACCGTGCTGCCCCGTTTACCAGACAGTTTTTGAGATTTTCATCATTTTTTGCTTTTAGGCTTTATTTATGTTTTTTAAATGCAAAATAACTAAAACTTTGAAAAATGTTTCAGTTGTGTATTTTAAAATACATTTTATGTCCAAAAGTATTGGCTCACCTGCTTTGACTCATATATGAACTTAAGTGACATCCCGTTCCTAATCCAATATGACATCGGTCCACCCTTTCCAGCTATAACAGCTTCAACTCTTCTGGGAAGGCTGTCCACAAGGTTTAGGAATGTGTTTATGGGAATTTTTAAATATTCTTCCAGAAGCGCATTTGTGACGTCACACACTGATGTTGGACCAGAAGGCCTGGCTCTCAGTCTCCGCTCTAATTCATCCCAAAGATGTTCTATTGGGTTGAGGTCAGGACTGTGCAGGCCAGTCAACTTCGTCCACACCAGACGCTGTCATCCAGGTCTTTATGGACCTGCTTTGTGCTCTGGTGCTGGTGATGTTGGAAGAGGAAGGGGCCAGCTCCAAACCGTTCCCACAAAGTTGGGAGCATGGAATTGTCCAAAATGTCTGAAGCATTCAGAGTTCCTTTGAGCTGATCTGAAGGCCACATGAAGTTTGGAGGTCTGTAGCGATTGACTGTCCAGAAAGTCGGGCACCTCTTCATACTCAGCATTCGCTGAACCCTGCTTGGTCAGTTTACGTGACCTACCACTTTGTGGCTGAGTTGCTGTTGTTCCCAAACACTTCCATGTTTTTATAATACAGCTGACAGTTGACTGGAATATTTAGGAGCGAGGAAATTTCACAACTGGATTTGTTGCACAGGTGACATCCTATCACAGTCCCACGCTGGAATTCACTGAGCTCCTGAGAGCGACCTGTTCTTTCACAAATAGTTGTAAAAACAGTCTGCATGCAGAGGTGCTTGATTTTATACACCTGTGGCCACGGAAGTGATTGGAACACCTGATTCTGATTATTTGGATGGGTGAGCGAATACTTTTAGCAATATAGTGTATGTCTCAATCTTATGTCCAAACAAAAACATTGCTCCTGTTTTTCAGTCCTAGAAGGTAGTAAAGTTAAAGACACTTTGGAAAGGTTAAAAACCTGAAGACAGCCTTAATCGTATCCATGCGAATGCCAGCACAATCTAGGCTTTATTACAGGGGCATTAGCAGAAATCACAAGCTGAATTACTAAGGTAGGTGACAAAACCCCCTCAGCACCCTCGTGTTATGTAACCGCCGGGTATGAGCGACGGCTGTACAGAGTTTATTTCCGTACTTTGACATTTCTGTGTGACATTGTGCGCTGATCTCAAATGATACATCCTCGTGTTTATGTTTTCCTTGTGACACAGAAAAACACAGTGGGACGCACAGGGGAAGGAAAATACTGAAAAGCACAGTAAAGCATCTGTCTTGAAAACATTCTGGAAACTTTGTATGGAGAAAGGAAAAGGGAAGAACCAGAAACTGCACAAGGAGTGAAGCCGCCCAGCTGAAGCACAAAGTTGTGTGCGTGTGTTTTTCCTTTTAGACACATTGCTGGGTTCATTTTGCTTTGTTGTCATTTAAAGGGCATGCTCATATTTTGGGATGCTGAGTAGACAATGAAAAGACACAGGGACAGGATAGAGGTGGGCTGGTGATTTTGGCAGATAGCCTGTGCAGCTGTTTCAGACAAGGCCCTAAAGTGGCAAAGGTCAAGGAAAGTACTGGCTGCTCTGATACATGCCACTTTCCCTCTCATCCATGTTAGTTTGAAAGACCTTCATACATTAGAGGTCTGTTTTTGTCTTCTGTGGGCTCAAAGAGGCTTTCAGGCTGAGTGGTTTGAAATCACCTGGTAGTGTTTCATATGTTTTGTCCATGAACATCCTCTCTGAAGCATATAAACGCTCTCAGTTCTCCACTGATGGTTGTGAGATTCACTATACTTCTAGTTCACTTAGTAACATCCACTTATGGCAACACAGTACAAATTCCAGCATGGCCAAAAATATTTTTGCCAAAAGAAGAAAAATTGTCAATATATATATATATATTTTTTTTTACCCTTCTGGTAAAATAATGTGCTATTTGGCACTACTTATAAACAAGATGAGGCTTTTTTTTTTCCTTCTGTGCCCTATAGGCACTAAAATGCCTGAAGGGTTGTATAGTTGCATGTGTGCGCGATCATTCATATCCCTTTCCTTTGACGGGATGGTGCAAATAAGTCCCATCTTTAACTAGAGTTGCTCAGGTGTGTGTTTTTGTCTCAAGAAAGTAGCTGCGGGCGGCAGTGGTGCCCCCTCGCTCTCTTTCTCTTACACACACACAGACTCAAGCACACACATGCATACTGTTCACATATGCAAGGACAGTCCCAGCCCTGTCCTGAGGGAACATGATGTTTTTTTGACCCCTTAAGTTAGATGACAACAGAGGAAGATCGCAAGCAGCTATGGCTGATGTCTGTTAGCATGCCTGTGAGAAAGTGTACCTCTCCTAGACTCCAGGCGACTTCTGCTTATTTAACTTTGTGTGTGTGTTCGTGTGTGTGTGTGTGTGTGTGTGTGTGTGTGTGTGTGTGTGTGTGCGCACGATTGCGTCCTCTGTCAACGTGTATTGTATGCCTGTAGGCCATTGTTGAGAATCTCTACGCAGCTGTATGTCTGTCTCATAAAACTTTTGAGACATCGTAAAAAACAGGACTCGTGTTGATCTAAAAACCAGTAATATGTAGCAAGTACAGTATTTTATTGATCATTTACACATATTTATTATTGACTGTTTGTTCTGGTCCTAGTGTCAACAATTGTTTTAAGTCTAATTATTAAAAAAAATTTAAATAAAACAAGGTCATTTTGGCTTAATTGCATTTTTACTGCTATTGCAGCCTTCTAAAACTTAAGACTTTGACTAAAGTATCTGGATCCATGTGGCCAAGCTCTGCCTGTTTGCGTAAACTCACAAATTCAGCAAAAGTTTTCGAGATCACCGGAGAATCTTGTAGTGATCTGCTCATTTGAAGATGTATTTATTGTAACATCTTGTTCTTTTTGCTTTAAAAGGATGGAATATGTTGTGTTTTTTTCTAAAACAACCCTCTTGTTTGTCTGTACCACGGGGGTCTGCTTGAGCCAATCCCAGCTCCTTCCAGACGAAAGGCAGGGGTTCACGCTGGTCAGGTCGCCAGTATGTCGCAGGGTCACATGTATAGACAAACAACCGTACATGCTCAGACACACATCTATAGGCAATCAACCTAACACGCATGTTTATTGGACGTGTGTGTCTCCTCGCAAGCACGAGGAGAACATGAAAACTCCACATGGAAAAGACTCCCTTTGGGCCCACTCGCTTTTGGGAAGCTTATAAACTGGTTTCAACACTTCTGGCGGGACCGCTTTCATTGACGAGAGTGTCTACGGGTCGCAGTGGCTGGCATGACGCTGCCACCCTGCCCTGCTCCCACGCTGCCACGCCAGTGGGACCCCAGAGTGACACCTTATATCTTTTTCTTTTGTAACTGATTAGCGCCACACTGAAACCCAGACTTATGACCCATGGTCATTTCTTGCTCAGTGCCCAAAGCTTGTTTGAGACTTTTATTAGTTAGGTTTTGCCTCGTTTATGTTTACTGACAAGGAAATTAAAATGATTAATTGTAAGGCTACTAAGGGTCACAGCTGTCCGCTCATGTGTGACCTCTTATTAAAGTGCTTCTTAGATTGATGTCATGGCCAATGTTCAAGTTCATAATACATGGAGCTGCAGCTTTGTGTGTGTGTGCGTGTGTGTGTGCGTGTGTGTGTGTGTGTGTGTGTGTGTGTGTCCTCTTTCCTGGCTGCTTCCTGTTCAGATCCAGGGGCGTGCTTCACTTCCTTCCTGTTCTGCCACAATCTCGGTCAGGCTTCCTAAATGTCTTCCAACTACACAAAATCTACTGTGTGTGCCTGTACGTGCACGCTGCTGTGTGTCTTAGCTCACATCAGCTTGAAACATGAACGCATGCAGTTGCTGAGAGTGCACATGGGAAACGGCCTTCTCTGCTGTGTTTTGATGTGATCTTTGGTTTGTACGCAAACAGAGCATCCCTGAGGTCAGAGACAGATAAGAGAAGACATGAAGTAGGTTTCTCACGAAATGATGTCAGTGCTTGTGAAAATCCTATCACAAACCAGCCTGTTTTGTGGTCACTTTGATTTTTTTTTTTTTTTTTTTTTTTTTTCCCCCATTTTTGTCTTGGGTTTTCTTGCCCTTCCACCTCTGTTATCAGGCCCACCTGAACAGACTTTGTCCCGTGTCACTGATACCTGCTGAGAGGGCACATGTTCACTGCTGCTGGCTCAGACTCGCAGCGACACATACTGCAAACAAAAAACAGAATCTTGCCTTGTGTTTATGTCGTTAGCACTTTTCATAATTGATGAAATGTCAATTTTGTTGCGACAGAGAAATGTCTCGGCTTCATGTCTGTGTGCTGTTGTTTTGACCGTTGCAAACCTTACTATTGTCGCCCCGCCACTGTAGTACCAGACTTTTTTTTTCTTTTTTTCCTACATTATTCAATGGAAACAAAATGCCTTAACTTGAAAGTTGCAAGCTCATACAAAGATAATTGAATAAAAGAATACATTCTGTGGTATTTTATAGTTATGTATTGTTTGCCTTTTCATTCTCTTGGTGGCTTTAATGTGCAAACTACTTTGAACTACTGTGCACTCTTTCCCTCTTTTATATCTATGCATTTTAAATTGTGCTACAATTATTACAAACTACTTGTTCGTTTGTAAACTTAGTAGTTCCTATTAACAAAATTAGCCAGCAAAGTTGTTTCTGCTTCAGTTCATGATCAATTTTATGGTGTTTTTGTCATCAAAAGTTCTAAAGATACAAAATACAGCTTGTAATATTTCTCTGAACTAAGGTTTATGTAAAGAGTTGACATCAGTCTAAAGAAAACGGTTGCTTTAATAAAAATGTAAGGTAATATAAATCATATTTAGAGATGCACTGATTGATTTGATGGTGAGTGTAATCTGGTGATTTTTGACCAATCAGCTCTAATTGGTCAAAACAAACAAGCTGAAACTGGTACTGATAAATAAATCTAACTTCCTGATCATTAATCACATCTTGGTACGAAGTCAATGAGTAGAATTTCTTGTACGGTATGTGGAAGTTTACCAAAGAAGTCTGAGATGGTTATTACTGCGGAAGAGCAACAACCAAAGCATTTAGGACAGCACATTTATTCTGAGACTTTAAAGGGCATCACGCTGCCAGCCCAGTGGTGTGGAGGTAAAAGAGGGAACAGAGGCTAAAACCGAAGTTAGGAGAGGGCAGAACAAGCAGCCTCTTTTATCCTTCACTGTTTTCTTTATCTGTTACATTTAACGACCGGCCAAACCAAACCAAACAGATTTGTAGGCAAACCTCTACCTATGTGCTGCCACTTGTTGGATAATGTGAGAAAATGACAACTCAATCGCACACATAGGAATGCCTTGTTTATCTAAGGGCTGTTTCTGGTCAGAAATAAACAACCCAGTAGATATACAGTAGTTTGTCATTGGTCTGGCTTGCTGAAAGACACCCAAGCATGTGGGCCGTGTATACCGGCTCTCTGTCATCCAGGTTGCAGTAATTCCCAAAGGCTTGACTCAAAGGCAACTAGACTTTATTTTTAAATTTTTTTATTTACAAAGATACGCACAGGTTGTCAGAGATGACACCATTACTTTGGGCGGTTTTTGTAATAGTAGAGATGGATGAGCAGGAGAGGTAATCAAATATTCCTTTAAAAGAAAATTTAAAAAAAAGTACAGTTTCTGGTCTGAAAGAGGTAAAACAAAGTAGGAAGATATCAGGAGGATTTCCTAAAGCAGGCACTGCGAAAACAACCAATAGATAAAAACGGAGATGGAAGTAAAAAACATTCATACTCTCACCAGCAGATATTTTAATTCAGTCTGAGCCTGTTTCAATAACAGACTGCTTATAAACACCTTAACCCTGTTTCACACCCGAGGTGCCGATTACATCAACATTGCTAATCAAAGGCCTCGTTCTCACCCTAGTTTGTGTTTCAAAATATCTCGTTCACTGTCTGTTTCTTTAACTTTTCTCTCAAAAAACAACTTGCATAGTCAATCCTCTGAGCATTCTTTTACACAGCCACAAGCACCAAACTACCCCCCCCCCGTTTGAAAGGTCCATCTGGCTTTAAAGAGAAAACAGTCTTTCTTAGGAGAGAAAAGCACTTTTCAAGAAGCCAGTGGTTTTTATTGTTCCTAGAATACAGTGTGAAAAACATGTTTCTCGTTCTTCTTCCACAATTGTTTCCATGTTACATAATTATTTTAGGTCTGGGAGTGTCATTGTGGAGAGATGCCTTTATATAACGGTTAATGTTTGTTTAACTAAGATCAATTAAATAAGAAAAGTTGCAAAACTGTTGTCTCGTTTCACAGATGTGGTTGAGAAAACTGGTGCAAATAGTCCTGTGATGGATAAAAAGACTGGGAGAGCTGTGAACTTAATCAGAACAAGTGAAATAGTCATTGTTTTGAAAGTATCTCTTATACAAAGTCTGGGGACTTGAGGGCCTTTAAAAACTGGGTTGTCTTATCGACAGGGGGGCCCTGTTTTCTGTGTGCAGTGTTCATACTCGCCGTGTTTCTCTGCAGGTAGGCCTTCAAAATGTGGAACAGCCGTGGAGGGCCTTGACTGTGCTTTTTTTTTTTTCTTTTCCTTTGGCAGAGCTGCCAAATTTGCTAGGGTTTGAGTCGTAGCATCTGTTGCTTTGAGGGGGCCTGCTATTTATCAAACTGAAGCTCGGTCTGCTGGGAGCCCAAAGGGAAAGAAATATGGCTTACTATATACTGCAAGTTTACCACTACTCTACCTTTCCACTCCCTCTTTTTCTTCCCCCAGACTTCAGTTGCCTCCCTCCCTTAAGCTGAAGATATGTTACTGAGATGTGTTTGCGTAAAGGGAATAACAAGGACAGGCCAAGTGAGGGGGATGGGTGGATTAGTAATGCAGGACATGACCTGCAGTAATTTCTGCTCTTCCTTACAGTAGCTTACCGTCATATGAGGAACAAAAATAAACAACACATAAACAATGCATATGGGCCACAAAAATAAAGTGTGACCACAACTATAAAAGTAGAAGTTTTGGTAGTTTGCAGATCTAAAAGATTGGGTAGTCACAATGCTGAACAGGAAAGACATCAGCAGTTATCTCACAGAGGCAACTTTTGCAGCCTGTCAGTTTGGGTTTTTATCCCATTTCTAAACAGTCATGCTTGGACACGGTACAGATCACCTAGAGTGATGCTTTACTATAATGCACAGCAAGAATTTGACAAAAACCAAACAAAGCACATCAGCACAAACACTTCGTATCATGTGGTGGTGAAAGAGGGGTGACTTGGCCTTTTTCCCGCACAATGCACTCATTGAATTGAATATGTACTATATACCAAAGTGTTTTTGGTCAAATGTGAGGCCTCATCCACATTAAATGCAAAAGTATTTCATAAAACCATTAGGGGGTCTGTAAAAGATTATTTTTGAAAACAAGGTTCCAGAGTTGAAAGATTTGAAGAGAGCATTCACGTGGATCCGTGGTCACTGCCTCGCTGCAACTTTTCTGAAACGCTTGCGTCATCCACATCACTTGAACTAGTCACAATTTTCTCTGTTGATTTCTGTCCAAGGGCGAAGCCCAATGTTTTGCCGCCTGTTTTCGGTTGTTTCCGTCATCATCGCAGCATCGCAGCGCCACTAATGGGTCTTGCATGTACTTTTCCGGCGTATTGATGCGGACGCACACGTTTACTGACACATCTACGTCTTTTCGAGGAACGTTTTTAAAATTATAAGCGTTTCGTCTTCGTGTGGGTGTAGCCAGAGAGAATCTGTCCAAGGTTGGGCCATATTTTGGATCGTGTGGCAGGATAATGTTCCCAAGCAAACCGTCAAATTTGCAACAGAGTGTCTAAAAAAGAAAAAGATCAAGATGTTGCAATGTCGTAGTCAAAGTCCGCACCTCACCCCAATAAAAATGCGGTGGATTGACCTCGAGAACGGTGTGTAAACAAATACCTGCAGACCTTAGTGAACTGAAGAAACCTTGTAAAGAAAATTCCAGCTTTGTGAGATACTGATAACATGATATAGATGACAGTTCCTCCAAGCCATTACTGCTTTTTCTTTTTTTTTTTTCTCCCTTGTTTGCACATACATTAATGGTTGATACCAAATTGGTGGGACCCAGAAGATATATATATATGCATTTTAATCTGTAATTAAGGTTTTTTTTTTGTTTTTTTTTGTGTGCGTATGTGTGTGCAAGTGTGTGCAGATGTGTACCCTTCACCGGCCCTAATGACAGTCTAACTATTTATTTTTTTTTTTTATTAATCCCTAGGTAGGACGAAGAAAAAGAAAAAGTAAAAATAAATAAATAGGTAAATAAGTAACTAAATTCTGCCAAAGAGGACTAAAATCACCGGGTCTGGTATGTGAACAGACTAGAAATAGAAAGAGAAAGAGAGAGAGAGACGAGACAGTGGTGTAGTGTGGTGTCTGTGTTTTAATGTGTGTTAAAAAGGGATAAAAAGAAGAATAAGGGTAATAATGTGTTATTTACGGAATAGAGGTGGACACAGGACAATAACGTGTTAAAATAAAGAAGACAGAGAAAAGGGGGGAGGAGCATTCTATTCACTATTGCATACCTGAGTGTTTGGGGTGTAGGGGCAGTTTATAAAAAGTTATCTATGTAATAATTTGCGTGAAAGTATTTAAGTATTCACGCATGTCCACATATATTGGATATAAGGAGACATATATACAGTTAACTAATACCTATTCATATACATTGTAGGTGTGAGCACGGTGGATATTTTTAATCCTATAATACTAGGTGTATCATATTTGATACATTACTTTCTGACACCTTTGTACCACCTCAATAATAATAAAAAGGAAAAACAAGTTTCATACAAACAAAATAATTATAAAAATTGTTAAAGTTGTTAAAAAATACAATACAAAATTGGAAGTTATTTTGCTTTCAATATGTATTGAACATTTCTAATAAAAAAAAAGATTTTTGTGTTAATTCATATGTCAAGCATTAAAGGGTAAAAAAAACAAACAAAAAACCCATTAGAAAACACTTCATGTGGAGGATTTAGTGGCATTAATTCCAGTTACTGAAGACGCTCGAAGGTGCATCTCAGTGATAAGAATTGTGCAGTATTCATCAGGTGTATTCATCAGGTGTATTTTAAATTCTACTTTGACCACGTTCCTAACAGTCACAAAACAACAACAATGATTTGTTGATATTTTGTCAATGCAATGATGAGAGGCTGGTCCAATGCTAGTTATAAAAAAAACATGATCTCAAACCAGGATGTAGCAATTGGATAACATAACTGGTTTTAAAGCAGCAAAACTGGTTCCAGAGAATGATCAATTCTTTCTTAAGCCAAGTTAAAAAAAAAAACCAAAAAAAAAAAAAAAAACCAACCTCTGTCTGGGGCCTTGTGATGGAATTAAGATGGTAAGTAAAACCGTGTGACAGTCTTAAAGGAAAAAAAAAAATCAAAAAGAAAAAAGATCCGGCACAGCTTCTGGTATGAAAGAATAAATGAATACTTCACCCTGATATGAACAGAAATTTAAACTAAGCCTTTGAGGTTATTTAGTCTAACTTTCCTTCCCAGTGTTTTAATATCATCTGTCTGCATTTATAGATGCAGCTTCAAACAGCAGTCACAGTTTATAAATGCTTCAATATGCCATGAGCTGAAGGACACTTAATTATAAATGTCTCTCTTTGTTTTAGTATCGGTAGTTGACATTTCCAAACCACATTTACAGGACTGTTTATGAATGCTGTTTGCAACAGCGTATTTAAACACCGACTGCCGTTTGTAATATTGTCTACAAATGCTGATTAGTCATGTTAAAACTCTGAATTGGTGGAAATTGATTTAAATGAAAATGTGTTTTGTGGAGGAATCTGTCTACTTGTACTTTGGTTCTGTATAGATGGTCAGATTAAACTGGAGGGTAATCAAATGATTGATTTCGGCCCTCCTCTTGTGTTTAAATAGTGAAATTAATTAGAATAGTAAAGAAATGTTCCATTTTTTTTAGTTTGTGCCTTTTATATCTGTTCAGCATTTAATGACCCACATATACAACCTGCTCAAAGCTCTCTCTGCTTTTTTTTTTCATACATTTCCCGCACTTCTTCCCGTTTTGTCTTTCACTTTTCATCTCGTTCTCCTGCTTTGTCCTTCTCTTTGACTCTTTGCTCTCTCATACCTCAGCTGTGATGCAACGCGCTCAGCAAACATGTTTACTTGATGGTGGTTCACTCTGCCGGGTGCACAGAGGCTCCATTCATGTAAAGTTGTTTTCTGTACTGTACATTTACCAATACAAGAGCACAAATTGCTCACATGGCTGTCCCGCAGCTTCCGTCCTGCTGCAGCCATTAAGTCTTTTATTTATGCAGTGTGGCTGTTGTTATGGGTTTGGCCACTGCAAAACATGCCTCCTGACACGCTACAGAAAACAGAAGACTGGTAAAATTAGGAGCTGATGTTTTTTTTGTTTTTTTTTCCCCTCCATTGACAAAGGCTCTGGTGCGCAAACATCATAAACATTTTTCTTTCTTTTGGATGAAGCTACCTCATTTTATTCACCCTCTTGCGTGCACACACATAAACATGCAAGCTTTTTCATGCATATACCAACAAAAGTCTCTCCAGTAAAAACCTTAGCACTGAGCAGCACAGGCTGATCAACAGGATATGAAACCATACCCTCTGATTTTTTTTTTTTTTTTTTTTTTTTTAATGTCAGAACTGACCTTTCCCCTTCTTTTGCTCTTTCTGCACTAAAGCTCTGCCTCTGCCTCTTACACGAGCACTTCTGCTGCAATTTTGGTTTACCCGAGTTTGTTTGCTTTGCTTTTTGAGCCTGTCACATTGAATATAAAAGCATGACTGAAAGCTGTTTTCTATGTTGGGCGTGTGTTTCACAGTACATCTGGGCCTCGTAAGATTTTCATTTCAGTGCTTCGGCTCAAATGTTCAGTCGGTCATTGTCCAGCTCATTTGCTTTATGCGTTATGGCTGAGTCATTCCCATGTACTGTGAAAGATTTTCACTCAGTGACCACCCTGTCAAACCTCTCTCCTCCCTTTGTCCCTGATTGGTGTTAGTGGAAGGGAAGATGACCATCTGCTGCCCCAGTTGCCCAGTGACTGGACAACAGCCTTCCTTTTATGGCACAGTTCCACTGTTCATTGTGTGCTTGAGATCCCGATTCTGTGTGTGTGTGTGTGTGTGTGTGTGTGTGTGTGTGTGTGTGTTTCTTTTTATGGTGAGTGGTTTCCTTTCAATCGATAGCCTTTTTTAGACGTGACATACATAGCGTTGATGGCTTTGTTAAACATTACAGGAACATAATTTTGTTGTTCGCACATTTGCAACTTTCATATTAGTTTTTCTGGACGGTTTTATCCAGACCTACATGTAAATACAGGTATTCATACATTTGATTGCATTTATATTATTATAAATATTTCATATCAAGTCGTTTTGCATAAATATTCATATCAAGCTAATAAGTATACTGCATTGTGTTAAACAAGACAGTAGTAGGTGGAAAGCATTTGAAAATATTAATAAATAACGAAGGAGAGGAGAGCTCCAGAAGTGGCTCCGGTGCTGTAAAACAGTTTTCTGTTGTTCGTTTGGCTCAGATTTTAAGAAAATAAAACCATTTATTGTAAATAAAACCACAGAAGGTTTGACAGTGCTTTATTTATTTATTTAATAACAGGATGCTATCCGATTCTTTTGAACACCTTATCGTGTGTCGGATTAAGTCGCCACCACTGTGTGTGCACGCGTCTGTGACTGTAGTTAAAATTCAGCCGTGCTGAAAATGCTACATATGTCAGTAGGTGCAACCCAGTCGGATTGGCGTCTGTAAATGTTTCAGACAAGCACCAGGGTTTTCGTTCAACTGGCAGCGGATTCATGGAAAGCACTGCATGTATGAAAGGCTCTTATCTGTGCGCTCAGTTGCTTTTATACAGTTAGATGTGTCTTTGCGTGCGTATGATTTCCGTGTGTCCTCTTCAAGGGGGCCCAAGTATTGTGCAAAGCTTTCCTGTGGCGGAGAAAGCACCCTCACCCTGCAGGACATCTCGGCGCTGTTCTAGCAGAGTGGCCTTTCAGGTGGGTTTAATAAAGGGTCAGATTTATAGGCAACAGGCCAAACATTTGCTCCGGTACATTAAGAAAATAGATTTACTCTCCAGACTTGTATTCATTTACACAAACATTAACAAAGAGTCCAGTACTTATTTTGCTTAATTAAATATGAAACTACAACAGACCTACAGTGAAACTCCAACCAATAAAAGGGCTTTTACATTTTTAGTACAGATTAAACACAATTTATACATCCGTTTCGTATCATATTCGGGGACGCTAGGCAGGCCAGGACTGTCTCTGTGTCTGTGATATCGGTGATTTACTGTATGAGTGATCAAAACAGAGCAGAAGAGAGCCTGATGCACACTGATTTTATTTATTTAAAAAGAAACAGGTTAGCTGTTTCTCTAACTATTCCCAGGAAAGTAAATAAATGCATTTTATATGATCAGTCAGGTGTGCTGATGCCATGTAGAGGGGAGAAGTACATTTTTAATTGTTGGTAGGCTGGAAAAGATCCGTAGCTCATAAGAAAAGAAGTCTTTGGGTGATGTAAAGGATGTGCTGCACAGACTGATCCGAACTGAGCGTTCGGCTGCTGTCACCACAGGTGAGGAGCCGGACAGAAATATACATAATGTTATTCGGGTTGGGTACAGTTGGGCTGGTTAGAAAAATCATTGCACTTTTGAAAACTGATATTTAAACACAATTTCATAGCATATAGAAATGCAAAAGCTATATTAATCGTAAATCCTAAGACATTTTCGCTGACTGGCTCAAAGATGCAGCTGGAGCTTTGTGCGCAGGCGTGCGTGACACGAGGCAGGCGATGGAGACGGTCAGAGAATTGAAAAAAAAAAAGATGCACAGATAGAAAAAGGAAAGTCTGGGAAACATTTGAGGAAATGGTAAATCAAGATGATACATCTGCTACAAACAAGATCACTTTTTTTTCTTTTCTTTTACAATCAAATGTAGCCATACGGCCTAGATGGTATTTTGTGTTCATATTTAATATTATCAGGCAGCACAGTGGCTTAGTGGTCAGCACTGTTGCCTCACAGCAAGAAGGTTCCTGGTTCGATTCCTGGCCCGGTGGGTCTTTCTGTGTGGAGTTTGCATGTTCTCCCCGTGCTTGCGTGGGTTTCCTCCGGGTACTCCGGCTTCCTCCCACAGTCCAAAAACATGCAGGGTAGGTTGATTGATCATACTAAATTGCCCATAGGTGTGAATGTGAGCGTGATTGCTTCTCTGTCTTGTATGTAGTGATGGATTATTATTATTATTATTTGTTGTTGTTGTCGTTTCTTTTATTCCCTGGAAAACAATCCAAAAACCAGAGTCCATGTTGGTTTTAGAGTGTATTGTTGTGCATGGATAACTTTTACAATAACTTTTATAACTTTTTTTGTGCTGGAAACAAAAATACTAAAGAATAAATACATTTAGAGGGTTGAGAGCAACATGCAAACACCTTGTCTATTTTTCAGGAAAATGCTTTATGTATTTCAGCTGTAGCAACTGCTCGTCTTCAGTTCCCAAACTCTTTCACAGTGTTGAAATATTGTTATGTTTTCTTTTTAATAAAACTTTTTCACATTTTATCAGGTTCAACACTTAGGTTGTGCTGTTATATGTAACGTACGTGTTCACATGCTTTTTGTTTACTCCCTCTCACTTCTGTTTTTGAAAGGAAGAATAATAGGTGAACTTTTCTGGTCACACATTTCTGTCAGACGTGACTTGATGCAGTTTTCAAGGTTGCATAATTATTTTTTTCTCGCCCTCATTTCCACTTTTGTGTTTCCTCTCTTTGCTAATGCACAGGCTGCGTCTTTCTGCTGCACACATACAAGGCGAATGCGGCTCAGTTACTCATTATCTCATCATCCACTTCTGTCAGTTACCTACCAGCTCTTCCGCTTCTTGTCTTGGCAGGGCAATAGAGGAAAATAAGAGAGCCAAGCTCATGATGCTGAACTCTTCCACCCAGACACTTATCTAGAAAAACAAACAAAAAAAATAAATTTTATTTTTTCGTTCTCTTTAGGAAGCAATCAAGTACAGCACGTCCATTTACAGTCTTATCAGTTCAGCTTAAATCTCGAACCACATTCCAGACATTTGTTAGTGTTTTGACAGATTTACAAGGAGATCTTTTACGCAACACTAAATGTCCGCGTTAATTTTAAAATGTTGTTTTTCCTCCTTCTACTTGTTTTTATTACTTTTCAACTGTGAACTTGGGCTTTATTGCATAATGGCAAACTGTAGGGACAAAAAAACAAGCAGCAAGAATAGAGGCTTTCAAACGCTCTTGAGGAAAGCAGGGGGATCTGGGAGATTTGCGGATCAGGGCTGAGCCGCGCTGATCTGGTTTTTAGGTGTGTGTGTGTATGTTTGTGTGGGAAACCTGATAGAAATCTGATTTGGCAGAGCCATTATCCCCTTTAGACTTCAACAGTGGGCCTACACCGTGCTGTGGCCGCTACTAATCCCATAATGGGCTGACTCTGCACTGGGGCTGCACAAATTCAGCTCCCCATGGTGAAAACTATGACTGTGCGCTTGTTTCTGTTAATGCTTTTTTTTTTTTTTTTTTTGGTGTCCGTGCTCCGCATTACAGTAGGTGCATAAGTTGCGAGCAGCGCGCGTGCGCTTTTGCGCACGCCTCCTCAGGTGAGTGGGCAAAGATTGGTAACCCAGTGTACAGAGTCATCGGTTTTTCCCACTGCGCAGGAAGTGGCTAGTTATTGATTTTCAGAGACAATGATGTCACTCCAGACGGTGCAGGGTGTTTACTTATCCATGATAAGGTGCGAGGCGCCTCCTCTCAGCACGCTGGTCAAATAATCCTCTGCCTTTGTCCTCTCTCCTCCTATCGCTCTCTTTCCACCTTCTTTTCTTGTATTGTGAATGCCCTCTCTAACCCTGACATCCATCTTGTTTGACATCATCACAGATGAAAGAAGTCACTTTATCTTACTTGCTATAAGACATAAATACTAAGATCTCTTTTTTTTCTTCTTGAGTAGTTCTCTGTGAGATACAGGCGTCAGCTTCTCATAATGTCCTTTTCCTAGTAAGCGGTACAGACCCAGTACCACCATGGTGTCTGAGTAACTGGGGGAGTAAACGGATCGATTCCGCTGTTAAACACGGCTCTCCGTCGTGGAGTATTTAATTTTTATCAGGTATGACACCAGTGGGAGCAGTGCCTGCCCTCCTGGTGGGGTTGGCCTGTTTGAGATTATGTAAGACAATTAACTGCACAATAGCGCCCAAGAGCTTATCTGTGCACTTGCGTATGTGAAAATGGCAAAAAAAAAAAAAAGTATTCAGACGAAAGTTAAAGAAAAGAAAAAAAACGTTTTAATCACAAAATAAATTAATTCTTTTGCCGCATGAATTCACAATATGTCTCTTTTTATTTTTCCGTCACAGGAACACATTTTTGTGTGCTATTTAACATAAAGGCCACATTTGTTTTAATTATATCTGACATGTGAAACACGATGGATTATTTGATCCAGATTCAGATCCACTCGGGGAAATGACATGAAAGATTTTCATCGGTTGGTTTGTTCTTTTCTTGGTCCAGCAGAGCTGTAACTGATTAACCACAGAGCAAATATGTCCAACACTACCTGTGGCATTAAATGGGGAGCCACACATACACACACATAAACACACACACGATATAGACACACTTATGTCAGGGTTACGAGGTCCACGGAGAGCTTGTAAACGTTGAAAACCAACATTTTCACAAATCATCCCAGTGCATTTCTAACAGATGGACACAACCGTTATGCAGCTATATGCATTTTTATCTCAGCCTGTGACTTTTCGATTGCATCATCATGTCAGCATGAAGGTTACTTTTAAATACGGTCTGGATAATTGGACATAAAAGTGTCTTTCTTTGAACTGTTCAGTTGACAGAAATATCAACTCAGCAGCTGGGAAAAAAAGTGCTGCACCGACCTTAATTTATAGAAGAATATTTGTTGGATTATTTTACACACTTGTTGTGTTTTTGGTTTATTGTTGTATTTTTTTTTTGTTTATTGTTTGTGTTACTGATAGTACTTTATGTATGGATCTCTGCATTCCTTAAAATAATGCTATTGAAGCATTTTCTACATTTTTCCATTTTTTCCCCTTTTTTCTTTAGCTAGGTCAGACCCATGATCTCACGTCATGTGTTTGTGATTTCATCTTTGAGGAACCCGTTGGCTCTAGTCTCAGGCGAGCATGTATGTGCATGTGCTGTGAGTTTGTGTATATTAGACCTGCCCCTCTCTTGTTTGCACACATGAAATCTGCTGGCTCCGCTGTGTATATTTCCTGCTCCACTGTTTAAAGTTAAACTTGTGGAGCAAAAGCAGTGGGGCTCTGGACAGGACCAAAGACGGTTAACCTGTGATTACCAGTCATGGCTCAGTAGCTGCATAAAAACTAGACCTTCTAGGTCAATATTTCACCTCATTTTGAAGCTGTTACATAAAGCTCTCCTTAAACTAATTGATATATCATGGACCGTTGTGATTCTTATTTTATTTTCTTTTTTTTGTCCCATTCATAAATCAAAAACATGCATACATGTATAAGAAATGAATACAACTGTGTGTTCCTCATATTTATCATCCAATCCAACAAATAAAAGACGCCTTTCATGATGTCTTTAATCTGGATTGCATCTATTTCCCATGGGACATGACGTCCTTGCTACTGTGCTTCTGAAGGCCACTTCTCATGCTTTTTAAAGGACTTTTTTTTGCTCCTTGTTTTCCCCAGAAAGCGTTCAGACTCATGCTTCCTTATTTGCACGACTGCTCTGAAATGCAAAAGACATTTTGTTTTCACAACTGCTTATACGGATTGTCAGCTGATGGAGGGTGATGATTATGTAGCCATCATGCAAATAGGAATGACTTCTTTTACATAATGTCTGTGTTAAGTGAAATCAGCTGGTGATATTGTGAAACACCCCGTTTTCAGACAGATCATGCAGATGTCCTTAGGTTACGGCACCTGGTATTATTAAATGTAAGATGAAAGCTGCCAATTCAGACTGATATTTGAAAGTTGCTGGATAGAAACTAGAAGCCTTTGCTTGACTATTTTAGTCTGAAATTAAGGCCCCATCCTTTTTTTTTTGTGTTTGTATTATTACTTAATATACAAAACTTCAGACACACAATTACAGAGAAGATTAAAGGATAATTCGGAGTTAATCATTCGTAGTTTATTGTTTGATGATAAGGAGAGTAAACTTTAGTTGAGGACCAAACGAACGAGAATTGAAGCAGGTTATAGCGAGAACACAACGTGTTTTTGTAGCAAAATGGCCATTAATGTTAACGTCCAGTTGAGCTGTATCGTATAAACTCCAGTTTTAAGCCTCTGACTGGACTTTAAAATGTCCCTCTACTTACGTGATAGTGTGGATTGGTCCTTACAGACAAACCAAAGTGACCTTAACTTAGTCAGTCCACAGAAAATGAATAAAAAGAACAGTTTGTATATGCATCTCCTTCCGGTTGCCACCACCTGTCTGTCCACGCCAGTTACCGAATGTCACACAAACTGTCAATAGACCTAAAAGGAGGAGATTTCATCATCTCTGCTTCGTATTTTGGGATAAATCTCTAAGAACTGATTCAGTTCTGTGTGAACTGAAGCATAAACGGCGTTAGAAATCATTGATTTGTCGCTGACACGGACTGGCGGACTTCCACCTACTGAAATGGATGTTTTATAAACTATGAAACATTAATGGAGCGGCCCCTGTGACATCACACTCAAACGAGATCCTGACAGCCATTTTGTTCTACAATTGAGTAGCAGGACTCATTATCTATTAAAGGAGTAAAAGGAGACAGCCGAACTGATTCTGAGGGTAACAATTGGGGCGTATCATTTCCTCACCTGTTAGAGTACAGCGGTATCACATCACCTTTTCAACTCTGCAATCCAAATATATACCGCTGAAGGTTACTGATTTGATATCATGTAGGTGAAAAAGACGGGCCGAGGTGAGACCGGCATCAGAAACGGACAGTAGGACGTACTTTTCAAAGTTTGCTGTAGCTTTTGTCATGCATTGCATTAACTTTTATCCGTTTCGAAGCCGCTGCATCTCCATCACTGTCCTCAGCAGACACCCCGAACGTTTCTGTTAAATGCAGACGAGCATTGACTGGTTTTCTGAGAGAAGCAGCAACAATAACACGGTTGCATTGATCTCCGTGGCTCAGCAGGTGTCTTTTCAGTTTAGTGGCTCATATTTGACCTCAAGTCGGCTGCCGTAAACGTCTCCGTTTGTTTGTTTCTTGGTATTTTTGGCAGCGAATCACCGCTTCGCTCTTTCTTCCCATCGAAACAGGTGAAGGGTCGGATCTTTTGTGCGTGGCTTACAATGCCTGTTAAGAATTACGGGGTGATGGCCAGCAACGTTCTGGCTGCATTCCCAGTAGGATGAGTCATTATTTTTTGCTCCGTCAGCTAAACTGAAACCTTGTCAAAAGGAGAAGAAAAGCAGCTGTGCCTGTATGGAGTCACACAGCATCCGACCACAGAGGATCTGTTTTTGTTATGGAGTCGTCAGAAGTCTTAATACTGAGATGAGCACAGCTTTGTTAGACCCGTGTTTTTGGAGGACATGAGCGGAGGAGATAATCTTACCTCAGATCTCATAGTTTAAATCCTCAGTATCTGAACCATTCAGTGCAATACCTTCTGAAGACTCTGTGTAGTCAAGCTGAGGCTGTTATTACAGAAATCGAGTACTGACTGTGGAGAAAAGAGCAGAGACCCAGAACAATGACAAGCTGTGTACTGATTTCTGGTGGCTGTGTAATATTGGGCAGTGGAGGGTTTGGTATTTTCTGTTTGTCTGGAATCTCTTTCTCCGAGCTTGTTGTATTGTGACAGCTGCCCTCTCCCAGTTACAATAACATCCCCGGGAACTCACTCTTCCACACGTGCACACAGGGGTTGCAGGCCAACGCCTTTTCCCCTGGATTGTTGACCACGGGACGTATAGATTTTTTACGGGATTTGTGTAAATGCAAGCTTCTGCCATGTAGTATAAACTCCTAAAGCAGAGGTTATCTTTTGGCCCACGTACCTCTTTCCCCTCCACCCCAGTCATTTCAGTTCTTTTATTTTCTGTCATCCCTGTAGTTCCTCTGCATTTCATGGAATCCAGGGAAGGTTGCTTCCTCGCATAGTCGGTGTGCGCAGGTCCAGTGCTTGCTGGTCTTGTGGGTAGGGGTGGGGTGGGGGTGGGTGGAGGGGTTGGGGGTGCACGCACGCTTGTCCCCTCAGGAAAGCCGGCGCTTGGCGAGCCCACTCCACTCTGATATCCTGCCAGAATACACACAGATCAGAGAACAAGAGAAGAAAGAGAAGAAGAAAAGGAAACAAGAATTCCTCAAAGAAGGGCAGAAAGCAAGTTTAATTCCCACAAAGTTCCCACATGAGTTTGACCCTTTAAAATAAAGTAGTTTTTTTTATTTATTACTATTTCAGTAAACTAACCGACATGACTTACTCTGAAGCTTATGATCAACAGGTTTTACCAACTTGGCGCCTGTCCAGTGTCCTTGCTGCTCTGTAAGTCTGCAGGTCGCGGGGCAGGTAAGGGTTAACTCTGGTCTCTGCCCGACATGCTCGGCGAGATGAACGGACTCCAACTTTGACAGAACTGACAGGGGATATCCTCTTAGGTTATCCTTAGGTTTTTGCTCTTCGGCTTTGCATGTTTAAAACTAAGTACTAACTCTGATAGCTGCATTGATTTTGTTTTTTTTTTCCTCTTTATTTCTATAGCAGCCTTTCTTCTTTTTTTTTTTTAAGTAATCTGTTTACATGGAAAATCTTCTGCTGCTTTGAGCCTTTGGGCTAATTTGAAACATGTGGTTTGGAGTTTTTTTGTGAAGAAAGGAGACATTTGTTTTGCCTCTTTCTGTCAGTGAAACTCAAACAGACAAATTACGGCTCTGTAAATACAAGAAGAAACCTTTTTTTGAAACTGAACACGTGAAGTTGCTTTTCGAGCGTTATACTCCATACTTCGACACAACTTTCTTTCTGCTTTCTTTTTCCTTTTTTTTTTTTTTTTTTAGAGAAACCAGAGAGACTGAGGCGCAGAGCAGAGAAGATTGGTTCATGAAACTGTTGTTCTACCCTGCGATTGGTGGAAGCCTGTTGCTAGGCTTATGTCAGAGTTTTCTGCTTCCTCTCCTGTGTGCACCGATGTCGGGTTTGAACTGGTTTTCTGGTGGACTTCTGCGACTTGTTGAACATCCCCACAGTTTCTGCAACTCTCATGCGTTTAACTGCCTGAACAGAGCATGGCAACAGCAGCGCGGAGACACATATGAGAACTGTTTCCACCTCGTTTGGCTTCCTCTCTATTTTTTTTTTTTTTTAATCTCTTTAACTGTTATCAGCTTCTCCACTAGTTGGAGGCTGATTTTGATTACTTTGTGCACTCATAAAGCAGCAGTTGCTTCCACACTTGTCAGACATTACTCGTTTAGATTCAGTTGAAACCAGCTTGGTTGCTCAGACCTATTAACCAGATTTAAGACATATATTATATATTCCTACAAGACCAATCCACATAACTAGGGTCTGAAGTTTAAAAAAAGAAAATGAAATCCAACAGAAAAGAATAGAACACCATTTTTGGTTCAGTATCTGCTGTATTTTTAATCACTCAGTCATCTTTACTTTTATAAAAGCTTCCCTTTGCTTACGGTCTAAAGGAAACTTTCAAACTGACAAACTTGACAAGTGACTGTGAAGAGTTTCTGTTTAGCATCTGAACAAAACAGATGGGCATCGTTGTTTTTCTTATAACTATGAGCCTTCTCATCAGTCTAAATGTATGTATTTATTTATTATTATTAATTACCACACAATCCTCCTAAAAGTCTCTTAACAAATATATATATACAAACACACACCCCATCTAATCTGTAAGCCTGACTTGCTTAATTCTCCTTGAAATATAACCTGATCTGCTGATCTACCATTTAGATATAGCTCACAGTTTCAAAGCAATTTTATAGGATTTTTGTCTAAATAAAAGAACTTGGTGGCAATAGAAAACAACTAAGAGATGATAGGAAATGCTAAAATGTTACGTAAGAGGGAGCTCAACAAAGAAGAGTCACAAAACCGCCAAAATAACAAAGAAGCATCAAATGCCTGCTTTGTGTTGCCCTCCTGACTAATGTTGGGTTGAAGGGCCAAAATAAGGTGTGCTAAACAAAGATAATGTTGCCTTCATACTGTAATTTTTCTTCTGCTAGGAGTGGTGACACGTACAGTGTGAAAACAGGTGGGTGGAGGAAGCCTATATGATTCATAGTTGTGTGGAAAGTAAACTATATAAATACTTTGAGACAAAATGTGAAGTTGATTACACTTGAAATGCACCGTAGTTTAGCCATACGTACACAAATATATTTATATATCTATTATATAACTACATGAAAAGTAATCTGAATACTTGTTACTTGAGAGTACGTGCACTGACAAACCCCACTTTTCTTGTCTTATGTTGTTTAATTGCAGTGTATGAAGAGCAAACAGTCCCATGATATTGAAAAAGAAACTTTAAATCTGAATGATTTTCTTTCACACTTCCTGGGAGTTTTTTTTAAGACTTTTAAACTAGTGGAAATGAATCCATTGTCCAGGCCCTTCTTCCTGTAGATGACTATCTGAAACAAATCTGAGAGGACTCCAGGAATATTCCCGTTCATTTTTCATGTGTTGTCCTGTCTCCAGGCCGGTCCGAACTCCCATCACATGTCCACGCGCAACTTCACACAGGGGCGGCAAGTTGTCTCGGCGGTAAACGTGTGGCAGGAATGTCAAAGGTTTATCCCAAACAACAGCGAAGCTGACCCTCAGCTGTCTCGTCCTTGATATTGACCTTGTTTAGTCTGCAGTAATTAGCGCTCTCTGAGCAACACACCCCATTCAGACTCACTGCAGGTGACATCAAACAAATGACAAGGACATCTAACAATGCAAGTTTTCTTTCCCTCCCGAGACACCTGCGTTGTGGTTTCTGTTTGTCACATCGTGTTCTTAACCACCTTCAGAAGACGCACAAGAAGATGCAGCATTTCAGGTTGTTATTAAAACACGGCAGAACATATCAAGGTCTAGTGTGAACAGTTTAGTCACGTCGTCTTTCATTGTCCCAGTGTGGCAGAGACAACGCGGTTGACTGAAGATAGATGGCAAGATGTGAAGTTGGACAAAAGCAGCCTGCACGTTGTTTTCGAGTCTTGGTGTATTTATTGTATAGATGTTTAGTGTCATGAGGACTAATACAAGCACACAGCTATGGTGGAGTCATCTGGGAGTGAGGGTGTGCAGTATCAACACATCACTGAGACTCATACAGTATACAGACACCCCCAATGTGCACACAGTAACGTTTACCGCCTAGTCAGTGCGTGCACTCTGACAATAGTGTTTGGCCCTGTCTGCAAGGCTGGACCCCCAAGCCTAAGCGCTTTTATGTGAAAAGGTTTGGTGTGCCATAAGCCCTAACGCTGACCAGCCTCTTCTGCAGCTTTGCTGAGCCATGGGGCTCCCAGCAGACCTGGGAGTGCTGACTCTAGCCCTGGGAACCTGTTTACCGCTTGCCTGCACCCCACCCTGTGGCATCGGTCGAGGTCCTGGTGGGGGGTGGTTCGATGCACACAATGAACCTGCTGAACACTGTGCTATCCAGTTATCGGTGCTGGGGACTGGCAGGCAGTTGACAGACTGGCCGGGCAGGCTCACACTGGCAGACGGTGCCTCTTCTAGGCTTCCTCTTTAGCTCATCATTTCCAAATTTAACTTGTTTGTGCCACTTTGAAGTCCATCCAAGCACCGGACAGCAGAGGAAAGTATTTCATGAAGCTTCAGATCCGCTTCAACCGATCAAAACAGTTGTGCAGCTCTCTCATGATAAAATGAGTCTATTAAATGCCAACAGAGAATATTCTTTACTGATTTCCTTGGGAAACATTTTCAAGTTCTGTGTCAAAAGATTTGACACAAATATATGTTTGTCTGTCCAAAGTCTCTTTTGTCTTTTTTGTAACATGGTTGCTGGCGTTGCAGAAGAAATGACACTTGCACATGCCGAGAAAAACAAAACAAAGTATGTAATTTTGCAGAATGTCGCCTTGTTTTCGCAACTTTTCATCAGATAAGTGAGTAATAATTGACTTTTTTTTTTTTAACTACTGCAGTGTGATAAATATAACATGTTATTGTCAGGCAGGGATAAACAGAGATAAAGAGATGCCTTTTCTTATCTGTGCTTCCTCCTGGCTTTTAAAGGACTCTTTCAGCGTGGCTTGATTGGTGGAGAAATGACATTATCTGTGGTCTGATAGGCTGCGGTAGAAAACCACCAACTGTAGGGCTGTGTTTGCAGCAGGTCCTGCAACTATCCATCTTGCTGTGTTGATGCTGATCTTTATTCATGGGACCGCTACCTTCTTCAGCTGCTCACCAACTAGAGAGAGAGAGGGGGGGGGGCATGCTGCTGCTTGCTTTAGCTGGTTGTTGTTTTCATGCACATTTACACAGATGAACACAAAGATGACATTTCTCCATGACATACAATAAAGATACCATCTCTTTTGACTGCATTTCTAGCATTACAAAAAACTATTTTCGGTAGTGGAGTCCGCCTATCATGTTTTGATATCTTTAATGATTTGAGTTATTTTGAAGCAAAACTGCCATCAATCAGCTCGCATTGATTTGCAGGCTTTAGTTAGCACACAGAGTCCAATGCATGACAGAAAATTCAATCATGATCAATGGCAGCAGCGAACAAAAGGAGGTGAGAGAAGTGATGATGTTTTCTTAAAGGGGGATTGTTCCCCCTTGGTCACGTTTAACACGCCCCCTTCCCCTCACGCTTAGCGCCGCCCCCTCACGCTTCTAAAGGCGCTATTGGGTCGGAGGAGGCTGTTTTCGCAACCCGATTGGCTGCGTCGCACGTCAGTCAAACGAGGCTCGACTTATTTACCGAATTTTGGAGCTTCAGAGGACGGTATTCTGCTGAGGGGCTGCAACAGCTGACTACCGAGCACTTTGCCCAGTGCCTTAAGGAACAAAGAGAGGAGGATAGAGTCGTCCAAACAGCAGTTTTGAATTTTCTGCACCTCTAAAAAACAACAACAACAACCAAACCAAACAAGGTGCAGCAAGGAAACGAGATGAGGCACGCAGTCGCATCGGCAGCAAAGGTGGAAAATAATTCAATTGCGGTGACAGGCTTGTTCAAGATATGCAGTCATTGTGAACGGCTGAGCAAAAAGGTGAGCGGAGGGGGAAAGGCGAATGACATTGTGGCGAAAAGTAGGCGTTTTATATATGTACATTTTCGGCGACATGTTTGCGTTGAACAAACAAGCTGCAGTGCAGTCTTTTGTCCGGACCTGTTTACGTGTCTGAAGAGTTTATGTGCTCATCGATCCTCTCTGGGTCTGCGGATGTTATTCATTGCATTCAGTTTCATAGCTTTCTTTTTAATCGTCGTCATCTTCCTTTTCTGTTTTAAGATGACACATTTCAAAAGACCCGTTTAAAATCTAGTGGATTTCTGGGACTTTTAATTCATTTGCTTGAGCTGCTGCGGGATATTGTCCGTTGGACATGTCTGGACAAGCAGCGGAAAGTTACCGGACAT
Organism: Xenentodon cancila; assembly: GCA_014839995.1. Classification (NCBI taxonomy): domain Eukaryota; kingdom Metazoa; phylum Chordata; class Actinopteri; order Beloniformes; family Belonidae; genus Xenentodon; species Xenentodon cancila. The sequence continues at coordinate 13,108,649 of CM026209.1, forward strand.
AACGGAAACAATGCCGAGAGAAATGTGTGTTTGTGTGTGGGTTCTTTTTTTTATTTTTTATTAGATATATTTAATTAATTAATTTATTTTTTTTAAATTTGCAAATGTATTGTAAGAGTTGCAAGTTGTTTTCAAGACGGTCAAAAACCTAAATGTCGTTTTATTGTAATATTCTGAGTTAATAATGTGTGTGTGTGTGTGTGGGGAAAAAAACCTCCCTGATTTTTATTTTATTTTTTATTTTTTTTTTTTTTTTGTTTCACGGTGCTGCAGCGGACAAGCTGGTGGAAGAAAGGAGAAGTGCTCGTTTTTGGTTTAACAGTACTCTTAAGCTTCTGCTAAGACATTTTTAAAGAAATGTTTTTTTTGTCTTGTGTTTTGCAGGACTTGGGAGTTAGGGTCCCAAGACCTCTAGGTAACGGACCAAGCAGATTTATCCCCGAAAAAGAGGTACGAGACGGTCCCTGATCTCATCCAAATCTTAAAGATGTCCCACAAACCACAGAAGCACAAGGTTTATTGATTTGTTTATATTTTTACAACTAGATTCTTCAAGTCAGTAAAGTGGACACCAGGACGCAGTCAATATTTGAGGATGCGTTTGCAGCCCTCGGTCGCCTCGACAACATTTCCCTGGTGATGGGCTTCCATCCACAGTACCTGGAGAGCTTTCTCCGGACGCAGCACTACCTGCTGCAGATGGATGGACCCCTGCCACTGCACTACAGACACTACATAGGCATCATGGTAGGACCGTATCCATGCTCTGTCAAGTCTCTGATTAACATCCCAGTTTTGGTACTTGAATATCTGTTTTTTTTTTTTCCTTCTTTTTTAAAAATTTTGTTTTACATGTTCTTGCAGGCAGCAGCAAGACACCAGTGCTCCTACTTGGTCAACCTACACGTAAATGATTTCCTTCAGGTAGGAGGAGATCCTAAATGGTTAAACGGTCTGGATGAAGCCCCTAAGAAGCTGCAGCTGCTCGGAGAGCTGAACAAAATCCTCGCCCACCGGCCTTGGCTTCTCACCAAGGAACACATCGAGGTGAGTGGATTGTTTGTGTGAAAAAGCTGCAGCAGGATGAGGTTGTGGGTGGAGGGTAAACTCGAGAAGCAGCTGTATGATTTGAGGTCCAGTAAGGGCACTGAACGCAAGAATGCGTGCATTTACGCTTAAAGTATAAAAGCAGATTTTTCTCATTTGTTAAGACATTTGAAAATGCAGTAATTTTTTTTCTTTGTTCTGCTTTCAGGGCCTTCGGAAAGCCGAGGAGCACAGCTGGTCCCTGGCAGAGCTGATCCACGCCGTGGTCCTGCTCACACACTACCACTCCCTCGCTTCCTTCACATTCGGCTGCGGCATCACACCTGAGATCCACTGCGATGGAGGACACACATTCAGACCCCCCTCCCTTAGCCAGTACTGCGTTTGTGACATTGCCAATGGAAATGGCCACGCTAATCACCATGATGAGCTGGGCAACCAGGTGGGTGGTAACGCTAGAAGGTTTGTCACGGTGCAAGAAGTTTAAAAACAGCTCTAGGAGGGTATCTCAAATTACCTCGTTAAAACCTGTCTGTGCCTGTGTATCTTATGAATCTATTTTGCTTTGTTGGTGCAGGAAATGTGTGGCGAGGTGGAGGTTCTTATGGAGAGGATGAAGCAGCTGCAGGAGTGCCGTGATGACGAGGAGGCCAGCCAGGAGGAGATGGCAACTCGCTTTGAGAGGGAGAAGACGGAGAGCATGCTGGTGGTCACAGCCGAGGAGGAGGAGTGTGTCCCCTCCAGAGACATTTCTCGCCACTTCGAGGACACCAGCTATGGCTACAAGGACTTCTCCAGGAGGGGGGAGCACGTGCCCACGTTCAGAGCACAGGTAAAGCTCAGGGTTAGTCTGTTGAGGAGGGTGAGAAGATGCACCATATGAGCGTCAGTGAGCTAAAACTTCTGTGGCCTGCAGGACTACAGCTGGGAGGACCACGGTTTCTCACTGGTCAACAGATTGTATCCTGATGTTGGTCAGATGCTGGACGAGAAGTTTCAGATGGCTTACAATCTGACATACAACACCATGGCGACGCATAAGGATGTGGACACCAGTATGCTGCGCAGGGCCATCTGGAACTACATCCACTGCATGTTTGGCATCAGGTCAGTCACTGGATGCGATGTTTTTATTTCTGTAATACGGGCTGCTCTGCTCGGGCAGCTCCGTGTCACTCTGCGTCCTTGTCCCTGACACCGTTGCTGCCTTCCTCAGGTATGACGACTATGATTACGGGGAGATAAACCAGCTCCTGGACCGTAGCTTTAAGATCTATATTAAGACCATGGTGTGCAGCCCCGAGAAGACCACCAAAAGAATGTATGAAAGTTTCTGGAGACAGTTTCAGCACTCCGAGAAGGTGAATATCCTATTCTGAACTCATGGTTCCAGCTGTTTGTTAGGTTAACTCTTACAGTGATCTTTAATCTTTTTTTTTTTTTTTTTTTTTCCACTTATGTTTTGCAGGTCCACGTTAATCTGCTTCTTATGGAAGCACGAATGCAGGCAGAACTGTTATACGCTCTGAGAGCGATCACACGCTACATGACATGAAGTGCTTTTTGGCGTTTTTTTTTTTTTTTTTTTTTTTTTTTTTTTTTTTTTTTTTTTCTCATTGTCCTTTTTACTGTCGTTACTTATCATGGGACACTGAAAATCAATGGGGGGGGGGGTTGTTCAACAAAAATGTGGAAAAGATCCCTTGGTTCAGGCGATGCTTGCTGGTTGGATTTGGAGAAGAGGATCAGAACAAACGTGGAAAGCAAGGGAGGAAGAAAAAAATAAAATCATCTCAGACTGCAAGTGAATGCACACGTCAAGCTGTTTCACCTGCAGTGCCAAACCTGACCAACAGGGGACAGTCTGGTGCAAACTCCCACCCTGCTGAAGGGGTTTGCACCAGGCCCGAGCATCAACGGGAGACATCCAGGACTGCATTTCAGTATTCAAGCATGCAACTCATCGGTTTCCAGTCTCGCCTATTTCCTGGTAGATTGAGAAGCCACAGAAAATCCCCAGATCGCCGTGCAGCCAGAAACTGTCTGCACTTTTGATTCTGTTGTCACTGTGTTTATATTTGTTTAGTTTCTTTAATACCTTATTTCATTTTTTTTTTTTTTTTTTTTTGTATTACAAGGAAGTGGATTTTGTTGACGTGGAAACTGGAGACGGACACATCAACTCTAGGCAGTGTTTTCTGTTGGTTTTATTTTTAAACGTGTGCCTGAACTCTCCAGCACAGTATGCATACGTGCTGAAACTGCTGCTGCTCCCATGTTGTGTTTTCATGGGATCACATTGATCCCCAAGTCACCCCTCACCCAATTCCCCCAATCCCTTTTCAAATAAGCCCCTGTCCATTAGAAATCCAGTGCATTACCCCCAACCCACCTTACCCATTTCCCAAATCTCAAATGTCAATGTAAGCTAATCTGAGACGTGGAAAACCAGAAAGATGTAGAAAACAACTCAAAGAACACTGTCTGAGCCCTGTTTTGAGTGTGATTGTACATGTGAATGAGTTGTTCATGATGATTGAGGTGTGAATGTTTAAGAGTGGAGAAAAAGTATGTCTTGGAATTTCATGTTTCAAAAAGAAGAAAAAGAAATAAGCGAGGCACTTTGAAGGAAAGCCTTCTTGCTTCTGCTGTAGCTCTGTTATTGTGAGATACTTGTCTATTGTCGTGTCTTTATTTTTCTGGAAATGTTGAGAAAAAGGAAAAAAAAAAAAACGAAAAAAAAAACCAAACTAATCAAAAGCTAGAAACCAGGGTTTCCAGGAGGGATTTGCTTCCGGTTCCGGTCCTAACCGCACCGTGTCTGTCTTCCGCTTATCCCATCCAGCTGCCTGGTTTCCCTAACACTTTTCAAAGCTTTGAATTGTGAATTTTACCAGTAAATGAATACCTCTTTTGTTTTTTTCTTTATGAAACATGTTATGCTCTTTTGATGAGCAGAGACTCTTTCTGGGCTGCTGTGTTTCCCGCTGCTTGGGGACCTGGCGTGCCCACACCGGGCCGACTGCGGTCGATGGCTTTCAAACGCAGAAGTTTGTAGCTGTGCTTTTTTTTTTTTTTTCCCCCTTCCGGGGAAGTCTAACCAGTGCACAAGCAGCATTTATATTATTTTATTTTTTTGTTCTTTTAATTTTAAACGGAGATGTGAAAACTCTGCGATATTTGTTTAATTTTTTTTTGTTTACTAAAAATCCTTAAAGTACTGCATTCTTCTGAGGGTGGATTAAAGGATGAGAGATAAACGAGTCATATCCAGAGGGCAATGAGGAGGAGGAAGACGGCAGCAGTGATAAAGGAATGGTACCTTTGAAAGTGGACTGAGAGGAACTGGAGCGGGTTTTTTTTTTTTTTTTTTTCATTTTGTTTTGTTTTTTTCAAACTTCTGACTGATGTCAGTTAAACTTTTTATATGAAAGTATATGAAAAACGTGAAAAATAAACTATAATATTAAATTGTTGTGTATCCTTCATAGTTTTCTCCTAACCAAGTTCATATTGTTGCCTCATCAAAGACACTTGGACGTGGAGAGACCAACACGATTCAGGAATCGGTCAAAGCACAATCACGGTCCACATCAGCCCACCTTTACTGCTCGGTGCCACAGCAGTGGCAAGGTTAAATTACTTGTGCTGATTGGTAAACACAGTCGAAGGGCTGTTGTGCAAAAGTCGACTCATGGAAAGCACCGTAAAACCTTTGGTCCAAAGTTCAAAAAGCTGCACGAGTCAAATGGCATCGCCGTCAGTGGGCTGAGCTCAGGTGAATGGTTCGGCTTGTCATCAGTACAGTTCAGGGACTTTTCCTGTGAATTTCATTTTACTGTATGTGCTTCAGAACTGTATGACTCGATGGGAAACCGTTAACGTTCTCGCTTCCTGTGTTGCGGTCGAGGTCAAAGTCTCTCTGCTCCTTACCAGCATTTTAATTTCCCGGTTGAGGCTGATAATCCGTCTGAATTTCAGGGTGTTTCCCATAAAGGTCACACACGCGTCTGCCAATACCAGTCACCAGCAGGAACTTCACGCGATCCCCGCAGACCGAACCTCTTGTTTCACGGGCTTTCCCACACAATGTGGAGAATAAGAAAACCGTGTAAGCCACACTGATATCAGCCAGTCAACTATTCTGCATATGAACCTGAGAGATTCTCTGTAGAGAACAATATTTGTTTTTCTGGCGCTGCCTTCTAAGTTTTTCAAGGGTTTTTGAAACTTCAGCTTGTCTTGTGGTTTTTACAGGTAACTAATATGTGTAAACTGGCGAAACTGACATGCTTTTTTTTTTTTTAGCATCAAGTGCTGTTCCTGATTTGTTTCGATGTGATTTTGAATTGCTGTACTTTGACAACTTGGTGTTACTTGTAAGCACTGCCTGGCTCCATATCTGTGTACCAATAAAGGCTTTAAGAAGCAAAAAAATAGGGAAATGATTTATTTTACTCTTTAATTTTACACAAGCTCAAATGTACACAACAAAAGTTTAACTTGGGAGATAAATTCCAGTCATTATCATTTAGGCTAGTTTACGACACGGTGTATTTACAGTTACGTAAAAGTCCGTTTTGCAAATCCTCAAAACAGTTGTTTATATAAGCTTTAAAAGAGCCCATGAAATCAGTGCACTAACATTGTGTCATGGCTTTTATATTCATCATCTGCATTCGTTAAACTAGCTGTAAAATGTTTGTAACTTCCTCCCCTGTGAAAAACAGCAGCTGCATTCAGCTTAAGAGTATTTAGTCATAAGGTAACAAAGTTATGACTGAAGCGTGCTGAGCGTACGTAGAGGATTACTGCGCACTGCAGGACAGGAGTGAGAAGCTGATTGTTTAAGTCACATTTAATGGAGTCTCGTATTTTCTTCATGAAAAAGAAACCATAGACCTTCACATTCAGACTCTAGAAACGTCAAACAAGGGGAATATTTGATCATAAAGATATAAAATCAGTATATACTGTACATAAAGTAGAGGAGTGTGTCAAGCTGTCAGGTCTGGAGACTGGAGCACCATCAGCAGTTTTTGAGCAACAGGCAGGAACTCCAACTCCCAGCAAGCCTTGTGGAAGTCCCTCACATCTTCATTTTGTGCCCACTTCAGAGCCTTTTCCTCATCTATGAAATTAAGTAAAGTGAGTTTACAGATCACGAGGAAAGGGATGCACATGTGTTAAAAGACAGCCCCCAGATGTGACATGTTGCCTCACAGTGTGTTCTGTTCCAGTGCGTATCCCTCCTTTATAATGTAAGAATTAGTAATAAGACAAACCCACGAACGCAGACAGCATCTCGAGCAGCGTTTCCCTCTGTTGTGTGTCCAACGGCTTCTCTGAGCCCCCACTCGTCAGATTCCACACAGCCTGGCATGCCTGGCCTGCCAGCTGCCAGTCACCTGGTCCAAAGTCTCTCAGGCAGTCCACCAGCCTGGTGACACACATCATGTGACTTTAGGAAGAGGAATTCACATGATCGTCAGGTTTGCAAGCATCAGTTCAGTTTTGCTGGCACTTCATGTTGAAGAGGCACATGAAATGGAAATAAGAAAAATGTTCCAGTAGTGTTACATTTTGAAAGTAAAGACAGAAGATGACTGCACAAACTTTGTTTACCGTCATATTGTATTACTGACTTTGATGTTGGCACAGTATGTGTCGTTATTTCCTGGTAACTGTGACTTGTCTCTTGATTGCATTACAAAGATGCACTCTGCAGAAGGAAACAGGCACACAGTCTTAATCCCTAAGGGCTTTTGTCCTTACTTGACAGGAGCCCCCTCTACCGCGAGATAGACCCTGTTGGGAGGGTCCAGAGCCAGGTTGGTAAGGACCCCGCAGGCCGAAATACACATCTCAGCGCTCTTTGAATCCAGCAGAGTCACCACAAACCTGTGCACTGAAGGAAAGGAAGATGACAGAGCAAGGGAGAGGACGAGGACAAAGCAGGGGGAAGATAAGAGACCCGATGTCAGTAGAGTCAGCAGGCATGTTTATACCGTGCAGAGCTGGCCTTGACGATAAGTCGAGCATCAACATGACAGACTGGGTATACAGAAGTGTGCAGTGTGGGTGTCGGTGCCTCAGTACTTGGTACTTTAAAGTTGTGTAGCTGTGTACTTGAACATGATTTATGCTGTTTTTCTACTGTGTCAAAAGTATCCTTTAGGTTGACTGTAAGACGATTCTGTCACTGACACCTTCTTTGCATAAACAATGCACCCTCGCAAAAAACATCCACAGATGCATGCTTAAATAAGTGGAAAATCATTGCAGTCTGGTTTTATTCACAGCGTCCCGACACTGTGGGGAACAGGATGGTATGAGTAAAGAAGAACAAAGCTCTGCGTTAGAGAAACATATTTAAATGTTGATTTTTATTTTTTTGTCATTCATAAACCTTTTTTTTGCATAATGAAGTCCCGCACGTCCTTGTAATGTGTCAAGTTTCCGTAGACACGGGTGGCCTCCAGCATGGCATCCATACTGGAGCTAAGCATCAACTTCAACAGCACTGTAATTTAAAAAAAAAAAAACAACACAAACAGTGAGTGGGGGGAAGATAGAAGAACATTCAAATATTTACTTTTATACTGTTGTACCCAGTCTTTTAGTCTTACGCGTCGCAATGGCGAGCTGATGGTTTCTGATCTCCGAGCCTTCCACCTGGTAGAATGACAGGTTGTTGATGGTGGCAGCTACCTTCACCATCAGCTCCTCGCTCTCCAGCACAAACCTGCGCTCTGAGCCACCCACACGTCACATAAACACACACGACAAGAACGAGAAAGAAAGTTTATGTAGTGTCACTTTGACTCTTTTTTTTTGCATGAAATGGTGTGATCAGCCACACTTTATCGTCAACAAAAACGCGCTGCATTCATTTACGTGTGCTGGAACTCGCAACTAACTAATATAAGCATAACGTGAGAAGAGTTACTTCTGTTTTTTTTTTTTTGAGTTTTGAAAACAACACATGTATTTACAGAAAGCTGAAAAATCAAACTGTTATTTTGAATAATGATGATTCTGTGAGGAAAACAAGCAGTTTTATAAGGATAAATCATTAATCCTTGCAACAACTGCAATGTAGAACGATGCAAAGTAGGCAGCACTCATGGAAAGATAACACAGCCTTAATAATAACAGATAATTTGGCCTGATACAGATGGTTTTAATCATACAAAGGTCAGCTTGACCCAGCTCATGACTGTGGGCAGCTTGGAAGCCAAGTATTTTCCTGATATAGCAGCAGATATTGTGCACGCAGTCATAAATTGCAGATATTGCGGTCGTGCTGTCAACTGACACCTGTGTCACAAAGATTTTAGTTTCTGGTTGTGACTGGAAACGCCGCTTTGTTGCCCCGTTCATCAAAGCTCTATAATAGAAAGCAGCTCAGCCTCATGCAAACTTAATGAAAACATGACATCAGTCGGCTAAGCTTGCTCCTTCATCCTTTAATGAAGTTTTGTTTCCAGTCTCTGGTGGTCTCACCGAGCCTGTATTCTCATTCAGTCACACATCTTGATGTTCCTGCCTTCAGTAACATAACACGTTTTCTAAGTAAGTCATTTTCGAATTTTTTTGTTGTCCACTATTTTACCTAAATTGTGTTTACTCCTCTCTTCCAACTGACACAAAGTTGAGTGTAGGAGGCAAGCAGCAGAGAAGAGTTTCACACCCACCTACGTCTCAGTTCAACCTGTTCTGAAACCATGTAACCACATGGGAGAAAGTCAGACATGCAAACCAAGTCGGCTGTGAGATGTGACAGAATATCCTGCTCTTGCAGCGCTTCGCTGTCAGCCTTAAAATAACAGGTAAACCAAAGGAAGACGTGCTGTGTATTGAAGAAAAAGCACCAAGAGGAGAGCAAGAGATGTAGTGAGGAAATGTTAAATGTGCTTTTGGACCATAATCATGTCTTGTACCCAGCACAAGGGAAGTGGTTGGGTGCCAACTGACATTTACTTAAAATGCACTAAAAAAGATCATATTTAACTCAACAAAAAATGTTTTTTTTTTAATCCAGATTTTCATTGGTTCCTTTCTTTGATTAACACAAAGTCAACATTTCAAAAGGACATTTATAGAAAAGGAGCGATGTCATGTCTGCTTCTTCCTTTAATCCTCCATAGTTTGGTTTAACAGTCAGACTCTGCTCACCCAGTGTCTCCATTAGAAGTTCAATGCAGGTTGTGTTTGTGGTCAGCGTTGAGCCGACAGCAGGGTGGATGGAAACGTTCGCCAGCACCGTGACCAGCTTCACCAGCACGTCGTCAGCCTCCCGTGCACTGATGAGAGGATCAACAGGCTCTTTGGAGGAAGGCACCCCTCTCTGGATGGGTGTGCATGGGGCCGCGTCTTTTCTCTGGTAGCTTTTGTAAAGCTGGAGAAGCGTGTCCATGCAGCCATCGCACTGAAAGAGCAGCCGACGAGGCCCGTCGCTTTTGGCCACGAGGTTCCCGAGGATGAAGAGAAGACGCACAACAAGGTCCTGTGAAGGAGCAGTGGAGATTAGTTACTAACAGATTGTTACATGTAGTCACATTTACCGAATCTTGAATCAAAATCAGCTGTCAGTTTTCTTTGGGCATGTGCTGGCAGTGAACAGCCAGGATCTGATGGAGAAATTTATTTTATGATATTCAAACTGACTGTGTGTGATTTCTTTTTCTCTTCAATCACTTTTATCAAGTTGGTCCAATAAAATATAGGTGATAAGGGTACTATAAATGAAAATATGATGATAACTCTCAAGCTTGACTCCATTGCTGAACAAATGCTGTCTTCTGGGAATATAGCAGAGCTGCAACTGTTATCCATCCAGAGGGACATTAATCAGTCTCTATTGGGGTTAGAGACTTAGTGCTTTAATCACAAAAGCCAAATGTTTATTGGTTCCAGACCCCAAAGCTGAGGACTTTATCCCAGTTAAGCATTGCAATGTAATGCCATTTACCCTACTGGTTCTGGCTTTGGAACTGTTGGAGGGACAAAAGGCATTTGAACACATCATCAGATCTGTGTTCAGCTTTTTTCACTGTTCTCTGAGACTTTACAGATGATGTGATCAAGAAACAGAGAAAATACGAAGCAAGTAATACATTCGATTTGAATTGTTGGCTGGACCACTAATTTCTGATGAGTTAATACATATCTGGCACCTAAAAAAAAAGAAAAAGAAAAAGGAAAGAATTCACACTTCAAAGATATGAAAATGACAAAAACAGCAGGTGAATTAAGTTCACGCTACATGAGATAAAGAACAAATATCAGTCAAGTTGGTTTGGTGCTGCCTCTTTCCTGTCTTGTAGACCTTTCCTCCTCTCACTCGTGTATCAGTTACCCCCCCCCTTTTTTTTTTTTTTTTTTTTTTTTTTACAAATAGTTTAGGGAAACAGAGACAAAACTACACACCCTGAATGTGCACATGCTCTTCTCTTAAAATAGAGAGACGGGCTTGTGGACCTACCTGTTTTTGGTGATGTTTGCGCAGTAGCTCTAAAAATAGCGGGTAGCAGTCATGGGTTCGAGCAAGCGAGAGACAGGACTCGGAGTAACAGGAGAGTTTGCTGGAGGAAATGGGGAACAAAAAATATCTCTGATTATTACACTCACTGACCACACTGTTGCAGTGACTGTGATTAATTTAAACTCCTAATGCGATAACATTTCTATGTTTTTTTGCAATTCTGGGCAAAAACCTTCCAACAGTAATAGATTTATCAGCTTAGCATAAACCAAATAAATCTGCTTTTCTTTATATTTTGCAATGCACTAAACACTTATACTGTACACTGATGAAGAGCTTGTAGCAGAGTCAGAGGTTGAACAAAGTACACTGGGGTCTTATTTTCTGGTGGCAGAAAGGTCAGAGGATTTTGATTCCATATTTACAACGTGTGGCTCTTCAGTCTGAGTGCAGCTGGCAAATATAACCTATATTTAATCTGAATAAGTTTCTAAAGTACCACAAAATGCAGCGTAAGCCACAGCTTTACCCAGTGTCAGATCAGTCTGCATCATGTAAAACTGCTGGTATTTCAACTAAAAGCACCTTGCAGGGCCTAAAGAGCGGCGTGTTTCATGTAGTATACGCTTCTCTTGGTGTGATTTGGATGGACGTGCTCACATAGTCAGCCCTATTTATTGTTTTCTTGGTTTCATCTGGTTTCCTGTTGAACCACATGGACACAAACATTCGGATTTCTGAGAGAACTCCTTGCTTTATACAAGAAATGTGCAATCAGAGCGTACTGCAGGGCTGAAACACTGATGACTGCGAGCACAGCGCAACAGAGATCAGCTGCGGGTTTGGCACTGCTTTTGTGATCGTCCAGATACAAACCCCACTGAACAACCTCAGCTTGTTTGACGGCTGTTGTGATTCTTGTTTTGAGAGATCTAGATTCATACAACTACTTCATGAAAGAGTGATGGCCTGATTTGATTCAGCTCAGGATAAGCTATGACGGTTCACTTCTAAGAACACAAACCAGACATGAGGAGTGGCGTTATGTTGCATTCATACAGCTGAAACAAATAGGTGGTACCTGTAAATTCTGGAAACGTTAAGGCAGATGTCCTGGTCTTCACTGTGAAGACGCAGCACCAGGCAGAGCGCTGGCAGTATAGAGAAGGAAACAAAGAGTGGGTGGGAGTCTGGGTGATCCGCAACATTTCTCAGGGTGGCTGTCAGCTACAAGGGGAAAGAGGACAGATGTGTTACCAAAGAGGTGCCTGTTAATGTCTTGTTTCGTGCCTATGACAGAATATAATTCATATATAGGTAAGGTTGGCTGCTGGCCAGTACAGGATGCTATACGCAGGAGCAATGGGAAGCTGTTCATAGTACAATAAATCACTCTATCACACGGAGGAAACTGTAATTCCAACACATAGCAGCACTGAGAGCCTCCGGAAAAGTCACAGTGTGATTACTTTCTTACTGTAACGGGATAATGAGTTGTGTTAGATATCAAAGTAGGATTTTTGTTTGGGCCAGCTTATGGTCTACTGCGGTCATTTGGTCATTTTCAGCGGATTGAAGCGCAGCATGTTGTCGACTGAAGCGGCCAGCAGAGAACACTATGCTCATGGAGCAGCGACAAACCAGACATAAACAAAAATATTTTCCCCTAATAGTTGGGAAGTCTGGATCAGCCCAAAAATACATTGAAAGTACATTTCACATTGTGTTTCTTATTATTGACTTTGTGGAAAACTCAAGCGAAATTTTTAAATAAAATATCTATAACTGTAATATGACCTATCAGCCACAATGATCCTAACTGAGGGATATTGAATCCGTGACAAACCTGCACAAGGATGTGCCCTGCTACGGTGAAGTGGGTGTCTTCTACTGCACAGAGCTTCTGGATGAGCTTCTGAGCCACACCGATACAATTCTTATCCAGCATGAGTCTGACGATTGTCATGTTTCCAGAGATGAATTTTAAAGTACCGACACAATACAGAAGAGCTTCTCCTGATACACACACGTCCTCATTGTTCAGCAGACCCAGCAATGAATCTAGACAAAAACAGAGAAAAAAAATGCAATGACTGAGTACAGGAGTCCTCAAACACCAAATAAAATGAACGCATTTGCATATATATTTAAGAATAAAAGGCTACAAAATAATAAATCTGTCAATAATGTCCTCCTGACCAATGATAGAGTTGTTCTTGAAGATGATGTCATTGCTGTCACTACGGCTAATCTTGAAGATGAGTTTACAGATGTTGAGCAGATTGTTTCCACTGACACACAGCTAGAGAGAAAAATAAAGGAAACACATTAGCACCGCTTTTACAGTAGTTTCCTGGATGTTTTGTCACTGAAGCTTGTAACAGACAAGCAGGCACACATTCACAGGCCCACACACACACACCTGCAAACCCACGGATGACTCACAGTGAGGCAGAGCTTGGCAATGCGCAGGTTGAGCTGGGCAAAGTTGAGGTCGATGAGGCGGAAGAGCGTTCGCAATATCCACGACCTTCGCTTGCACTGCCGCTTGAGCATGTCCGCATCTGCCAAGGTGGCATGGAGATGATCACACAAATCACACAGCCGGTCCACCGAGCCCTCCGGGCTGCCTTTCACCGTGGGCAAACACACAAAACAAAAAGAAAGTATGTCAGTCTCACAAAAACATAACAAGAATTCAGACAGCAAAAATCCCACAATGAAACACTCATTTGTATGTGTTGGCAAGTTTATGTCAATATGAATACAGCCGAATTTTATGTATGTATAAATTAGCAGAGATATTCTGCATGTATGGGATCGTGAATTTATTCCTTAACATCAATATTATAGCCATGAGCAGAAGTTAAAGTGATTCTAAGAAGCAGCTTTGAGTTTCAGGGGTCAAATGCAGAGGAACAATGCAGCAGCAGCTGACGGAGAGGAAGAGATAGGGTGGAGTCTTTTCCTTGTTTTTGAGGTAAAATAAATGTTTTCCCTGCATAAATAACAGTCTCTGGACATTTCTAAGGAAGGTTAAACAGTCTCACACACAACACTTCACTGCAATTTCTTACTGAATCTCAAAAGCATTTTATGCATGTGCCAGAAAGCCCTTAGTATGATAAATATTTAATACTTATCTTTCAAATGAATTTTCCATTAAATTCTTAGAATGTTAAAATATTTAAAGCCACAGATTTCATTTCATGGCTGCCAGACAGTAGTTTCAAGCTTAGACAATTCTGCATGGACGCCAAACATAACACTATTTTGTTTGTCTTTCTTCAGAGGGTGAAATGACAGTGCCTTTTCATTTTGTGACTTTATGCATGACTATCTCCTGGCGCTGAGAAATCGATTTCTCAGCCTGTTGGGTGAAAATGAAACATAATGAGAGACACAGAGAAGAAGAAGTGACAAGCGAGGCTTAGCTCAACTAAAAAGACTGTGATCAATTCACCCACAATAGATTTAATTTTTGAGACATTATGACAAATTCTAAAAGGAAAAATGTATTTGAATTTGGTCATGTGTACTGTATTTGGTGTGTTTGTACTGCTTCTTTTTTTGTGTGCCCTGCACACAATACCTGCAGCCGCACTCTCTAGCTCATAAAGAACAGGAGCAATCACATTATTCCACATCAAGATCTCTGCATCCTCCTTTGTATCAGCGGCGTTGTCTCCACATCCCAGATCTGAAATGTGTGAATAGGAGAGCAGTTAGCCAATTACCTCTTGCAGCAAACCTGGTTCACAAGTTCACTATCTTAAAATAAAACAGCAGGAAGTTTGATGCCACAGCAAAAGGTCACCACAGCTATACTTCCTCCAATTTCTTTCAGGGCTGATGCAAAATAGTCTGCACATGGGCAATTGCAATGACAACACGTGTACTTGTGAGTCTGTGCACGCAAATGTCTGCGCAATATCGAACCCACTCTGCACTTTTTTTTCCTCTTTTTTTGCTGAGTATTTGCATAACCCCTTGGTTGGCGTGATGCAGGAAACTGTGGTTGAACAAACCAACAGCTCTCTCTGCTATTGGCTGGCTGCATGTCATGGTGGAAATCGGGCCCTTAGCAACAAGGGCCCAATTTGTACCAATCAAAGTTTGACATTCAGCAAACCTTGTTCAGTTAGAGAGCGAGAGGTGTGTCTACGTTTCTTATGAAACAATATTTCTGGCTCAAGATTTCACACTGTGACACTCTATTCAGGCATGTTTAGGTATCTCAGAAAAAAATAAAACCAGTAAAACCACTGAGGGTATGAGTAGTATCTTACATCAGATGCAGCTGTAACTACTTTTCTGCTTTTATACGCTGAGCACAAACTGCCATTTGTCTCATATACTAATACATGCAGAGCTTTGTGGGGGATATTTCATATATCTTGACAAACCTGTTCTCCATTCTGCTCTACATATTGTGGGTCTGACTCCTGAATCAACACCAGGCTGGACTAGTCTACAGTTGAAACAAAGAAACACAAAAAACACAGATGCAAGTTATAGCGACATTTGTAACTATTGTTTTGTATAAATGGATTTCATTGACTCTGAGATCTGGGTGGGTTGGACATTAAAGATATAGTTGAAAAGTTAAACTCAAGAATGAAAATGAATGTTTAATAGATGTATTTATGTGTCTTATTGCACGTTTCCTTTAAAAGTCACTGACTTTATATTCAATCAACTGACCATAGGTGTATAATCAACTGCCACTAGGTGTCCCTGTTGGAGCAGCGGTTGGGGACGAAAGCAGGTGTTATCGCTGCTTTGCGTGCATGTGTGGGCCAGGGTGCACGCATTACCCCCATGCACATGTATGTGAATGTCTGTCTGCACATCGTGGGTAACTGCCTCTTTTGATTTAACTGTGTGATTGTGTTGTGCAGCACAAACGAGAAACCCCAACAGACAGGAACTAAGATCTTGGCTTTGTGGGCAGTCTGGTTAAAGCTGTTCATGCTTTGTCACTGTGACTCGTCCCCCACAGCCTTACTGCAACTGTGCACTAACGGTAAAATGCTTCTAAAAACTCAGTATATTGCCATGTAAAGTTGTGTCGTTGCCCTCTGCATGACATTGTTGTCTTACAGCATTATTTCACTTACATAGAAAGGAACCGCTCATTCCTGTGAAACTAGTAAATTCTGTAAAACATGACAGGTGGTCTGTGATATGTGTAGACTAGATCATTATGATGAATACAGTCAATAATGTGGCATGTTCTGACACATCTTCACTTCTTATCACATGTGACGCTTAAGTGGCGTTACAGTTTTCTGTTTTTTTATATTATCAAATCATTGCTTGAGGGTCTATTTGATTTCCCAAACATCCATGTACTGTATTTAACTTAAGAGCACACTTGTGTTGCAGTTCCAGTGTCTACTAAAAGCTTGCACATAGGACACATGCAACAAGGAGTGCTGGCTGAGGCATGCTGCAGTGAATGTCAGGGGGCTTTGGCTCTGTATGATAGGATTAAGAGCCAGATAATAAGCCCTCTTTGTGTGATTCTGCATTCTCTGAGACATGACCTCATCCCTGTCTTAGGCTTGGGCAGTGCAGTGCAATCATAATACATGTTGCTGCCAGCCTTGCCCAGATGGGCACCCAAATCTAATAGAGATCCATTTGGAGCTATAGAGCTCTGGCTTATTGGAGAAAAAGAACTGACTGGATGTCTAATCTCCCCTATCTTTATATCTCATCCAACCCATCAATTTAATCTGTCATGCTGTTTCCATTTCCACTTGCAGTTGGGTGCTTCTGGCTCGACTCTGTGATTTTCTTCAATGCTCCTTTTATGTAATTCATTACGACGCTGAAAGACGAAGCTTCTAAAACTCCAGCGTGACTCCAAAAGTCTTTGAACCCCTTCTATTTCCTCATAAAAGAAGACCAGGCTTCAGTCACTTGGGACCTGTCTTTGTCAGCAACAAGTCACACAAACACTGCACGTTAACTCGGATTGTGACGGAGTTGGTTGTGCTGCAGGCAATGGCCCAGATTTCTTGTAAAAGTGGTTTATGGCCTGTCCCCCTCCCCATCAACAGCAGCAGTTGCCCCATCCAATCAATAGAGGGATGGATTGTAACGACAGCCACCCGACATCATGCTCAGAATTATGCCCCTCATGCTGACACACAGCTGATGAGGTCGGCAGAAAAAAGCAGAGCTTTTAGCCTCTCTGCAATGTGAAAGTGTAAAAGCTGACACATAACAGTAATGACAGATAGAGGCAGTTTCACTGGGAATGAAGCTTGCCAGGAAGATGGATTTAACTGTGACCAAGATATAGTGTTGAGTAAAATAAGGGTGTGGGGAGTGTGTGGGGCTAATTCCATCGATTAGTTAGTGTAACCAAATCTGCTGAATGTATGAAGGCTGTTTTGGCCCTTGGTCAAGTTTGGAAAATGTCAATGAGGGGTATCTAAATAATTATACACAGAGCCCGTCATTTCTGACCATGAGCTGAAATATTGTATTATATATATGTACATTTTATCTCATGGTAGCGTCTGTCAATAAATTTATGAGTGACAGTGACAGGGCCAGGATTTTGGCACAAAATATACCGCTAACAATTAAATTGATATCAGTTTAATTAAAGGTATTCCCTATTAATATTTCTCTGTCACATATTCTAACAAAATATCTAAAACAATTTTTGAATACAGTGAAGTTCACATTCTGGGAAAATACAAAAAAGCAATAAACAAACGCATAATGATTTATTAAGAGGAAATAAAAGTAAGTGAGTCCGTCTAGGAATGGCTGTCTCTGAAACCATGCGTGCTGGTGAATCTGAAATTCACTGTTGCGCTCTCACCACAGTCAAAGAGAAGGAAGAGAGGGTGTACGGGTAGATGCCACACATCATAGCACGCAAGTCACACAGAAGACTTTACCTTTTACTTGCTGTTGTGCACGGATCGGGATTGGGATGACCGCCGTAAACTGCAGCATGGTCTGTACCGGAGAGTTGTTTAACTGACAGCTGCGTTTGTCCTTGGCCTGGATTTAATCTCTCTTTCACTAAATACAAAAGAAAAGATAGAGCAAGAAGTCATTTATGTATGTGATACTGCTGTGTGGTGCACTAATGTCTTTTATTTCTTTTACCAGATAAACGTACAAGCGTCAAGTCACTGATACACATTAGCAATGAATGAATGAATGAATAATTATTTTTATTAACCCCGAGGGGCAATTTGGTTTACAGCTAGTGAGAAAAGGAAACAAAAATTGATCACCCCACACTGCAGACTGATAGCAGCAGGGACTTACGCTACGTGCATATGTGAAGGACTCGGGAACTTTCCCTCGTTGATTTTATTGCTATGAATAACAGAGCAGTTTTGCAGAAAAGTCTGCAGGAATGAGTGTAGTCATTTTACGGATTTTCAATATCAAAATGTAATTTTTATTTTAGTTTAGCCTAGTTTATCTGACTTCGTGTTATATAGGAGACTGTACATCATTAAAGAAAGGTCTCCATGTGAATGTTTCTAGTCATTTCTCCAACACATACAGACTAAGTGTCTGCATAGAAGATGCACAGCAAGACAAATAAAATTAATGGGATGCAAAACATTTTCTAACTTTACTTTTTATGTCTTTGTACTACATCATAAAAGCTGCTTAGTTGGTTCTTTTTCTTTATTTACCACGTTTGCCTGCCCACTGGGCCCTAGCTCCAGTAAGTCCCCTCCTCACATCTGGTGGGTCACTAAGAGGTTTGGAAGGCAGCTTTATTGGGTCCTCTGCATCACTGGATACTTGAAACTTTGTTTTCTGGAGCAGAATGACATAGCACTGGTATATGACAGTTTTTGGAATTACAAAGAGGATTATAATAATGGATATCACTTTTATTCTCAGAGAAATCCCCTTGTTTGAATTTCTATCCTTGAAATGTAATTTATTCCCATCAGTATCTGGCAGAATACCTGAATAATGCAAATATTCTGGAAATGCTTTACTCATACTGCAATACATATTATGCAGAGAACATACATGGTCCAGAGGCAAGAGGCGAGTCCCTGAATCTGGCCTGGAGTTTGAAGCATTGAAACACTGAGAGTGAAGACTGCAGGGTAAAAGAAAGAAAGAAGAGAAAGTTTACTGATTATATAAGAAGTGTAATAAGTGTATAAGGAGTGTGTGAAGTGGGTGGACGTATGTAACTAACCTAAATGTAGATGGAGGCCTGCTGACAAGATCTGCTCGAACAGAGTTCCTCCCAAAAAGATGCCTCTGTCCATCTCTTGGAGTAAATGGTCGTTGGGTGGATTGAACTCGCAGATACTGCCTGGCTTCACTCACTATCTCTGAGCATGTTTTCCTCAAACAGTTTTTTTGTGGGTTAAAAGGGCTGCAAATCTCATGTTTTATCTCCATAGTTGTCATTCAGGGCTGGGTGATATCCAGTGCTGAGTGTCTTTATAAAACCACAAAAGATGAAAATAATTAAAAACTAAGATTTAGGAGACTGGACTGAAAACTCAACAACCCAAGTCCCTTAAAAAAAAAAAAACAGCATTGGCAAGATTTAAAATTACTCCGTTATAAGTACGCTATGTATTCACTGTGTAAAAACATATTACATGGCTCGATATAGAATGTAAAAAGTAGTAAAGGCTTAAAATATTCACTTTGCAAAACAGGTCTTCCTTTGTGATGCTTACTTTGAGGAGCTTTTACAACATTTATTAGGTTAATCAGTAAAAGATGCATCATATTCTAAAGAAACCACAATTATGCAGCAAAGAATCTTTATAATTGTAAGGTTAGAAAACAATAGATATTCAGTTTTGGACCTTGAAACAATTCAAAAACCTATTCGGATGTATAGCAATACCCTTCTGTAAGTAATTTGAAAATCCTATGGTCGCATAAATATATCTGGATGTGAGCGAATGAGAACGAACGCGTCTCTGCGCGTTCACGCACCGTTTCCATGGTGACAAAACGTTGCTATAGTAGTTCGAACAACAAACCCTAGAAAAAAACAAAATTAGTAGGTCTTATTCAGCATGGGGAACGTATTTATTTTTGACAGCGGGTAAGTAGCTGAGAAGACATGTTCTTTATGAAGTACGATCAGTTCAACTTGACGAGACTTTCAGGAGAACAGAAAGCATCAGTGAAAATCTATCCTCGGGTTAAACACATGGTAAAAACTCACCGTTAACAATCCTCCCGGGTTAACAGTCGGGAAAGGTGACACTCCAGGTCTTAAAGGTCAATTTAACACCTTTCTAAAACAAGAAAAATCACGAAATCCCACAGCGATTATGGACAGACACGTTTTCGAGCAAGGTGAGCGCTGGCCCGAAGATGTCACGTGCACGAGCCTTAGTGGATCGCGCGACCGTAATTTTGAAATTCTGCGCGCGACACGTGACATGTTACTAGACGGTTGTGAAGGAAACTACAAACTTTACTGTTATCCAGGTACATTTCAAGCTTGTGTAGATTGCATAAGTTATCTATTAAAACTTGATATAGTGCTCCCGTTAAACAAAGTCTTTACATTGTAATTTAATTTAATTTAATTTAACTTTAATTGAAATGCTTGAAATATTAATAAATTTGAAGAGGATGTATCATGGTTTGAAAAAAGTAGGAGGGGAATTTCACAATAGTGTTAATTCCAGTCTTTTGTTGATCTAAGGAGCATATTATAAAGCATCTTGTTGAAAAAGATTATATGCAAACTATAATTACAATGGTATACTTGTCTTATGTTTACCCCAAAACAAGGTATGACCAACTTTATAATTTTTGTTTTTACTAGCACTACTCTCATAAGCCACATCTGTCCTGCAGAATATTCGAAGGCCTAGATTTCTATCAGATAACTAAAAAGAAATGTAAGTCAGTGCCACGATGAGAAACCACCTTACTTACCTGGTCAGGGATGTACCAGGTCAGCGGTCTAAGATATAATTTGTAGCAAAGTCAAAGTTTTTAGACTTTAGACTCTTCTCTAGAATTCAGGTCATTTCTCTTTTTTTATTTTATTGAAAAGCTTGGGAAATAGTGAGCAAATACTTTAAGAGTAGCTGACATGTCAAACTACCACGGTTTTCTGAAACTACTTTCAGCTTCCTGTAGTTTATAAGAGATGGTAAATGTGAGCAAACTACAAGTGTCTGATCACAAATGTCACAAATCAGTGTATGAGGCAGCAAAGAGCTTAGTGTATTGAAATAATCAATAGGCTCTAATAGCTTATCACTAAATTACAATTTATTTGAGACCTTCATGTGCCTGCTAAAATTGATTCCACACAGTCTGTGTGTCCTGTTCAGTTAGGCGGTAGTCAAGACCAGTTGTAGTCTGCTTTTGCCAAACGTCACACATTTTAAAGACAAACAGGTTATTCAATATAATCCTCTAACCCAAATATCTTGCTCTCGCGCCTGCAAACTACACCATAATCTAAGTCAAATAAAAACAGGCTGTTGTGTGACAAATGGAACTTCAGTTTTATTCACATTACACCAAAAATATACCTTTTCACTAATAATAAACTCCAGTCTCACATCAGTAATATCCACAGAGCAGTCTTGGCTTCATGGCTAAGTTGTTCCCACGCCTTCGTTCAGATTTGCCCGCCATCTCGCAGTTACACAAACTATGCTTATTCAAAAACGAAATGACTCAAAAGTGGCTGCTGACTTACACTGATTTCATCAGACAGTTTCCCTTTGCATATGTGGCCCACGGCAAGTTGGTTGGTCTTTGGTACAATCGTTCAGCTCCACGTGCATTGGAAGAGACAGCAGGAAAAACCCGCCACTGGAGTTGCACTAGGGAAGGATTTCTAGCGTTTTACACCATCGTCCCAGCTCTCTTCAAGCTTCAGTTACTTCAGCTCAAGCATCGGTGCACACAGGAAGTAGGACTTGATCAATATTTATCGACAAATACGAAGACAGATTCAGAGTTCAGGAAGAGGATGTGAAGCCAAAGTTCACCAACTCAACTCTTCGGTTCGGGTCTCTTTAACCCGTCTACATGGGCTGACCACTTCAAACACCAATCAGGTCTGGTTGGATTTGACCATTTATCCACTCATAAACCTTTTCCCCCTGGCTTTTTATTTTTTTACACTCTGAAATATACATCTGAACAATCTTAAGAGTCCCTGGTTGGATTTAAATAGCCTTACATGCTTCAGTCTCTTGGATACAGTGAGCCTGATTGGCCGGGAGAGCACGCTGGGCATGCCCAATCACAGAGCATCACCATGGAGCTTATCAGCCAATGGGAGGATGGTCTCCGTGATTTCATTGTCACTAGGGGAGGGGGAAGCACACTGCCAGGACAGTTGGCTCTGACATGCTAAGCAGTGGACTCTGTTATAGTTACAGTGTACCTGTGGAGCTACATCAGGTCTATTGCAACAGAGACAAGAGCACATGCTCCTCTTAGCAGGAGCTACACAGTCACAGGACAAACGTCACCAATATTGGTGTTACTCATGTCACAGGATTGGATGAGTTGATCTATGAGAGCCATCATCCTGTTAAAGGTGGCGTGTCTCCTTGGTAACAAGCCCCATCTCTGGCCAGAAGCTCAGACTGACAAAGAGCACTCAGCTCTCAGGACAGGGGCACCTTCACATTCTACAGATTTTCATTCAAGTCCCATTTTCACATCTACAGGGGTATTTCTTTTTTTGTTTTCAGATATTCTATATTCATTTTTTAAATTCAAGCTTTTCTGGCTCCAGGAAAGTGTTTTTTGTTTATACTGTACTTTGTTAATACAATTTTAGGGGCTTTGGACATTGGATTTCACCACATATATTACTTGTGTAATATACAAATAAGCCTTTTTTTGCTGTCAGTGCTCCTCAAAGGCAGAAATGTTTCAAACTGTGTTTATTGAGAATGCATAGTATATTGCATTTATTCAGTTTCTTTTTTTCTTTCCTTTAAATATTCTTTTTTAAGTTTTTGATGACAAAAAAATTAATAAATAAAAAATTAAAACCGTCCCACACAAACATTGCTTATTTTCATTTCTAGAAACAATTCACTCACCCCAGAAATCAATTAACCTATCATAAAATACAAATTAAAAAAGAGGAGTAAAAGAGTGACTTTAAAAAAAAATCATGCAACATTTTTGCAAACTAGTTTCATTGTTTAGTTTATTAATCATTTCAGCACTAGTTTAACATGTAATGTGCAAAACACAGAATGATTTACATTTAGACTGAATTAAATGATTACTGCATATCTACTCACTTTACTATTTCAGTATTTCAACATTAGAGTCATTGGAACCAGTTTCTGCAAGATACTCTCTGTCTGTGATTTAATTCTTAGCAAAGGAAGTTGCTCTAAAGTTCCCATATCATTTGATATATCAGGAAACCTAACGCCATGTCTCATTATTTTTGTGGTAAAAAATTAGTTCTGGGTTCATTCATCATCAGACATGCATCACAGATTATAGACAGCAAAGGAATATGTGTATACCATACAAGTTTTGCTTAGAGCCATTGCTCACTCAATAAAATATAGATATAAGATGATATAAGATATATAACATTGAGCTTTTAATCATAATCGTAACATGCATTTTTTTCTGTGTTACACATGTTTGTATGAGTGTCGAAAGCTTTTGCAAAACTGGCCTTCAGGATTATGACCAAAGATTTCTGCTTTATATCTACACACCACCACGTACAACTCAGAAAGTGGATGTCACACAGCTTTGATGTTCTATGCAAAACACGGAAATTTCCGATCCGGTGGTACGTCACAGTCAATTTGTATTTGCTGTGAGAAACTGATAAATTGAGAAACTACCACAAAGTTAGCACACGGTAAGTGGGGAGGTGATTAGAAACAAAAAGGAGAAACTGTTTGGCTCATCACTGATCACTGATCAACTCTTCAGTCTTTACACTCAAGTGGATTTTTAGATTTTGAACTACTGTTTTGAGGAACACTGATGACTACGTTAATAAGTGGGCCTTAGACATAGGTCACTTTCACATCAATGTTCCTTATGGCTTCATTGAGACATACTCATAAAAGTGAGTATGTCTAAACCACAATACTACTACTAACTACTAATCCACTTGCTCCGCTGGGGTGCATAGGGCCTCTGCAACAATCCTCTAGCAGACCCAGGTTGGTGGCAGTTCCCTTTCAGCTGGCCCCATCTCTATCTGGCTGCCTTTATTTCAGCCTGTGTGCATCTTCTCCATATCTGCCTGGACCGACTCACTTTCCAGTTTCCTTGTGAATTCCAACCCAGCGCTTGTCTGGTCAGGTTGTCCAGGTTTGTCCGCAGCGTGTGGCCAGTTCATCCCTATATTAATTATACATATTTTGTTGGTTTTTTTTAATGTGAAACAACTGGCAGTGGATGGAAGCAGTTTAAAATACAGCTCTTTTGGTTTTCACATGCAATCTTTTATTGCACCTGCAGTAACATAACTGCCAAGAACTTCATCTTTTACTTCAACTATGTTTACTGCTTTGAAACCTAGTTGACTGATGCACACTATCTATATATTATTTTCCAAACTAATGGGGTAAATGTAACTTAATTTGGTTCAAACCTTTCCTGTGATATGTAGACGTTACTGGCTCTGACACAATAAGACTGCCAACGCAAGTTTTCATAAAAGAAAAAACAAAAAAAACACCCAGTGACTCTTTCAGGCATAAAGGTACCACATTCAGCTGATTTCATATTAATAGAAAAAGTGTGTATCTGTCTGAAAGGAGCTTCTATTTCTGGTTCCAGCTCTGTTTATTTGATGGCTAACTTAAACTAATTAACTTCTATTTATGACTTGCTTTATTAGCAAATTTTAATAACTGTCTCAGCAAAATCTTCACCTGGTCTCTTATCTCTTTTCATTTTGATATCTAGACTTTTTTTTTTTTTGCATGTGATTAGTCAGATTTTCCTGAAGTTGTGAAACTAGTCCACGTTTTTATGAGCCAGCAAGTTGTCGTTAGACCATGACAGAAATTAGCATTGAGCTGGTCTTTGGTTTTGCCTTTAGTCAGCAGGATGATGTTGTCAGATCTAGTGCGTGTGCTCTGACATGGAAAATCAAATTTCGAACGTCTTTTGCACTACTGCTTTTACAAGATTACGGATTCAGCTTTTCAGACAATCTGCAATGAAATGGGTTGCTAAAAGGAGAGCTGTCTCATCCTGGCAGAACAAAAACAAAAAAAAAAAGCATATTCTGCATTTTCATGAGGTTGAGATGTCTTTCCACATTCTTGTGTGTCAGAAGCAGAAGTGGGCAGAGAGCCAGGCACTCCTCCTGTCAGCAAGAGCTGTGAACGATACCCTATTCAGACATTCAAATAAACCAGACGTGATGGGCAGACTGTCGCCTGCTTATCACTCATCTCTCGTTATGAGCATGGAAAATAAATATGTCTCTTACGCACACACGTACCCAAACACACTTGTATGTACAGACAGGTGTTTATGGAGCCCTAAGGGCAAGAGGGAATAGTTGATCCTACAAAGAAAACACTTATCTGTTTTCTTTGCAAACATTTGTAGAGATGACATATACTGCTTACAAATGTGTTTGTTAGATATAAGACCACAGCAGCCAGTCGGGAAGCTTGCCTTTGTCTAAAGCGTAAAAATGACAAGTTGTTCTTTAATAAGTGTTAAGGTTATATATAAGAGTTAAGGTTATGTGTATATATATATATATATATATATATATATATAATTTCAGATTGAGCCAGACTGCAAAACATTAGCCTCATATTTGTGAAGTTAAAAAAAAGAATGGTACTGATTCTATCATTGTCTTCTCCCAGTCCCTAAGAAGAAACTTCGAGCATTTCTGAAATATTAAATGACTTCATTAAGAGCCATATTAGCACCTTTTATCCCATAATTTTCTACTTCAAAGCGGTTCCTTTCGGCAGTTTCACCCAGTGAGGGACTGGGTTTTTGCTTCCCCTCAGATTACCATCACCCTGATGAATCCCAGTGAGCCATATCCATCTCATTTTATATGCTAATCTAAAAGCAGGCGACTCAGCCCTTTTTTCATGGTTTGTATATCTGTCTCTATGAATAGATATGTGGGTGTGAGTGCTGACCTGTCTGTGTGGCTCACCATGGTCTTTAAAACACTTTTCCCCAAGGCCTTCTGACCACACAGGAATTCACAAACATGCATTCACTGACTCAGTCTAACATGTAATACATTTTCTTCCCATTATTTTCTCTCTTCTCTACCTTCTTCTTCTTCTTTTTTTTATAAAAGAATAAGTGCTTGCTTCAAAAAGTGAACATCAGGGTCAGTATTCTCATAACTGTCTTTTCATTGTATGCACAGGGGCTGGTGAATACCACCAGTGTCATAGCAGATACAATCCTTTTTCAAGATATAAATATGTATATATATTTTTTTTTAGAATGCCAAGAAATAAGCTGCATCCACGTGCACCGGTATGACCTACAATATTTATGGCATGTCACTCTGCAGGGCATTTTATGAGCCTCTTTAGTAACCGTCACCATATTAACTGCCACACACACAGTCTGAGTAAGATTTTCTCATTCTGCTATCAAACTCCTCCCCCTGATCCTTTCATTTTACTTTCATCCATGCCTCTTGGGTGATCTGCTGATGAATGGGTAAACCTTGCTGCGTTCCTTAAGAAAAAAGAAAGGTAGAAAGAAATTCTTTAAGGACGTGTTTCTGAATTCTCAGCAGCATTCATTCAACATATAACATGGCCCTGCCAGTTGAAACCCAAAGCCAAAAGAGTTTATCTGTTAGAAACACAAATAGATATGTATCTACCTTTTTTTTTGTCCCCCTACATCTGGCCAGACTGATGAGAG
Source organism: Xenentodon cancila (assembly GCA_014839995.1). Taxonomy (NCBI): domain Eukaryota; kingdom Metazoa; phylum Chordata; class Actinopteri; order Beloniformes; family Belonidae; genus Xenentodon; species Xenentodon cancila. Next base: position 13,135,068 of record CM026209.1, read on the forward strand.
CCAGGCAGGACATGAATTGAAAAGTTTCCTATTTTCCTATTGATGTCAGATTCGTCAAGAAATCTACAGTGTGAGTTCTGTGCCACAGTGGATGGCTCATTGTTTTATAGATTAGCTCCTCTTTGTCTTGCACCATCAACACCATTACTTAGTGCATGAAGACAAAGGGATGAAGAGCGGGCTGGGAAGGAGAAATGGAGTAATGATGCTCTGTGTATGCTTTCCCTGGTGGTTTTACTGGTGAGCTCAGGTCATAATTCACTCACACACACACACATGCACAAAATAATCCATTCATACATGCCTGGGCACATGCACACAAAGCAATAATTTTGTCCCTTTCTTTGTGTTCAACACTGCATTTAGGCCAGTGCAGATAAAATAACTTGTAACACCCCTTGGAAGAGAAAGATGAAATAGTGTGGAGGTTTAGCTGGTTGCAACCTCCAAATTTACCTCAAGATGTTATCACAAGTTGAGATAATATCAAGTTCTTTTTTCTTTTGACCGCGTAGGACTGTAACAGGGCAATGATTAATACAGAAGTGTATTAGTGCACAGTCAATGGTGATCTTGAAACACCCCATCTTACACAGACACCCAGAAAGTCAAGGTCATTTTATATTTATATTATATGCAAATCTTTTCAGACCAACTTTTTTGGTTTTTAACCTTAACTTAAAAAAAAAAAAAAAGCAATGTGTGGTTTCACACAGGACATACAGGAGACTGTAACAGCTGTGTTTAAGTTGAAATGAAGGGAGATGTCGATGGTAGCAAATATTTTTATTTCTCCCTTGTTTGCACATATATTATTGGTTGATACCAAATTGGTAGGACCCAAAAGAAATATATATATGCAACTTAATCTGTAATCAAGGGTTTTTTTTGTTTTTTTTTGTGTGTGCGTATGTGTGTACAAGTGTGTGCAGATGTGTACCCTTCACCGGCCCTAATGACAGTCTAACTATTTTTTTATTGATCCCTAGGTAGGACGAAAAAAAAAAATAAAATAAAAAAAATAAAAAATAAATAAATAAATAAGTAAATAAATAACTAAATTCTGCCAAAGAGGGCTAAAATCACTGGGTCTGGTATGTGAACAGACTAGAAATAGAAAGAGAAAGAGAGAGAGAGAGACGAGACAGTGGTGGTGTAGTGTGGTGTCTATGTTGTAATGTGTGTTAAAAAAAGAGAAAAAAAAGAAAGAGAAAAAAAAGGAGTAATAAAGTGTTGTTTAAGGAATAGAGGTGGACACAGGACAATAAGGTGTTAATCAAAAAGAAGACAGAGAAAAGGGGGGCGGAGCATTCTATTCACTATTGCATACCTGAGTGTTTGGGGGTGTAGGGGCAGTATTGAAAAAGTTATCTACATAATAATATGCATCGAAGTATTTAAGTACTCATGCATGACCACATATATAGGGATAAGGAGACATATATGCAGTTATCTAATATATATTCATATACATTGTAAGCAGAGAAAGCAATAAGTAATTTCTACATCTATGCACACACACGCACACGCAGTCACACACACACACATATAACAAAGATCTTTTCAAATAATAAATTATTCAAATAATATACCTACACATATCTTTGGATCACTGCATATATATATATATCTGTAAATATATACTCGCATGCATATATACATATATCCATATATATACATACATATATATATATACACATTCACACACACATACATGCATGTACATCCACAGTATACACACATACACATATAGATATACCCAACATACACATATACACACACACACACATATACATATGTATACACTCACACACACACACACACACACACACACACACACACACACACACACACACACACACACACACACACACACACACACACACATACGTACACACACACACACACACACACACACACATATACATATATATATATATATATATATATATATATATATATATATATATATATATATATATATATATATATATATATACATACATACACATACACATACTTATTTGTACATATAAATACATACATATACAAAAATATAATAATGATAATAATAATAATAGTAATTTTATGCAAAATGACACAACTGATGACAATTTTGTTTTTCTATAGATGGAAAATAAAACAGCAGTGTTGAAACATAACAAATACCACCTCATTGTTAAATTAATCTGATACCATCCTATTACCTACACAGATGTAGCTGAAAATTGCATTAAAATCCTTTAATAAGCATCTCAGATTCATCTATTTTATTTAATAGAGGTTTACCACTTATGAAAAATGCTATAACATACGCATACATGATTCTAGACAGACTAAGTCAAACGGCATGGGTTAGTTATTAGTGAGGATTAATGAACACATTTGGAGATAACAGTTATATGTCAGCAGTGAGGGATACAGAAGATTCATTCATGCAAGTTGACACTTGTCACTGTCCTTGTCCTCAGATGCTTTAGTTCAGTTATTTCATTCAGAGACTTTTCTTGGCAAATTATTTACTTTACAGCATGAAAGAGTACAGTGTACCATATTGCTGCCTATGACTCATTGTATGCACATAACGTGTAAGTCACATGCTGCCACATGATAAGCAGGTTATACTCTCAGCCTAGAGGGAGGTAGGCGATGGAAACACAATGGGAGTAGGTGGGCTTACACAGCAATAGGACTGACCACAAGCTGACTATGATGTCACCCGCGTGGGGAAATAAATGTATAAGTGTGTGTGCTTGTGTGTGAACAAATGAGGTTACCATGAACTCTGTATAGGCTTGATTTAAAGGACTAGATAATGAAAGTTTCTTTGTATCTTCTGTCTGAAACCCTTCCTTCACCCACTAACACTTTCTTTTTTATTCTCCGTGTGCATCTGTTTTGAAAGGATTAACTGTAGAAAACTATCAGAGGCAATAGGATTTTCTTTGTTCTTCCTCACAAATAAATAAATACAAATAAAATATTGTGTGGGTGTGTGTATTAAACTCCGATGACATCACTTTTTCAAACCTGTCACATGCCCAGCGTGAGAAATGAAAGGCATCGGTCAGTACAGTCATTTCCCTTCTCCTAACAGTCCTCCCCTGCACTGCTGCTGTGTGAGAATGTCAGGTCCAATCCGTCAATGTCTCACATGGGAAGTGCAAAATCACTTGGAACCCACGGCGATGCTTTGGGTCGGTATATAACAAGAAAAAGTCCAAACATCCATCACCCTTTGGTTCTGAATCGTTTAGCTTCTGTGTACCATCTGAGCACAATTTAAACAGAAAAAAAACGTCAGGAGAAAGTATTTCTCAAAGCATTTAGCTGTTCCCGCCCTCTTCTCTGAGCCACGAGTTGATTTCTTTCTGAAACATTTCTAAAAAATTACTAAATACTAACAAATATTCTTGACATTCTCACAGATGTGAGGTCTCATACTAAAACATGACATGTAATCCAGTTCAACTTTATTCATATGGCGCCAAATTGCAACAAATGTCCTCAGAAGGCACTTCAACAATTCACACTTCAACTCCTTCCAAATTAGTCCAAGTCCTTTTTTAGCTGTCCTCATTCATTTCCAAATCAAGGCAGATAGAGAGAGGCAGGGTGGACGTGTACCAAAGCCGAACAAGCGTCATTACGGGCCCAGCCCGATAAACCCAACCCTGTCCAGTTAGGATTTTTCACAGTTGTCCCGGCACATGCTTTGGGACAACTGCTTCCATATCAACTTAGTTGTGACTATCAAGTTCTCATTCTTTCGAGCAACTGGCAATATTTTGACACATTCTTTTGACAAGTTAATCAAAATATGTTACACTGTAAAAAAAAAAAAAAAAAGAAAGGCAAATTAAGCTTAAAATGAAGACAATAAAGATCATGAACACCCATATCACATTACAGGATCATTTCATTTATTATTTTATAATTTTGGAGGTTAGATTTTATATTCACTTGTTGACAAGAGCCCGCCAGATTGGACCTTTGTACCTGCATGAACTTGTGGCGCTGTAATGTGAGAAGCCACACCCCCACCCCACCCTTTTTCCTTTTTTGTCTCATGCTTGCAGCTCTCACCATGTTCATCACTGACATTACTCAGTCAAAGTGAATTTGGATCAGCAGACAGAGTAAAAAGGAAACCCAAACAACAACAAAGGAGTTGGGAACATGAATCTGAAGTGGGTGCAGACCTGAAAAGGCCTTCAAAAGAAAAACAGATCCTAAACTTGGTTTGGACCCTTAAAAAAGCAACAAGAAGGGACCAAAGTCTCTTTAAAGTATGTATGTAAGTGAATGAGAGACACAGAAAAAGTGACTTCTAAGAGGTTATTTCTTTTTAAATGCATTTTGGTCTTTAGTGTAACTGAGGAAATGTGACACTGTGCAACCGGAGAAGATAAGGCTCAGCTGTGCCTCGATAACACTGTATGTAAGTGACGACAGCACTTCTACTTCAGTGGATATTATCATATTAGAATATGCCAGTTTCAACACCCTGCCACCTCTGATTTTCCTCTCTGTTAACCTAAACACTTCTTATCACATCCTGTTACATCGCTATTTCTGTCATTTCACGCTACACCTCACCTCTGCATGTCACTTTTCGCATCCTCATATTTGTTCTTGTGATGTTGCGCACATGGATGCACATGTTGGACATCTTATCTTTGGGCATGACGATATCTTGATTTTGATGATTGTTTCTTTATTTGTCTCTGGCTAAATGCTGTTTGTAGGCTACGTGTGCAAATCTGACTTACACCAAAAGGCCGTGAAGTGTAAAGAGATCCGTCTTCTCACCCCAGGCTGCGAGCCTGAGCTATAATCTGCCTTGATGACGCTGATCACAGCCTGTGAATGGAGGTGCCGCGGGACAATGCTCAACAGCTCTGTGCCAGTGTGCCATTACAGGGATGACATCATTTCTCTGCACCACTTAATGTGCGCATGCACGCTTTTTTTTGCATGCATACACACACACACACACACACACACACACACACACACACACACACACACACACACACACACACACACACACACACACACACACACACACACACACACACACTCACACAAAGAAGTATCATTTCCTACTGCTCAGTTCTCAGGTCCACCCCTGTCATGGATCCATCATTGAGTCCTGCAGCAATTACTGTGTGTGCGTGTGTGTGTGTGTGAGTGTGTGTGTATGTGTATGTGTGTGTGTGTGTGCATGTTTGCATGGAGCATCAGTTTAGAGTGTGGATATCAAGCTGAAGAGAAGCCTCACCGCATCCATCAGTGGGGCAGTCTCAGAGCTGGGGGATGAGAAGCCCACTAATGACCGTATCTCAACATATCCATCACATCTCTGTCTTGTTTACACTTTGAACCCCCCTTCACATGATGACTCACACCCTCATTAGCCAGTCAGTGCCTGCGTGCACATGTGGTTGGTTTTGTATGTCTCAATTTCCCTGCAAAATAAATAGACAGACAGACAGATAGAATGTGAGACGATCATGTGTCATCTTTTACTTTTATTTCAGCTTGTTTTATTTGCGTGTCGGGTCCAACCTTCTGCCAACCTGTCACTATGATTAAAAGCAATGGAAGCAAATAAACCAGTCACCACACCCTTCAGTTTTGGCCAGGGAACCATCTCTGTGCTAATTTCAATATCTAAGTTATTCATGCATCAATTTTATCATGATTAAAAAAAAAAAAAGATTTGTCGGTGGTGCAGTCTGACAACAATAAACAGCAAAGCTGTTGGTTATATATGTTACCAGTTGTCAGTGGTCAAACTTGGATTGAAGAAAGAGAAGTGGATTTAAACGGACTGTGTTCAGTGAACTTGAACTGAACTTGCTGGTTTTCTCTCTGAACTGTTTCACCTCCTTTGGCCTGATATTACTATTATTGCTGTAATGGATTGTGTGACTGCATTCAAAATTAATTTGAGTATGCATATTTTTGTCATGATTTATGGTCTCTGTTTTGTATTTATTTTATCCAGTTGGTTCTGTTTTCTGATCTATGTCTCGTCAGGTTTCAGTTACTGATTGCCACTCACTTGTTTTGAATTAGTCATCACTCCCTCTGCATGTCTTTTTTTTTTGTTTTGTTCTGTGCACAATCTTTTCAGTTTCCTTCATGACCGTACAGTTTCCACCCACTCCTTTTTTTTTTCTGGGAGTTCCTGACCTTGCAGAGCCTTTGGCTTTTTTTTTTTGTTGTTAATAAAATTTTAACTTTAAGAAAAAGCTGTGTAAACTTAACCTAAAACAAAACAAATTGAAAGACAACTCTACACAAATGAAGTTTGTGAAAGTTTTAAAACTACCATGAAAAAATTGAGGTGGATATGACTCATGCATTGTTAATCAGTTGTTCAGTTGTTGTCTATCCTGTAACTCTGGTTGTCTTAGTAGATGTTAAACCATTTAAATTTTACTGTGCTGTTTTGGCCAATCGCACGCACCAAAAAAGGGTTCACATACTTTCCGCTAATGAACACAATGTAAAAATCACTGACTTGTCTCTACAGAGCATAAATAATTGTATAATTTTGCTGAAGTTAGTGAGTAGCCCTCCGACATCTGTGTTGCTGTAGAAGACCTATTGTTTACTCCCGCCTTCGCAAAGCATCCAGTTCTATCTCATTTATTTTTTCTTTTGCAGTACAGACATCACAAAGTCTGCAGACTTTGGTTTCCAGTGAAGTTGCTTTTACATGATGAAGGCGGACCGGTTTGTTAAATGTTTGACGTGCAGCTTGGCGAGTTGGAGGCTTATGCATTGCAGGAGGCCCGCTTATATTATTACAGCATCAGAGTTGCTTTTGGCTTGAAATTCCTATTGTGGTGCATGGTGCACTCAGAGGTTTAATGAAAAACCAGTTTGTGGGCTAACATTACAAAAGTCTTAGCCACCCTAGTGGTATGCAAAAGTCTTAGGCACCACTAGTCACCTTCTTTTTTTTTTTTTTTCTCACTACATTTTCCTGACATCTGCATTCAGTTTCTCTGTAGGATATAAACAGAAATACGGCAATCTAGCTCTCTTAAACCTAAATAACATGAATCCCAATCAAAATCATTGCAAACGTCTGTAAGCTATGAGACAACCTCCTTTAGAAGACTTAAATCTGTGGTTGGAACTGAGGTCAAACTTCATACTGACTTTTGCTTGTAGAGTCATTTTTTTTGAGCACTGTGGTTTTTTAACTTATCTTGTTTTTTCCACGGTTATGGCAGATTATTAAAAAAATGCCAAATATACAGCCAACTGATTAATTAGTATATTATCACTGCATTTTTTATTTATCATAACAAAGACACTGAATAATGGATTGCCTTTAAACTTTGATAAAACAAGACTGGGCTGCTAAAAACATCTGCACAGCTGTAGAGCTCTAAAACCTTGTGTCCACTATAGAACAAACAATTTTATGTGTAGATCCAACACTTCTCCAACACTTTGAGTTGTGCACTTAAGGAGAAACATTCTGTGTTTAGCAAATGAAATAACATAGAAAAACTTTGGTTAATGCCCTCGTGTTGGACACATTCACTTGGGTGAAGTTGCACCAAGCTCAAGTTTTCAATGCACCGCCCAGACGCACGGTCTTCCCAAGATGCCTTAACCTCAAAAGATCCGAGCTCTTGTTTGGTATTTTATGTTCTTGTGGCTTCAGCCCCCCTTTAAGCATGACTAAATATTATGTTATAGACAAGCCAACATGTGATATCTACATCGGAGTTCTTTGGAAGTTATATGAAAAATGAAAGAGCTCTCTGTGATGCAATTTATTCATTGTATATAATCAATAAATGCTATAATATTAATATTTTAATATTAGGTTAAAAAAATAAATCATAAACATAAAAGCACCAGGGTACATGTGTATAGCTAGAGTCACATAGTACTCAGTGTCTGAGAACAAGTTTACACCTCAGTCTTGGACTGAGAGTAATTTAACCACAGCTTTGTTTACAATACCAAATCCAATTGAATTCAGGAAGCTGTGGAAAATCTGAATGAAAACAGAATGCAATGATCTGGAAATGGAAAAACCTGTATTTTCCACCCATCCATCCGTTTTCTATACCTGTTTTAATCCTGTACAGAGTCACGGGGGTCTGCCAGAACCTATCCCAGCTCATTATAGGTGAGAGGCAGTGATTCATGCTGGTAACCTGTACTTTACTCCCAATAAAACATGAACAAAAACTAGGACGTTTTGCTATTTAATAGAAAATATTTGCTAATTTTGAATTTGATGGCAGCAACAAATCTCAAAAACATTGGAACAGAGTGATGCATTGCCCCCTCTTCTTTTAACTACTGCCTGTAAACATCTGGGCCGTAACGAGACAAGTTGCTGGAGTTTTAGGAAAGGAATGTTAATGCTAAAATCCTGCATCAGACAAGAATGTCCCGTTCTTGTCTGATGCAGCTTCTTAACAGTCCCGGGCCTTTGTCGCAGGATATTTTGTTTCATGATGGACCACATGTTTTCTGTTGGTGAAAGGTCTGGACTAAAGGCCAGCCATTCCAGCATCCGGACTCTTCTCCTGCACAGGAATACTGTTTTGATGGATCCTGTATTTGGTTTAGGTATTGTTTTGCAGAAATATACAACACCTTCCCTGAAGGAGATGTTGTCCAAATGGTAGGATATGCTGCTCTAAAACCTTTATGGCTTTTCAGCATTGATGGTGCTTTTCCAGATTTGTAAGCTACTCACACCATGGGCACTAGTGCAACCCCATACTATTAGAGATGCAGGCGTTTGAACAAAGCAGTGATAACGAGCCGAATGGTCCCTTTCCTTTGTAGTCAGGACACGGCGCCCATGGCTTCCAAATAGTATTTAAATTTTTGATTCATCTGACGACAGAACAGTTTTCCATTTTCCCTCAGACCCTTTTAAATGAGCTTTGGCCCAGAGAAGACGGTGGTGTTTCTGGATTGTGTCCACGTTTGACTTCTTTACATGGTAGAGCTGTAAGATGTATTTTGTGGATTGCACAGTGAACTGTGTCCACAGACGGTGATCTCAGGAAGTGTCCCTGAGCCCATGCAATGATTTTCTATAGAGAACCATGCCTGGTTTTAAGGCAGGCACTGCCTGAGAGGATGAAGATCCCAAGCATCCAGTTTTGACCTTTGGCCATGTCCCATGTACACAGAGATTCCTCCTGATTCTCTCAATCTTTTGATAATATTATACACTGTAGATGGTAGGATCATCAAGGTTTTCTCAAGTTTGTCACAGATTGGTGAACCTCTGCTCATCTTTATATCTGAGAGGCTCTGCCTCTCTATAATACTCCTTTTATACCCAGTCCCATTACTGACCTGTTGCCAACTAATCTAAATAGTTGTCAAACGTTTATTTTTGATCTGTGGCTATTACTTTTCCAGCCTTCTGTTGCCCCTGTTTAAACTATTTTGAGATGTGTTGCTGCCATGAAACTCAAATTGAGCAAATATTTTCCATCATATGGCAAAATGTGTCAGTTTAATATCTGATATTGTGTCTATGCTCTATTGGGAATAAAATATGGGTTTACGAGATTTGCAAATCATTGCATCCTGTCTTTATTTACTCTTTAAACAGCGTCCCGGCTGCATTGGAACTTCGGGATGTAAAAGCTCCATCTGTGTGTCAGACATCATCACATTCTACATTCTCACACAAGAAAACATAAAAAAAAAAAAACCCACTTTAGTAACCGGGTGTGAATATACAATTTACTGCCAAGTCACTCAGTCAATCAAAAACATTTGTCGTGTGTCATCAAGTACCGTTTATGATACCTTACAATAGAGGAAAAAAGAGAAAACCGGTCAACTGCTTCCTGAACTGTTTTGCTGGCACAAAACAAAGCAACGAGAGATGCAGTTATGGGAATGACGTGAACCAAGCTGATCAAAATATTTTGCATAACAGAGATGATTATGAAATGCCTTTGCTGTGCTCTAATTGTAGTTACATCCACTAAACTGATAAGTAACAATTGTAACAAAAAACTGCATATAATTTTAATGACAGACTAAGGACTGTGTATATTTATTTGTCATATTTCTGAATACATTTAGATATGCTGTTGATGCCCTGTAATAAAAAAGACAGAAGAGAAGGGAAAAACAGATAAATTTGGATGAGTTTCCAACCTCGCTGACCTCGTACAGACTGGTGTGACTGCAGCCAAACCAGACATGTCAGTCTTGTGACCAGTGGGCTGGGAGCTGCCGTTGAAATGTGGTTTTTGGTTTTTTGAAGTTATGGAGAGCTTCCTCTCTCAGTCATGAAGCATGTTTGAGTATTTTGAAAATTTCAATCAACCCTGAGCTGAGCAGTTGCTGTGCAGAAGACCATTTTTCTTACTTCTTTCATCTGTTATGAAATTGAGAGGACATTTAGTTTGATTCTGTTTTGTATATTTGGGTCCAAAAAAAAAAAAAAAAAAGTTCTCACATGTCCTTGGTTTGGTAACAACAGCAAACACTGTGGTTTTAAATGTAGTGTACTGCATATGACAGCTGAGCTTGGGTTTGTACAAACACGTTTTTATACAAACAAAGAGAGAGAAAAAAGGGGAATCACTCATGCCCTGTGAATATCCCAGGTCTCAGTATGGTCTGGTTTATTGTCCTTGAGATGCTTTTACAATTTCTCTGGAATTCACCTGTTTGTAACTGAGCTCACCGCTCACAGTAAAGAAATACAAATGACTATAGCTTCCCAACGTTAACTGTTTATGTCAGAGTGAAATGCAAGCCACGATGGTGAAGAGACTGGAGGAAAGGTACAGGAAATTCTTACAAAAAAGCCTCCATCTGCAAAGGGAAAAAAGTTTGGTACCAACAACATACACTATATTGGCATAAGTACTTGTCTGACTGCTTTGTGCCAAGTGTAAAGTTTGGTGGAGGGGGGATGACAGAGTCTGGTGTGGATGAACTTCGACGGACCTCTTCGTCCAACATCAGTGTGACCTCACAAATGCACTTCTGGAAGAACGGTCAAAAACTCCCATAAGCACACTCCTAAACCTTGTGGACAGCCTTCCCAAAAGAGTTGAAGTTGTTATAGCTGCAAAGGGGGGAAAACAAAGTAGGTACTGTAGGCCTTAGGTCTTGGTCAGACGAGTAACCTCCAAGCCAGTTATAACCATGAATGAGACCCAGAGTTTCTCTTTAGAGATGGGAATGCCTTCCAGGAGACACCAGCGCAGCATTCCTATCAGAGCTTTACGACTCAATGTCCAGACAGAAGTCATTCCTCTTTAAAGTGACTGGAGGAAAATGTTCAACAAATGACTTTTGATTTTTAGGAATCACATCTAAACAACTCTTAAGCCATCAGAAGCGAAATCTAAGCATTGCTTTCCTGATACCGTCCCAACCAGAGTTATAATACTTTTAAATTTTTTGTTTGATTATTTTGGTTAGGTTTGAGTTAGTTTAACAAGCACATCAGTGGTTTTAGTTTCCTTTTAGTGAACTGGAAGATGATGCAATAGACAAATACAGAAAAATGTAATATATTCAGTCATGGCAAAATTACATATCCCACCAGAATCCCAGGAAAAGCTTTGGGAAAACTGTAAAAGTCCTGGAGTGACCTAGCAACCACCCAGACCTGACTCTTTTTATGTACAGTATTATATATTCTATTTATCAAGAGGCCTAAAAATAACTGACACTGACATATCCAACCTGTTTCTGGTATGAATGCAAGAAAAATTCCCAGAGGAAAGACGTGCCTAACTTGTCAGGCTAATTCTTTAGATAAAAATTTGAGGTTGTCATTGCTGCCAAAAGGTACTTTTAGCAACAAAGCGAGGGATCTGAACAAGACATAGAAGAAAAGAAAATCTGGAAAAAGAGCAAAGGGATCAATGTTTATCAGTAATAGAGTTCTCGGACAGAGCCTCGTGAAGCTTTATGAAATCAAATTACTGGTAAAAGGTAAACTTATGCTGACTTTACTAACTGAAGGTTTTTAGTCAGTAAGGCTGACGTTTAATGGTACAAAGACTGGGTTTGGAATAAAATCTGCCCAGTGTCATTTTCCCTGAAAAGTGCAGCGATGAGACAAGCGTTGACTGCCTTTAGATGGAGCAAGGGCTTCATTGTAATATTTGTCTACCTGGATACCATCGTGAGACTGGGAGATTCTTTGATTTGGTTCCCCATTTTTTTCATCCTTATTCTCTGAACTTTGTCGGTCTGATATTTAGGAGCATCAGTATCAGCCAGTGTAATATTGCAACTCTGGGAGATCAAGTGTTTAAACTGTGGAATTATGTAGAGCAGGATTTACATATTATTTGTTTAAACTTAAAAACGAGCACCAAAAGAACACCATCTAAGTAGTATACCTATATTTTTTTTATCTCTGTAAAGGACAGAAAGACATATTCATATTTTTGACATGTCCTCTCTAAAAGTTTTGATAATTGTGCTCTTAATCATTAATCATCAGGGTATAACTAATTCTTCTTACAAACAATCATCATTGACATGGATTGCAAATAAACTATATGTTCTTAGGATAAAATGAATATTCTTGCTTTCTCAACGCTACACCCTGAAGATTCATTAAAAAGGCTCACAAACAAAGGACACTTAAATTCAGCAGTTTAATGATGTTTTTCTGGTATCAGTCTTGACCTCTAACAGTGAGGAAATGTGGCTTACTGGTCTTTTTGGAGCAAAAACGAGAAGGGGACATAAAGTGGCACGAGTGGGAGAGTTGTGACATGCAACACTGTTTTCCTCTCCAACGTCCCTCCCCCGTTTGTCTTTACAGCGTGTTTCGCTATAAAGCAGGAAAAGTACCCAGCCCAGTGTCAAGTATCAGAGAGTTGCTATGTGTCTGCTCTCATTTAAGGGGGGCTCTTAAAAAACAAACATTGTGCAAGAGGCTTTCCAAGAACTCCCGAAGACCCCCTCTCCCGCCATACCGACGTGATGAGATTTATGAACTGCGGGGAGTGCGGGATTAAACCTGTGCATCGACAAGGACACACACACACACACACACACACACACTTGTGAATCTCATGTGAGGCATGTAAAAGCGCCAACCTTTTCCTCATAGGTCTGAAAATTCAAATCTTGGCGGTGTCTTATTTCTACAGCACTTATGAAATGTGTGTGCTTGTAGTGCAAAAAAAAAAAACAACAACAAAACAACAAAAAACAAATGAGTTAGGTACAATGACACACGTGTGGAGCCTCACCAAGGTTTATTTACATGCGCACCATTTCTTATACAAACTAGATTACAATTCAAAATGGAATACACAGGAAAAATACCCACTAACAATGAAGCAAGATTAATAAAAGGGTAATGTTCAGAGGGGGTGTATGGAGAGGAGTTGGCCAACAAGAGAAGATGATAAAAAGGAAACGTTCAAGAGGTCATTAAGGTATTTAGTGGTATGTCTATTTATTTTATTTTTTTACTGTTTTTCTCAGCGTTATACCAGCACGTGATGTGTTGTGAAAGAAGAGATCAGCTGTGCTTGAATGAAGCAGTAGCATCGAGTGGTTGTGTGGAAGGCGAGCTCTACTGTAACTTGGTGTAAAACTGCTGGAAACACTTCACACTGACTGTACAAAATGTTTACCAGGGATCAATAACCCAGCTTTTAATAGAGGGGATTAGATCAATCCCTGGATTTGGTTGTCAGTTGTCTTCATAGGACAGAACTAAGGTCAGGCGATGGCTTGTGATTCTACCTGCCAAAACAAAACGATGGATAGTGTTCTGGAAATGTTACACTTACTGATGTGCTGAACATTCCAGCTTGTGGTCGGATGACACTTGTGCCACAACGAAGTTCTGACGGGCCAGACCCCATGGAGCACCAGGACGTGCACATGAAACGTTCGCTAAGAAGGCTTTTTTCCTGTGTCTGTATCTATGTACACACACTCGTAATAATAAAAAAAACAAAAGGAGGATGGTGCAAGAGTTCCTCTGCAATCCCTGATTGTTAAAATTGGAACAGAGGGTGTGTTAAGTGCTAAAAACACAAGGTTCCTCTTCGGGTCAGTCAAGGGACGGAACCGCTGGAACAGTCGAGGGGGTGGGGGTACAGCTAGCTCATGCACTAAACCTCAGATAGCACAGTAGCTCATTCCAGCCAACCATGCACACCCACTCTTCTGCCTTGGCCTCAAGATGATATTATACACAAATCTGTACACTATTATACACAGCAGGGAATACACTTCATGTCACTACCCCAAACAAGGACGGGGTACCAGGGTTTCCAGATGCTACAACTATGGTGCCTGCCACCATTTTCAAAATCGGGTTCAACAGTTAAAATCGCTGGTAATAGTGTTCCCTCCTACCTGGCGTGTAACGTTGCTCAACATTTCTTCAACTTCAGAGGTATCACAAAAACCAAGGATCAAGTACTACATGAGTATATAGAGACATACAAAGAGTATATATGCATTTTTTTCAAACAATTCCTAATGCATAAATACATGCATGCATACAGGCGGCTGCGCTGTATGCACTGTGAGGGATTACACATCCTGGTGGGATTAATTCAACTAAAATGAACTCTGTAGATAAACACATAACACGCTTTTAACATGTGAGTCAGGAGATACAGGAAGTCACCTGCAGGAGCACCAGGCGTGTCCGTGATGATGTCTGTTCACGTGTACATGCGTGCATGTCACAAGCCCAACACGAGGAGGGAGAAGAAGCAGGAATAAAAAAAGAAAAGAACAACGGCTATGACAGCAAAACCAAAAATAACAGACAAGCGTGAAGTAATAATCCTGACATCTATCCTCCTTCCTCCTTTTCATCTCGACTGCCAGAAGTTCACAGGTTACAAGTTCACAAGCACAAAGTATTAGATTTTATTATCAAGAAATTTATATGTATATGTAATACCCTTCGAATGCAATTCCTGTTTTTTTTTTTTTTTTTTTTTTTTTTAAATGGGAATCACTCCCCCCTGAGTGATTCTGAATATGCATAACAAGCCTCACGAGCGCATGACAAGAAGAGCTTAACACAGATCCCTGCTGTATTATATATATATAAATGTATATATATATATATATATATATATATATATATATATATATATATATATATATATATATATATATACATATAATTTTTTTTAATCTGTGTGTGAATAATGTGTGTAAGTGAGTGTGTGTGTGCATTTGTGATTTGGCTGCCAGCATATCCTACTGTTTGTTTCAAGTAATTTGGCAATATACAGAAATAGCTTATTGTTTTACTCAAGAAACAAATGGCTTCTAAGGAATGAGCCTAAAAAAAAAAAACCCCGCTCCCCCTGCTGCCTTCAACCTGGCCGTGCTACGTTCAGCTGCAGCGCCGGGCTTCTGCAGGTCATAGGTTAAAAAAACAAAAAAACAAACAAACAAAAAGAAAACAACAACAAACAAAATGCACGGCTTGCTCTCAGGACAGGATTCAACACTGTTTAAATAGCACCTGTAGTGGTGTGGAAATGTTCACAACCCTAGGACACAGGTATTGATTTTGGCTACATCATATGCTTTGATAAACAACCTCAACAAAGCTCACCATAAGCTATGAAAACTTTAAAAAAAAAAAAACTAAGAAGAAAAAAAAACAAGATACAGATGAGCTCTTCTCCCCTCCTTCTATTTGTGTACTTTGACGTACACGAAGTCTTGTGATGCAAAATTCGACTAATTGCAATATAACCCATAGTATGCTGCAGATAATTCAAATTCAAGCAAAAGTATAACAACAAAACAGTAAGTGCATGGCATAAAAAGTGAGGACTTTCAACTTCTAAGATTTCTGAGGTTTGTAAAGTGTCAGTGTTGTCCGTATGTGTGTATGCAAGAAACTGTACGTGTGGCCACTCAGTAAGTAACACCCTCTGTTTCCATCTCTTCATTTCACCAATACACTGATTCTCTTTGCACAGACGTGTGTGATCAAGAAACAATAATGATAAAACAGAAAAAAAAAAAAACAAAAAGCAAACACTGAACATTTAAAAATCACTGACAGAAGGATTTTTTTTTTCCCCAACGTAACACATTCCAGGTAACCACTGGATCAGATTTACACATCACTTCTTGATTTCTGTCTCTTTTTTTCTGCCTTCAGCTGGAACAACTGCACCCCACTTGTCTTCCTTCCTTCCTTACTTGATATTTAGTCCTTGAATTCCACCTGAAACCCCTTCAGATAAACAGTCTCTTTGATATCAACAGACTAGGTGTCAAAAGGAAAATTGCATAATTCTAAGGTTAGAGTGTGTTTGTTGTGATTGTTTTGACATAGCTCTTTTTTTGTTGTTTTTTTTTTTTTTTTTTGTATTGTAGTTTCACAAAGAGGCTTTGAGGGCTGATGTGCATCATCTCCAGAGTCTGTGGGATCATTCATGGTTCACCAGTGTGGGAGAGAAGGTAAAGCTCGTGAGAGGAAGTCTTCTTCTGTAAACACAGGGTTTGTATTTTTACATTGTGCTGATGGCAGGTTTGGCAAAAGGATGCTGTGTGTCTGATCTTCTCTTGGACCACACAGGTCAGACCTGGAGGGATGAGAGAAAATAGAGGAACATCATCACAATAAATGAAAACTATGCCCAGTGGGGTAATAACTGTCTGCCTGCTGGAAAAGGCTCTCGCTGAAACTTGATGTACCATCTGCTACCTAAGCACCACTCCTCAACACCTGTCCAAGCACTTTGCAGAGCAAAATATCACTGCTGCACCTCTGAAGAAGCTTCAGCTTACTTTTTATTTCTGCTAAAGCTGTCGCTCTGCAGGAACCAAACAGGATTGTTGCTGTTTTATGTGATACAGATGCACATTTTTAAATTTATACAAACAGAAAGAAACAAGCATGCCAGACAATGTAAAATCCCACGTGGGTGTTCGTTTTCGAGAAACGCTGATAAGTGTTCAGAGCAGTTAATCAGTGAGTAATGTCTAAAAAGGATTTATTTTGGGAAGTAATTATTTAAAAAAAAAAAAAAGCTATTTAAACTAGTGGTGCTCTCTTTATGTATTTTAGTATAAGATCATAGATGTTTACTGTGAAACTAGAAAGTGTTAAAAGTGGATTATACTTCACTACTGTATCCAGATTTACCCCGTGATTTTTTTTTTTTTTTTTTTTTTTTTACCCCAAAGCAATTCAGATTTGCAGGTCTGTTTTGCTTTGTGAACATTAAAGCAATGCACATGATCTGAATTAGAAAACAACTATACACATCTCAAGTTTTGTCACTGACAGAAGTCTCTGATTCGGAACAGCATCTCCGTTTGGTGTTTTTGGTCAGTACCAACAATCCCACAGCATGAACTGTATGTGTAAAGTAATATTTCACCACATGTGTTGCTGTGTTCATAGTGTGTTTATAAATCCACGCCACAGGACACTGCCACAACAATACGGATACATTTAACAAGCCTTGGAAGCAGGTAAATGTTTCCAGGTATGTAACTGATTTGTAGGTACATCCTTACATTACCTTCCATGTACTTTTAATCAGTCTCATACCAAGACCCTTAAAGGCTTACAAGATGAGAAAAAAGTGCACTACTGTCAGAATTGGGAAATTAAAAACATGTAATCAGTTCACCCCTGATTCATACTCCTAAACACGACCACCTTTTCTCAAATGCTGCATGATTTATTCTTAACACTCAAACATACACACCAGCTCTGCTCCTCGTTTCTCAGCCAGGTACCCAGCTCTGAGAGGTCTGCTTGGTGCTTGTGAAGGTGCCGACTCCATTCATGTTGGCCAGAGAGTCAAAGTTAAAATCCAGGCCATCCGCATCCATCAGCTCGTTTCTGATGATGGAGTCCATGTCGCACTCCAGGCTACCGTTGAAAATGTCCAGGTCTAGATCTGTGGGGAAGCGATCCTGACTGACGCCTCCGCTGCCGCTGCTTGTGCCATTCAGGAAGATCGAGGGGTCAATCTGCATGGAGGAGGATCCATTTCCTCCCAGTGGTGAGAGCAGGAGCTGGTTTTTGGCATTCGCCAGAGTGTTAGCCTCATTTGTTAGGTTCAGGCTTCCGTTTAAAGACTTCAACGTGCTCTGGTTGTGGTTGTTGCTTTGCAACATCTCCCTTTGGCTGCCCTGAGGTCCGCCGGTGGTCCCAAAAGTCATTACCGGATCATTGCGGAGCATCAGACCGCGACGGGAATTTTGGGAAACGACAGCAGCTGCACTGGCCTGTGACATCAGTGGGTCCGACTGGGTCATCATGACATCACTATGATTGTGATTGCTAGAGTTGAGCAGGTCTTGTAGTGTTTGGCTGCCAAAGCTGGACATGCTGAAGGACGTTTGTTTGTTCTCCTGGATGGTCTGCATTGGGGACGGGCGCAGAGAGGAGCCTGCTGTGTGAGGTCCAAAGATGGAATTACTGTAACTATTACTTCCTGTATTAGAGGAAGAGTTGGTGGATGGGGAAGAAGTGGAGGAAGGTGAGCTAATGCCGTTGGGTTTGGACCCAAAACTAAACCCTGAAGAACCATTTTGTAGGATCTGGCTGGAAGTGGTTGGTACCATTTTAATGTTGTCCAGCAAATCTTCCATCAGTTCATCTGTGATTCCATCATTCAGGTTCATTGTACCTGCCAGATCTGCCAGGCGGGGCAGCTCAGCGGGCGCTGCCTTTCCACTGGCCATGCTGTTCCCAGGAGACAGCGCTCTGCCAGGACTGGAGTAAAGCATGGGTGACAGAGGAGGCTCATCGTCGGGCACCTCATCGAGCTCAGGGTTTGCTATGATCGGTGAGAGGCGGCCGCTCAGCGTGCTGGCGTTGGAGTTGGTGCGGGAGCGGAAGTCTGTCCAGGCGTCCAGCTCCTCACTGCTGCGTGATGTTGGGCTCCCGGGCCACCTGGACAGACCTGAGGGACTGTCTCCACCACCTTCACCAGCGGCAGCCGCTGCAGCCTGCAGGGCAGCTTTCTTCTTAGCAGCACGGCCACGGGCAGACTTGGTGTACTTGTTGCTGTTGTCCATGGAGACCGCCCGGCGGCGGGGGGCTTTGCCACCTTTCCCTCCCTCGGGGTTGATCATCCACCAGGAACTTTTTCCTGTTCCCTCGTTCTGGACTCGGATGAAGCGACTGTGGAGTGAAAGGTTGTGCCGAATGGAGTTCTGCAACACAAAACAGAGAGATTTCATTCAGAGATGTGTGCAAACCCCTTTTAAAACAATTACTCAAACTATGACTGCTTCTGTATTGATTTGTTTGTCTATTCAGCCTTTCTCTTATTCATTACAACACTTTATGAACACCTTTCATCAGATCCAATAACACAGATCCATAAACGGCCACTGCCTTTGTCATATTCACGACTAGATGTACAAACAAAGCAACAAGCCTGTTGTTTAACTGCTCATCCGCTAAATATGGACAGGCTCACATTAATGTAGAGCGGTACTTTGCGCTGATGTCTGCATTGTCCCCGCTGCAGCTTTTGTGTTGTGGGTATAAAAGAGAAAAGAGAGACGGCGCTCTATAATCGAGCATCATTTCGATTAAGAATGACACATACAAAAGAGCCTCTGTGTGTCAGATCATGTGCATTTGTGTGTGGATGCTTTGCATTGATCAATTCTGAGCTGATTTCTTTTGAGTGGCCCAAAAAGGTTCATTGTGGTGGGGAACTGGTGCACAGAGAGGCCTTGCTAATGATCCCCAGTTTTATTGATAACACAGATGTATGCACCAGATTAAAAGACCCAAACAGAGACATAAACACCCTGTTGAAACTGTTGTTGTCCCGCTGCTGATGCTGTTTACGCACATTTGTTCGTGCTTTACATTATTAACATGTAGCTCCATAATTGTCTGTAATTGTGAAGCCCCTTGTTTAATATTCATAATTTCAGTGGTTAACAATTATTTTGCTAAATACTTGGAACAGGAATCTGCCAATCTAATGAGACACCCATATGGCTCTTGTGTTGTCTTGAGTGATGATCATCTGATATTATGGAGGTAACACACTTAACAAAAACAAACAAACAAACAATGTTTTAACATGTTTGCACAATGTCTTAGGATGCAGCCAGAGAGGATGTAGACGTCTAGACCCTGTTTGCACCTGGTATTGATATGCATCTCAGGTTTTTTGATCACAAGCAGGACGAACATGCACAATTACACCCAAAATGGATTGAAGAGGCACCCAAGTCGTTTAACTCGGACCACATTTGACCCATTTTACAGTGGTCTGGACTGTAGTCATTATGCAGCTTTAACTCAAACATGTCCCGTGCCTCCATAAAAGACCACCTACTCAACTGTCATACCTAAAAATAGTGAACAAATAATAAAAATAAAGAACTAGAAAAGGACTTCTGTTATACAATTTTCATGCACCTGTGGCTAATAGCCATCATTATTCGAAAGGTTCTTGTTCTTCTCTAAAAACTACTATTAAAACTATTAGAACATTTTACTCAGGTACTAACCAGAAACAAGTTAAGCTATAAATTTAATAGCTTTATAGACGATGATTGCGAGGTTGGCTCTTTTTGACTGTGTTACATTTAAACTACGAGAAGAGTCAAAGGCCGAGAAAGCATCATCACCATAAAAAGGCCTCGCAACCGTTACTGCTGTGCATCATAGGGAGGTTTCATTTGCACAATATTATGGCCTCATAAAGTATCTTTATATCAGTGCTTGTTTTCAGTAAACGAGAGCAGGTTAATTGAAGGATTGAACATTGTAAGCTCTGGTCTGGCAGTTCCTTAAGACTTGGAATTCCAGCTTCACTTGATCCATCAATGGGCCACACACATACCCATCTGGACCACACACACACGCACGCACGCACGCACGCACGCACGCACGCACGCACGCACGCACGCACGCACGCACGCACGCACGCAAACAAAAAAAAAAACAAAACAAAAACACTTTGTTGTGTTGGGACACCGTTATGATGATTCACAAATACAGGCACGGTTTTTAACTTCTATCCACAGGACATTATAGATGAACATTAAACTTTCCGCATTTCTGGCATTGATTACATTTTCCTGTTTTTTATTTTCCTTCCTTTTCTTGTGGCCCACAATCTCCTGAAGACCTTGTTGAATTCATTATTTCTCCTCCGTCTTCTTTGCTTTCCATACCCCCTCCCTCTTCCGTACTTTCTGTTGTTTCACAAACACATAGCTCTTATGGGTCCTAAGGGACTCTTGGGCTATGCTATATCCTCCCATATAAACAACCTAACCACCATCCACAACACGCAAGCATTTTTTTTTTTTGGTCCCTCTCTGCTGTCCCTCCTATGTATATTTTTACTCCCTAAAACACAACAGATTTCTGGGTTCGAACTTGCAAAAACCAACATTTTCGAGTTTTGTGGGAACTGCGATATTGTTTTCCATGAAGCAGTCCCGTCATTTCTGTGCAACAGTTTACAGACCATTTGGTCAGGACTGCTATTCTGGTGAGCAGAGGGAGCGGGATTAAGTTACATTTCTAGAAGTTATGCTGGCACAGCGAGACAGTACGAGCTCTGGGGGCCAAACTGAAGCCATGGCCCTTTGTTAGCATCTTCGAACATGTACGTGGGCACATGAAACTTATGAATTTGAAGGCACTTTTTTCAAGTGTGTGTTGGTGTGTATTCTGTGCAAGGAGGTAAGATGACAAGAAATACCAGGGAGACTAGAGACTAATGTTTGTCCTCTGCCAGCATCTCCTGAGGCATGATGTAATGTTCTTTTATTACCAAGACTTTAAAAACACACACTTATGGACACACACTTTGTCTAAAAGCTTCCAGATGCCAAGAAGATGTAAATTACTTCAGAAAATAATACTTTGTAAGGGAAATTAACATATACGTTTGAAGGAATGGGAACTCCTCGAATAGAAACGGGAGTTCTCGTTCCTCGCTTCATCCTGCATCCCACCTTCTGCACCTCCTCCAGTGAAGCCACTTGTTTAATGTTTCTCTTTTCCTTGCCCCTCCTCATATCACTTAAAAATGTCAACTGAGATATTTCGTAACTTCGCAAGATGTAGCAGCAATCAAAAGGAAAACGGCCATCTGCACCCAAAACCTGAACAGTGATGGGGAGAAAAGAGAATGTGGTGCCAGAAGAGGTTGAGAAACTGATGACTGCAAGAAGAACGGAAGACAAACGTGTGTGCTATGTATCAGGACTATGTGTGATGGACTTTATGGCTGCAGCGCCAGTAGTAGCACATCCTCCCACTTCCTCAGAAACTTTGAAACCAATTACTCCCGTCTTTTAAATTTCACAAGATTTTCTTCCCCCTCCTAAAATGTTCTTTTTTGAAGTTTGAAGTTATAAACAAAATTCCTTTCCTCTTGTGGTTTGGTGCATAGACTACAACTTAAACCATTTGATATTTTCTTTGCAGCATATCTCATTCAGACATACAGTCACTCCTGCAGCCCAAAATACCTCTATGATACTTTCTGAAGTAATGACATGCATAATCGTATTATAAACACTTTCCATGAACTCATTAAAGTTCTAATAAATGCATGGAAATGAACTGTGTGCATATGTAGTGCTGCATAATAAAGAGGGTGAACCCTGTCTTTTGTCCTGTCCTGTTTATTTCTGAAATGTAGAGTCTGGTGTCCTCCCCTAAATCTGGATCTTCTGTGCGTAATTGACACAGATTTAATAGCTGAGATAAGCGCAGCATTTCAGCGTTTCTTGGAATTGTTTGGTCTTGTCTTTTCATGATTAGCTCTTTAAGTCAGCCTGTCATATCTGACCGAGAAAAAAACACGACAACCATAAATTGTGTTATTCAGCGAAAACACGGATCGTGTGGCGATCGGCGTGTACACGTGACGTCACGGTGTCTACGCACACTACTGCACCTCCTCTCGTGTGCTCCCAAAGCCCATTAATAAAAACGACAAACTCCGACAGCCGCGCTGATTCATAAGTTCGACTGTGGAGCCACGGGAACTGCACAACACACATACAAGCACACACGCACAGCACTTCTGAACGATGGATTTAGAGATTTTACTCAGGTTTCTTTCAGTCTCGGTTTCATTTTCCTTTCATTCTTCTGTTTAGTAATGTTCTCATTTTTCTCTTTCCTTTCCTTGAGCTCTCTGACTTGGGTTTCTGCATGAAGGACCTGTTACACACACACGTAAACAAGTGGGTTTGATTACAATAACAAAAAATAATTTGGAAAATGTACTTTCGACATCCTTTATCTGATGTATAAAAATATAATCCAGTCAAATGAGCCTAATCATCACAGAAAGTTGTTCTTATCCCAAACTGTGGTCCAACACAGCCTGCAGGACGCAGAGCAGCACCATCGCTTCGTGTATTTCTGGACATCATTTGTAGCCTTCGGAGCCTTGGAAGCAAACATGCAGCTACAGGCAAACGGACAGGAATTTAATTCTCTTGTATAAGCGAGTGTTATCTTGTTCAAATAAACTCTTTGTGGTGGGAAAGCAGCATATTAAGAGCTTTGCATTGTGTTAACACACACCTGAATGCTCCAGTAGTAAAAGGTAAACAGTTTTCATTCCCCACTTCTGCATTGTCGGCTTAGTTTTCTTTAAAGAAATAAGATATCGGTGTCATATAGGTCATGCCCCAAAGTTGGGCTTCTTAATCTGAAGACCTGGCAAGATCTAGGTGTTTACTGTTATTGTTGTTGTTGTTGTTGTCATTATGTCCTGATACATGAATCCTTCAAAGTGGAAGGGAGTGTTCTTTCATGCTCACATGACTGTATATTTATAGCTGGTAATAGGTAGGCCAGCATCCCGGTGGTCAGCACTGTCCTCTCACAGCTAGAAGGCTCCGGGTCAGAGTCCCAGCTCGGGCTTTTCTGTGTGGAGTTTGCATGTTCTTCCCGTGCTTGCATGGGTTTTCTCTGGTTACTCCCACTTCCTCCCACAGTGATTTGCGATTCTAAATAGATGATAGTATCTAGAGTGAAATGTGCACGTTTTTTATTTCCATTTCATTACTCAGAGTGAAACCAGTGAAACCTCTTTAACTTTGTTTAAGAACAAATCTGTTTTTAGCACAGTTTCAACTTTTTGTTTGATTGCTGTTTCTTTCCGTTTTTTCTGGATCGATACTGTAAAGCTCACATCTGAAAACAGAAAATGAAAAAAAGAAAACAACATAAAAAAAACAAAACAAAAAAAACAACAAGCAATCAAGCAAACCTGTCAACTGCTCATAAAACCAGTTACCCAGGTTCACCGGTGTTACATTTTTGAAGCCACTTAACTCAAAGTAGCCTGACAAAGCATAGCGTGCTTTGTGATACAGGCCTCTCTCTCTCTCTCTCCCTCTCTCGCTCTGTGTGTGTGTGTGTGCGCGTGTGTGTGTGTGTGCATGTATGTATGTGTGTGTGTGTGTGTGCGTCTGCACCAGCTGCAGGCAGAGCTTGGAACACAGAGACTTTTTGTCTGTCAGCAACATGTGGGAATAATTAATCACTGTCAGCAACCACGCAAGGAATCTCATTCCCTCTTCTTTCTCAATTCTCTGATTTTTGAAGTCGTGTACTTGGACTCGTACTGTATATTTGAATATTTGCAAACGAGTATGTGTGACATACATGCATATTCAAATCTTTTGAGTCGAACATTTTCAGGCCCCAGGAGGAACTCGATTCACATATTAGAAAAAAAAAAACAAACCGTGTGCTGTAAATGTGTAGAAATGCACCCCTCCCTCTGAAAATTATTTAGCGGCAGGATTCTCTGATTGGTCCAGATCGCACTCAAAGCGCTTCCTAATTGGCTGTAGATGTCCGAGCTCCAGCAGCAGCGATTGGTGAAGAGAAACTGGTTTATGTAGCCAGGCGGTATAGAAAAGGGCGGGTGCACATGGTCTTGCAAGTGTATTTCATCACCCAGATACAGCGCATATCTGAGCTCAGCTTTTTGAACTGGGTCAGTTTCTCTGTCACACATTCACCCTGACACACTTCATAGTGGTATGGGGTAGGGAGGGAAGACCCAGGTATTAGTTTCTTTGTATTGCAGGAAAGAGCTGTGTCAAAGGGTTAAAGTCTGATGGAGCTGGAGACAGCACCGAGTCAAGGGTCAAAGTGCTTAGACCGCGCAGCTCCCGCCTCATTCGTTTGAGCCCCACCTCTTTAACTCTGTGATTGGACGAAAATCTGTGACCTGAGCAACATTTGCTATATTTGACTTAAAAAGAAGGAAGAAAAAAAAAAAACAACAAATCAATTGCAGAATGTCATTCTCTAGTATATTTAACCGCCCACCACACTGTGCGCGTGTGTGTGTATGTGTGTGTGAGATTCTTGGCCAAACATAAGCACGCTTTTTCAGCCATTATGTAAACCAGCACTAATCTGAGTCTAATGTCAACAGCGACTGCTGCTGGGTCAAACGGACAATTAGCACAGTGTCAGTTATGATTAAAAATGACAGAGTGACAAATGCATGTGATTAAAATAATTCTGCCCTTCAGGATCGTTTGTCTGGAGAAAGCAATAAAGTCCAACAACAGGAAGTGTTTCAGCACGCTGATGACAAACGAATGACAAATATAAAAGGCCAGATGGTTTGATTTTGATATTAAAACTCATATGTCATCATGGTATCGCTTGTGTGATAAATGCATTTCTTTAAAGCTGTTTAAATACAAAACAACCTACAACTAAAAACTAAAAACATTGTAAATTGTAAACTATTGATCCAATTGAACACCTCCTTTTTTTTTTGTCAGATATGGCAAATGTTGCACAGTTACCCAGGTCACAGACTATATTTGGAAAACATGCTTATCAAGAATAATGATACCTTTCTAGTATTCTACTTTTGTTGCATTAACTTTATAATTGAGGATGAACCAACACCAAAATATAAACTCTAGTGTGACCACCAAAGTCAGTCACGTGATACATAAATATATACAGAAAAAAAAGTCTATTGCTTTCATATTTTTAGATAGATTTTTTCTTTAAATGAAAATTATAAACATTTGATAAGCTTACAATTATTTAGTTTCAGTGTGATGGAGGGATGAATGAGGCACTGACTTTGACCTCAGATCAGATCACTCCAGACACATTCGGGTTCACGTTGTAATACCAGGTGTGAACACAGACACTAAGTGCTGCTCACTTGTGATCAGATTTCTTAAGATGCATTTTAATGCAAGGTCTGAATGGCGTTTTTACAGAGAAGCTACTTGTATTTATGTGGATTTAAAAGGAATCAAATGTACAATAATCTAAACAAAGGCATTCCTCCAAATTTGTGAGAAAAAAAAAGTGTGTCCGCAGATGAGGATCCTCTTCACATGCAGGGGACCGTTAGCGTAATAAGAACAACTACACGTTTATGGTGTCTGCAGCTGTCCGTGTTTGGAAGGGAATATAATTCTGGCCTCAGGCAGAGGTGTGGACAACATGCAGGTCTTGACACGTATAATGCCGTTTATAAATAAATCGCCTGGCTGGTTTGTACTAACACCGCTGAGAGAGGACGGTTATTTATACTGTGACCCTGAGCAAACACACACTCACAGAAACTCACACAAACAGACACACAACACACACACTTGGTCCAGGTTCCAGCTGCCCTGAGCTCTGGACGGCAGACAGAACATTCCATTCTCTTCAATCATATGTGCGTTTCCCGGCCAATGGCAGAGTGTCTCAAAGTTTGTGTGTGCGTGTGTGTGTGTGTTTAAGTTTTGTTTATGTGCGTGAGCTGCATGGGAGTCTGGAACTTGCCAGAAGGTCTCCAGCCAGACCTTCTCTGGCTTATACTTCTGTTGTTACATTTTTTTAAAAATAAATTTAGGTCGTCAAGGGACCAGAGGTACATTCAGAGACCCTTGAGAGAAATAGATGTTTTCTTTCATTTGGTTAAAAGGGTCTTTATCAAAGAAAAGCCTCCAAAAATGTAAAACGCATGTAGTTCCTCTGAGAACTGAACTGTAATTTAAGTAAAGAGACACGTGAACATGCTCACGCAGGACTCTTGAAGAGTTGTTAAATGAGGACAAAGCCTGCTCGTGTCATCAAGGAGACCATACTGCTGCTTTTCCATCTGTCTTTCTAGTCCTCTCCTCTCTCTGTCCTCTCCTGCATCTACTGTGTACCCTGTTGTGTAAGCCCACATGCTCAAAGAACTCCTTGCATGCTCCTGAATTTCGGTTGGCCTGAGGTGGGGGAGTTGGCGGACCCATCCCACTTCCAACAGCCAATCAGTGCAGGTCAATGCAAAGGCATGCTAGTCATGTTATCCTTGTAAAGCTGGGTCAGTGTGCTTTAATCAGTACTGAACCGGTCACCTCATTTCCTATGAAATGTACACACACACACACACACACACACACACACACACACACACACACACACACACACACACACAAAATCAGCACCGGGGGGGTGAGAAATGGTTCTGAGGGGGTTCACGCGGCATTTTGGCCTCTTGACTGACATTGCGAGAGAGCAGTTCCTGTGTGCTCCCCCACAGAAGACAGACGGGCCTCTTAAGAGTCGACAGGAAACAAGCACATGTTTGTGTTACATAACCTGAAGGGGTTCTTACGGCCATCGATTCCCTTACAACTGCCTTTATCACTGACATCATGCCTCATTATTACAAGTCTGCTGCAACAGGCTACAGCGTCGTCGGGGGATCCACGTGTCATCAGCACAAGGCCTTTTTTTTTTTTTTTTAAATTGGATTTTTCATAGATTATGTAAGTAGTATTTCCAATCCAGTTTGATATGAGACACGAAAAACAAGAAACTAGTGTTCTGGGAGGGAATCAACCTCAGTCGACCCTTGCAGCACATCTTCTCCTCTCCACTCTCTAATCACTGCCTTTTTTTTTTTCATGACCTGGTCCTTTCTACTTCTCCTGCTGCTCCTTCCTCCATTGAAATAAATGTCTGCCTGCTCTCAAATAATTTTTTTCCCTCTTTGAATCTGCAAAGTAGTGAAGCTGGACCTCTGCCTTTGAAGGATTACTTCAAGTGATATCTTTAGATATCATATCTCTGGATGATTTATTTACTACTGACAAAAGATTAGTTGTACCCTTTGTAAAGCTATTACAAATGTCTTTTTTTAATATTTTTTTAATACTATTGTCATGATCTTCAGTGGCTAGTTGGAGAACAAAGGGAAAGTTTACTATAGTAAAATGCCAAACAGTTTTGTTTTAAATTATTTTTTCTGATATTTGTCTCCAATCTACGATTGGGGATTCTTCCTGGTTTTAATGCAGTCCTGCTTCCCGTCACCTGAAATGCTTTGCTTCCCCATTTTCCATGAAATATCTAAATGATGACATATACATGTCATTCCAGCTTCCCAAATGTTTTCCTTGTCACATGCAGGAAATCTCCCCTTAGGAATAGTAACATTCCCATATCATAATTATGAAGGATTCTGTCCTCCTCATCTCTCCCTCCATCCTGCCACTCCTAATTAATGATGTAGACACCCTGACGGTCCAAACACCACGGGGGACCTCTTTTCTTCTACTCTTTACCTTTGTCGCTTTAATTTCTTTCTCACATGCACTCATCCCCATAGTTGGAAAGTCTCGTTAATCGTCTGTTCACAGAAAGCTCTGTAGCGTACAACAGTAGGATCATTTCATGGTGAACCGCTCCCGTCTTTTTAGCCTTCTCTCTTAACACACCACTGTACTCAGTGCATCACTGCACTTGTGTGTTTGTCTCATGTGTGTGTGTTGTTGTGTGCATGCTGCCTCGCTTCTGTCATCAGCATGCTCATGTGCAGGGATAAGTACGATAATCATCAGTAGCAGACATGCCCTCTGGTCATTCGCTATTTTTAGATGTCAGATGATAAAATGGTTCAAGTTCTTAAAAAGGGGAGGCTGCAAGCCACCAAAGCATGATGGCAAACCAGGGCAGAGGATTTGCAAAAGCTGGTGGCAAGACTCCACGAAGCAAATGAACGGCAAGCTTTACATCCACCAGCAGTGCATCATCCAGAATTTTAGCAGAGATTTTATCAGTTAGATTTTCCTTTCCTTTTTTTTTCAAACTAAAGGAGATAAAGTTTGCGTTTTTACTGCCAAATGAGCTCGTGTTAACAAAAGCTTTGAATACAAAAATACTGTATTTTTATGAATACATTAGAAAGTTGTGACAGTTTGACTTTAGTTGTAGGTAAAAATTAATTTACATTTTATTCAAGTCAATTCAGTTCAAAAATACTTTATTAATCCACTAATTAAAGAAAATTAATAGCAAAATAGTAATTGAAATAGCTGATAATAATTATATCACTGTTACATTCATAATACTCATAAGTAGGTGGCCTGGTGGTTACAGTGGTGGGCTTGGGCCCAGGTTCAAGCCCAGGGCTGGCCACAATGGTAAATCACTGGGGGCCCCTGAACAAGGCCCTTAACTCCCAGTTGCTCCCCGGGCGCTGATGCTGGCAGCCCACTGCTCCTAGTGAAACTAGTTGATGGGTTAAAAGCAGAGGTCCAATTTCAGTGTGTATCGTACATATGCCGTGTGCATGATGTCCACACTGACAAGAATGGTAATGGAAAAAAAAAAAGTATAGAGTAGAAATGTACTGATCAAATTTGAGAATCTGAAGGTAGCCAGTCCTGATTCGATGCTTTGGGAATCCGCATAAAAGAAAAAAAGAAGCAACTCTGTCCTTTCCGTCCTATTCAAAAATTGCAAAGTGGAAGCTGCTGTAGCTGTCCCGTTGGAATTATTTCAAAACATTTCTGAAATGCTGACGAGCCTGCTTCAAGTTTGCGCTATGTTTACATCAGCCAAATACCAGTTCCCTGGTCAGGAAAGTACCTACTGCCTTTAAAATTTGTATTTAATTGTGAAAATGTTGTAAAAGAGAGTAATAAAAGTCTTTGTAAAGATAAAAAGGGAGCACAAAACACCAACTATAATTAGAACTATAATTAGAACTTGTTGATTCGTTTCTTTTATGTGCCATTGAAAATTATTCTAATCATTACATAGGTAGACTTATATATGAAAAATTATGATCTATTTTTCAATGGCGCTGGGCCAGAGCAAGATCAGCCAGCCGGGGATTCGCAGATGCACTATTCATTGGCAACTGTGCGGGGGTGGGGACCATGGCAGCACCAGCTGCTCACTGAGAAGAGTGGCAATGATGTCATCCTTCAAGTTAGTCTACAAAGTCGTCCATGACACCTAAAAAAAGCTGCTAGATGTGACACTTGTTGCTTTTTTGTAAAGAAAACAAAAAGGAAAAAAAAAACTCTAAATATATCGCCAAAGTCACCAGGCTCTTTCATACCGGCATTTCTACGCAGAACATTTCCACCTTTTGCAGGTCTCTGTGCCTGTATGTAAGAGCCACTTCCCTTATAGGTGTAAAATCTGATCACCTTGTTTTCCCACCTCCCGAGGTAGACCAAAGGAGAGACCGGTTGTGTATGGAAGCCATCCCTCCATTTCGTAACTAAGTAAGAAGTGTGAGAATTTAACAACTTTCTGATCTTGTACATGTTCCCACCATAGCCATAAGCACAGGAGCAGCTCTTCGCTGCAGGGACGATCAGTGCTCGTAGTTAAAACCCGCTCACAAATGAAACAGCAGCTGGTGAGGAAGATCCGGACGCTTACAGCTGGAGGAGCTGCAGCTGAATCTGTCTAGTTACGCTGTTCAAACCTTCTACCTTCAACTTCTACAACCTCTACAACTGCTATTCTAGGTTTTGCTTACAATGAAACTTATTTATAGACAATAAATAAATGTATTATTTAATTTTGTTAAATAAAACATGAAAAAATAAATCTGAGATCATTAGATCGGGACATCACTAGCATAGACTAGATATATTAACTCGACCCCATTTATCTGAATATGCTGGAATTAGGTGTGGTACAGCCCAAACTCATCAAAAACCTGACATGAAAAAATATTGTTGTTTGTGGATCCAACTTTTGGCTCACTAGCAAATCTGTTTCTTCCACTGGCTGAATGAGTTTGCCTTTGTCTTTGCTGTGATGTTTCTGTTGACAGTATGCTTGAGCTTGTGTCTGAGTGTGTGTGTCTGAGTGTGTGTGTGTGTATGTGTGTGTGCGCGTTTGTGTTCTTGGCAGGCTCAGTTGCGCCGTAGCTTAAGGACGCTGTGTCCTGGAACTCGGGTTGATAAAACCCAGCAGGGATGTCCTGTGCTGTCCCAAAGCAAAGAGTGCACGCCCTGCACTCTGCTGTAATGAACAGTGTGTTGGTGAGCATACAATGACTGCATGGATGACATAAATTAGATTTTTTATTTTTTATTTTTTGTTCTGGATCTAATTATCTAGTGACAGATTTCCCTGTAACCTCTTGTCTTTCCAAGCTCCGGATTCTCCTTCCAATATGCATGTGTACGTGTGACACGGAGATGTGCTTTTGTCTTTGATCCAATGTTTCCACAATGCAGTCCCGCTTCATGCCTCGAGCCTCTACAGAGGTCACGCCCACGGGTCTGAGTTCGGGCAGTTCTCCATCTGTTGACATTCCTGGTTTAATAACTTCTAAATCTTAAATTTACTCCTCTACTCTTATGGAGGCAGATTACGGCGATAATAGAATTACAAATAAACATGTTGCCCAACTAAACAGTAGGCCACAAATCCAGATTGAGCTCAGTCGCTTGGAACTGGTGACGGGCTGTTTCTTGTTTGCGTGTATATTTGTGTGGAGTTTTGGTGCAGCACTGGCACTCACATCTGGTCTAAATTAATGTTGGGGCCCAACTGGTGTTCACTGGGTCTTTTCATTCTGATGGTGCTAAAAACAGATACACCCTCACCCTATTTGCACACATCCTCTCTCTCTCTCTCTGATATATATATATATATATATATATATATATATATATATATATATATATATATATATATATATATATATATATATATATATATATATATATATATATATATATATATATATATATAAATTCACAATTTGTAATATCTAGCTGTTGTATTGACAATTCTGCTCAACAAAATCAGTTCTAGGAGCTGTGAGCCAGATTTCTAAAGACAAACGACCGTCGGTCTGAAGTAATTCAGTGGACTGGATGAGCCACAATCCATTTCAAACTGAACCAAAGTGATGACTTTATAAACCTGGCCATGGTAAATCTTGCTGCACTCATTTGAGTGTTCGTTCGAAAACGCATGCTGGCTGGCCTACAGGTCTCCTCTTAGATTGCTAAAGCCAGTAAGGCTCCATCCAAAATAAATAAATAGATAAAAAAAAATATCTGAACTGATCACCATCCACAGGGGTGTTTAAACAAATAAGGTGATAATTTCTATCAATAGTAACAAGCCTAAACTGCATATCTCTTTATCATACATGTACAGTGCGTGTCGATATATCAGTGTAAACAGGATATGGAGGGTTGGTTGCAAAAAAAAACGAAAGAAAAAAAACAAACCAGCAATTGTTAAAAGTGAGATCAGATATTTCTTTGCCAAAACTGGTGACAAGATGGAACTGAAAGAAAGATATGAATAGTAGTCCTGAAATGTTCAGGTAGTGTGGTTACTGGGAGCAGACGTAACCAAACTTGTGTTTGCGTGACTACGTTGGGGTAAATAGACCCCGACTGCCCTTTGAAGAAACTCAGACTTTGTTTTCCTTCAGTGTGTCCTACGTGACCCGACCTACCCAACACGTCTGCACTTGAAAGTGTTTGATTGTATCTTTGTGCATTGCCGTTTGTGTCCCATTCTCTGCTGATGTCAGCATTTCCAGACCTGTCAGCGCTCTTCCTCCGGCACGCCAGCTGAGCAGCTGGAGAAAGGGCAGGAGACAGCGGTGAAGGTCTGAAGGTTTTTGGCGCACATATGCTCATGCAGCGGGTTCTTTGTCCTGACTGTGTATTTTAATGTGCGTCTGAACACACGCAGAGATCCGAAGACACGCACACAAACTGCACAAATGCACACATGTGAGTTTTCCCCCAGCAACAGCAAGCTGCTCTCTCAGCCCCTCCAGGCTTACCTCCCCGAGGAGTCACGTGACTTCCTGTTTCAAGACAAAAGGAAGGAAAACAGCAGCTTGCCTAAACTCTCTGCTCTTCTTCTCTAATCTTGCCCTTGCTGATACTATTTCCGTAAATGCAAGACAAAGTTTTAGGTGTTCCTAAAAGCTAATGTAAATATTTTATGACATGAAACAAAAATCATGACTTTATAGCCCCACCATATGATCAGAAAACGACCCCCACCTCTCTCCAATAACCATCGCATCAGTTCCTGTAAAACCAAAGTCAAAGGATCCGTTCAGATCCTGGTTTCTGGAGCGAAGCTAGTGTTCCATGACCTAATGACCCACTTCACTGTTTTGTTTAAGCGCAGGTGTTGTGTCCGATACGATTATGCCTGATTATTGCATCAAAGGATGGGAGCGTTGGGAGTGTTTGTGTGTGTGCATGAGCAAATGTGTGCACCCAAGTTTACGCGGCTCTATTTATGTGAGTGAAGCATGCTTCTGTTAAGCTTATTAATCATTGCCAAAGGAGATGATGCCAAACTCCACACTGCTGAATCAGCTTAGATCTGCATGTCCTCCTTACTGATGTAAACTGAACGTCAGTGTGCATGGTTGTCTGTTTGTTAAGCCTGTGCTCACAGATTGAGTTTCCATGTCCATGCATTCCTGCACTCACATTCTGAAAGTTTCAGTTGCATCATTTATTCACTTTTTCGTGCAGATATATCGCAAGCCAAAAACGCAAAACAAACAGATGCATCGCAACCTGTATCGACTGAAACTAACCTCTGATTTTATCAGTGTGTGCGGTGGTTTGAAAGAGGACGTGACTTTAAACCACAGATGGCGAGGAGTGTACTAAGCGGCATGTAACACAATCTTTTCGCAGGATTTTCTGCTATACCGTTTCTATAAAGTTTTACACTTGAGGAATGGAAAGATTCTTGAAATTACACAAAACGGAAAGAATGAAATTATTGACCTGTCTGTTGTTGGGTTTTTTTAATCAACACACACTTCACTAGTGTGCGAGAGTTTAGATAAACTTTTATGGCATTGTGTCTTGATTAAAAACTACACAAAACAGACTGACAGGAAGTCCGTAGAAGAAACAGGCCATGCTGAAACGCTTATGAGCCAGACTGCAGTGAATTCAAAAATATGCCTTTTGTGTCCAAAGGGACCCACCGCTCCTTCCTTTAAATTCCTCATCCACCCACTCCTCCGCTTCTATTCTGCCACCTCGCAGATTGCACAGCCAATGAAATTGCCACCACTTGCAAGCCAAGCAAGTTGTTTCTTTCATGAGATAAGCAAAAGAGAAAATGCAGCTCATTATTTATCTTCATATTCCTGGGGAGGAAAATTGTTTTCTTTTTTTGTCTGTCTTTTTCTTTCTTTTTTTTTTTTTTTTTTTAAAGCTTGACTACATCCAGACACCACACACCACCTTCTGTCTTCCCTGCTTGAAGTGAACTTCACTGCCTCTGTTGGAATTTCATTAGTGGAGTTCAAGCCCAATGTACGTCGCTACCAAATATCAGTGTTCATTTTTCATCCAGCAGCGACACGAACTTAAATATCTCTTTTCTAGTGGGATGTCATGGTAGAGGGGGGGGGGGGGTAATGTAAAGTAGGTACAAGTGTGGGCATCTGTGCCCCAGTTTACTCTGAGCAGTGAGGGTTCATCAGGGTCATAAGAGGCCCCCCATCCCTCTCTTTGTCCTGGCTCTTTCAGGCGCTCTAAGCTTAAAACTCGGCTTGATGCATGACAATGTGCACACAAACACACTAAGGTCAGGCTGGTGTTTCCTTACACTTGCTGCCATGTTGTACACATCCGTGGCAATGGACGACGGCAGGTGAACAGTTTCTCCCCCACACCACATCAACTCAAGCGCCTTCTTATCAAGAGCTTGTCCCCAAATACTGCTCTTTGTATTTACATGTGTATTATCCTGTTATTAAACGACCGGCGACAAGCATGGAGCTTTGCTCTTTTGTGAGCATGTAATCCTTGTATTTATGAATGTGTTGTCATCCAAAGTTTTACTTTTTACTGTCTGCTGATGGTTTTTGTGCTCACTACTTGGGGAGAGTGGATTGTTAAATCACTTTCCCACAGCATCTTCTCAGATAAAAATGAGAAACTATTATGTTTGCCTTTGTTCATACCTCTGTCTAAAGTGATTTACTTTTTTTCATTTCTTTTAAATCTCTTATCTTAAACAAAGTGGTGTTGAAAAAGCAGGGAATGAGTTTGCAGGGAAGGACAGGTAAGCAGATCCATGTTACGATATTTTCAATCTAGTGTACAGTCTCATCAATGACTCTTCCTCATTTACTTTAAACCCTTTTCCCATTATCACTGTCCACTTTCTGAACACTTGCCTGTCCTCTTCTGTCCAGATCGCCTTTTGTGACTAGCTCCCTTCCCACCATGTCTCTTTTCTTTTGTTTCAGTTTCTGTATATTTCTGTCATTTTCCTTTTTCCCTTCTTTAAAAAGGTCTTTTCTAAAGTCAACTCGCCACACAAAAGCTGCATGGTGGAAATATCTGGCTACAGGCCGGAACGCTCTCTGCTCTCTGGCCCCTTGTCCCTATCCGTCCGTCCATCCCCCCACGCTCCACCCCCGACTCTTCTTCTTCCATCTTTCTGTTTTTCTTCCATCAATTTCTTTTCTTGGAAGAGGCAGAGTGGATAGAAAGTCCTCAAATGCTCGCTTTCACACACAGACACACCAACACACACACTGTTAGATGACTGGGGAGCTTTAGGGCTGAGTGCTCCTGAAAGGGGTGTATCTGATAATCCTTTGGAGCTTGTGTGCGAAAGCCTTGTAAACTAGAGAGGGGGGAAAAAGGGAAGAAGAAATGAAGAGTTGTAGAAAAAAAATAGAGAGAGGAAGAAAGCGCTGGCAGGCTTTTGAGCTGAACGGGCCTCTTTCTGAGAAGCTGAATTCAACATCTTCCACATGCTAATTAAAAAAAAAACAACCCACACACACACACACACACACGTGTTCTCACACCACAATGATCTGTGTGTGAATCCTTCAGAGGAGGCGCTCCTGAAAAACTTCACCTAAACACCGACTGACAGTGGTTTGACCCAAATGGACACAGTAATGAAAAAGGCCTGCTGGTGAACACTAGTCATGCAACAAGTTCGCATATCCTCAGACAATACAGGGACAAAAATGGGGACAAAAATAAAACAAAGTGATCGCGCAGCCTGTTCACAAGAAACCGGTTGCGGTCGTTCAGTGTGTAACGCGAGAATGAAACCCAGCCTGTGACTTTTAACCTCTTGAACTCACACGCCGCCGTCGTCTGAGCCACTATATGGTGCGACACGTGCACTCCACAGCAGCAGCAAGCATGAACCAGCAGAGACGAGCAGAGGAAAAGGGAAGTGCTGGTGGTGCTTTAGCTGGTCGTCCGTCGCTTGCTCGGTCACAAGCTTGAGGAAGCAGAAAGAACCAAAGTTGCTTTTTTTTTTTTAAATTTTGGCATTGTAACTGAAAAAAAAACAACAATTTGTCAGTATTTGGTGTGGTCACATTTTCTTGTGTGTTTGTGTGCTCCTCTATGTCCTCTCTATTTTAAAACCACCAGTGGAGAAGCTGGAGAATAAACAAACAGTTGGACATTTTGAGAACTGACTTATTTTCTCATGATTTCTTTGGATTTTCATTTCTGTCTGTTCAGTAAAAACCTGAAGCAGAAAAACGCTAACTTGATTTGATCAAAGTGTACCGACAAACACCAAGCAGAGAGGCTAAAATCTACAAATAACTGCAGCCTGTTTGTTAAATTACAACACAAAACCACATTGTTTTTTGTTGATAATAAAAAAAAACCCAGATTAACTGTTTTATCACGTCTCCAGTCTTCATGCTAAGCTAAGCTAAGCTAAGCAACGCTAGGCTAGCCAGCATTTCTTGCGAGGTCTTTCTGACAAGTAAATGTGATATAATTTAACCATCTTGTTTTCATAAGAGGGTGATTAATAGTATTTTTTGTTTTTATGAACAGGTTTTGTGACACGTCGTTACAAGAGTGAGTGGCAGCTTGGGGATAAAAATCAATGCTAAATCCAGTTTGTTTGGCAGCAGGAAACTCTTTTTTTTTGTTTTTTAATCATGTTTTATTTGTCTTTTATCTTCACATTCTTTATTTATTACTAAATGTGTGTAATTTATATGTTCAGCTCATTGGTCAGTGGTTGCTCTTGTTAAAGTTCTTTATAAATACAGTTGACTTGACTTGGCCGTTAACTCTACCAACCGAGAAAAAAAGATAGTAAAATAGTCACTATTCCGATAGGATCAGACTTCTTGGCCAAGAGCAGAAGAAGATTGTGGCGCCAGACTAGAAAAAAAAAAAAGCAAAACAACCAAAAAAAAACAACAAACTCTTTGATGTTAAAAACGGTGCAGGGATCAGATAATAATAAATTTAGCCTACTAATATAATTGGCATGGTAAAAGCCATCAAAGTAACATAAAATAGTAGGTAAAAACATTCAAAAACAATGTCACCTGTCAATTTTCTTTTATACAACTCTTAAAAACTCTGATCTATAAAATAATACTTTTTTTCAGCAGTAAATAAAGAGTTACAAATGATTTAAATTTGTGTTAATTAAAGACGTATGTTACAATGTCAATACTGTAAGAAAGAAACCCATCTATGAGACTGAGTGGACGTGGCCGAGCCCCGAGACTAGACCCAATTCATACAAGTATGAACGTCGTATTTTGACTGTGTTTTCAGATGCGTTTCCCTGTCAGATGC
Source organism: Xenentodon cancila (assembly GCA_014839995.1). NCBI lineage: Eukaryota > Metazoa > Chordata > Actinopteri > Beloniformes > Belonidae > Xenentodon > Xenentodon cancila. The sequence goes on from CM026209.1 coordinate 13,172,934, forward strand.
TGAAATCAGTGAAGCATCCTGCATGGGACAAAAATAAACAGCGTTGCAATGTCTGCATTATCAGATTCTGAGTAAGTCAGTTCACCACAAATGTGAGCGTGTCTGTGCATATGCAGATTTAGATGTTTTTAGATTATGTTCCCCAGAGTGCCCAGGAGGAAAATGCCCGTCTGGTGTGTTACTGCGCTCTAAGTGGGTCAGTGGCTGGATGAGTAGGAGGGTAAAGTCAGGCTAAATGCAGCCAATATATGTGTGTGTATATATATATATATATATATATATATACTTCAAAGCTGGGGCACAAAAAGTAAGAAAGAGAATAATAATTCAAAAAAGAAAATAACAGCAAAGTGCTGTAGGTGCGTTCATGTGGGTAGGGCTGCCAACGTGGCTTTACTGTGCCATTCAGCAGGTTCTTCGTAAAAGGAAATGCCGGGTGCAAAAGGGCACCCTATAAGAGACAGACAGACATTAGGCAGAAGGGCTGCAGAGTACAGACTGCTGCGAGCTTCTTTAAATGTTAAATATGCAGACAGGCATGGGTGCAGAGGGAGTAGTAAAGTGAAGTGTACAAGATTTTATTTTGTCTGCTTTTCACAGTCTGCTTGTCTGGGTTAGCTGACTGTGGGCAACGCCTAGGGAGCACCACTCACTGTGGGTGCTCGAGTGTGTCTGTGGGAGCACTTAAGGGTAGAGTAAACACTGCAGAAGAATTTGGGTTAGCTTGAATTATTCACTGGTATAGCCGATGACAGGAGTGTCGGGCTGGGCTGTCTTTGGGTGGTACACTCACTTTAAAGACTCAGATAGGGCACATGAGGCAGCAGCCGTGGCAGGACTGGAGCGAACGTGAATGGGTCTTCTGTGGCCGTGTAGTCGAAACCTGGCAGATTAGATAACCAAACAAACCTCTGTCTTCGTAGTGTTTGTAGTCTGCAACACTGAGGATCAACAGGAGACGGTTAGGCTTCTGGAAGCAGGACGAGCTGGAAACGCTATAGGGTCACTGTCTGCTTTTATCAGCTGTCTTCATGGCACCCATCCCGTCTCTGTCTTCAATCCCTTCCATCATTTAAACAGAGACAAAATAAAGAGACTGTGCTGCTATTTTCTCCAGAAGGCTTCTGTTTGGATAGGATGTGTGTGCATATTTGACTAACACTCTGTACTATTGCACTGCTGAGTGCAACAGGGCACCCCCAAAGTTAAAATCTTTCCCTTCCCCCACCTCCGCTCCTTTGCCATCTTCCTTCTCCACCCTTGTTCAACTTGCCTTCCTGTTCTAACCTCCCAGTTTCATTCCCCCTCTCTTCTCTTGCCACAAGTCTGGGTTTGAAATTTGGCACTTGGCCTATTAACACAACAGCCGGTTCACCAAACCAAGGTGGTGGAGGAGGGGAAGAGAAAGAGAGAGATGGCTCACATCACTACACATTGACCTACATACACTTCCACCCAGCTGATTGAATCCTATGTTGAGGCCTCCGGCCAATCACAAGTGGGGGTGGAGTGCCAGGCAGCCAATAGCATTTGCCCCTCTTTGCTGAGCTCTTGCACTGTCTCCATACAGTTTTCACTGATCGTACAGCAGCAGAGAGAATGAGCTCGACAGAGAGAAAAGGTGAGCTCGGCAGATGTCTGAAAATGAGCAAAAGAACAGGACAAAGGGAGAGAAGATGAGAGGAAAAAAATGTATACAGGTAAAACAACAGCTCTGGCTGGCAAAAAAAAATAAATAAAAGGTTTTTCCTTCCTTGTTTGGGCTCAGGCTCAGTGTCCTGCACTGCTGCAACTGCAGGCAGATGAAGGCTGATACTGGCGAAAGGATGGATTAGAGGCCCAAATTTGTCCTCGCTACTTTCCTCAAGCTCAAGCTTTCTGAACATGTGGTCTGTGCTTAAATTCTTTCATCTAAAATGAACCAACTTAAAATATCAAAACTGAAAGCATTTATTGCTTCAGTTTCCAAATACCTCGTGAGTCAAGGTTTCAGTGGCTTTCATATTTTTACTGAAACCCGAATCTGATTTCTTGACTGATTCGCTCTTACGAAAGTCAGTCTGTAATTAAATTCCAAAACCTTTAAAAGGACAATTTGTGGGATTGATGCAACACCCATGCAACAACCTGTGCTTCCCATTTCTAGTACTTCACCGTTACATCAGTAGTTAATCGTTCATAATCCAACAATGACGAATAAAGTGAATTAGATCTGATCTGTGAACTGCACATGGACTTTTTGTCTGATAAAATCATTCTAGACATCTGCAGTTATGACTGACAACAAAAACATTGAATTCGTCTAACTGCTGCCTAAAGACAGAGATGCAGAGATAACTGTTCGCCGCAGACATACAGAAAACACGATGCCACCACAGGGAGGATGAGGGCATCCCTGGGAAGATTACCAGAATGCAAAAGTTCAACCCTGCAGCCAACAAATGAAAAGGTTGTAACAGAAAAGCTCACGTACGTTTCAACAATGGTTGCATGCAGCACACGGTAGACAATGTGTTTCCATTCTATTCTATTTTGCTGTGGTGGCGAAAATAAAGGGAAGTAAAGAAGACGACTGCCAAAAGCATGACAATAGAAAGAAAAAAAAAAAGCTGAGAAAAGCAGACTAAAGGAAAATGAGGGAGGTACCATGAGGCACACTAACCTATATTTGAAGAGACAGAGGCTTATACAGCTCCTACGTCTGAACTGATGCTTTGGAAATTGATTCTTATTTTGGCTTTCGTATTTTTCAACGTACAGCTGAGCCGATATCGGGTGATGACACAGCGTGAATAATTCACACATTGACTCAAGTGGTCATATAAAAATAGATTCCTGGCCAACACTGACTTTGTCTTTTTTGGAAACAAGTAAATAAAAAAATGAATTGAGAATAAATATGCACTCGACCGGCTGATCTCTCACCAATAGTGAGATATTACTGTAAAAGTGAGAGCGTAGAGGGCTGGTGCGACGCTTCAGTTTGAACGCTGCAACATTAAACCCCGAGTGGTAGAAAAGGGCGTGCCAAGTTTTGTTATTATATCTACTACAGTATTATGCTCGCTTCAATTTTGCTGCACTCAGCAATTTCAATAAGTATTTTTATTGTAATCCTCAGATGCAGTTTGGCTTGCATTTTTGACACGGTTCCACAGTCTTCTTAATCTTTCATCTTTTAATTGCAACACATTTGCTGAGATGCAGTCGCGAAACCGATGGCTATTCTATGACAGATTTAGTTTATTTTTTAAGTAAACTGAATTTAACCATTAAACACTAGCCACTAAACCATAAATTAGTCATATACTAAGCTGCTGGGCAGATTGGTCACAGCCGGCTTACTCTGGCAGGTCGTGCCGTGCGAATGGCTCAGAGGTGGAACAGCGTAACGTTTCGTACCACAGCAGTTACATCACTGTTCTGCCTTGGGAGCTGGTAACGGAGGCGAAACTAGTGCACATGGTGCCGCAGAAAGATGTAACAGACGCACGAACAAATAAAGCAGCCAGTGACTCAAGGTACTAGGGACTTGTTGCTGACTGTGGAACAGGAAATGGATGAAAGGGGCCGTCTTCGTAATGCTTTGTAAAGCATACACCGGGGAGGGAATATTGCGCCTTTGTGGCATCACTGTAAATTCACAGTTGGAGAGTGGAGGTGGAATGAGGAGTGGGGGAGTACCTCCCGTGAACCTCTACGCTCTACATCTGTGTGAATGTGGCTTAAGTAGTGCTTGGGGAAGATAAGACGAAGGTTGAGGCTCGGCGCTAAAATTCTGGCTGCTCTACAATTTGTTCTGGCGAGGCTTGTTCCTTTGCCACCAAAACTGAAAACAGTATCACAGAGGGGGTAAAAAAAAACCAACAACACGCACAACAACAACAAGAAATAGAAATGATATCAACGGTCCTTAGAAAAACACGGTGGATTGAAAACCTCTTTAATTACACACGGCTCTAGTTGCCTATAATATGTGCAGTCACTTACATAGCTACAGTATAACAGGGTGGGTCTGCACATACTGTCTAGCTCCCTTGACTCCAGCCAGATCACGAGTTCCAACACTGTACGCACCCATCCCCCAGAAGAATGAAAGAACAAGAGGAGAGAGATGGAAGAAGAGAAAAGCAGAAGGCGAGGGGGCCTGCTTTCTTTTTCTTCTCCTTCTTCACAACTCATGCTCTCTTTCGCTCTCCTCGTCATGGTGACCTGGAGCCTTTCTATAGAAAGGAAAGTGTGTGTGCGCGCAATGAAGGTGAGGATCTCTCTGGGGGAAAATGTACAACAACAGCTGAGGCCAGGGCTTTCCTCTGCAGTGCCCCGGTCCCCTCTGCGTACAGTACTACGCAGTCACGTGGCTGTATATTCAAAGTGAGCACAAAGCCCTCACTATACGAGGACTCCTACACATTCAGATGCTTGGAGCAGAACATGGAAATGTGCACTGGTGAATGTCTCGCTCGCAGGGCGCAGCCTGCAAAGCCTTCTAGTCTTTCAGTTTGCATATAATGAAGGTCCACTGGAAAAGTGTCCACTTTTCACTCTGCCTTTGCCAAAGAGGCCTTTTGACATTTTCCAGGTCTTGAGGTCAGTATCTCTGGGCATCGGTTACTCTTCTTCCCAACATCAGGGGACTACATGATTGATGGGCAAACTGGTAGAGATGAAGGCCACTAAAAGAGTAGTAGCTTGTAGTTCTCGCTTACAACCAGACAGGAATTACAGTTCCACGTGTCCACAGTGCCAACCAGCATACCTCCACATGGGCTGAGGGAGTGTGCGTTAAAATCGAGAGGAGGGTTCTGTGTCTGGGCAAAACGGTGTCCACTGTGCCTTGGGGCTTTGGGGCGATTTCATGCCCCCATAAGCAATGAAACATACACACACCCAGACAGACACAAACACACACAAACACACTGCCGGGCATTCTCCCTGCCCAGTTACTCGAATCAAATTAAAATACAACACGGCACGTGGTGAGCGATGGATAGGGAGAGCAGAACAAAGCTATGCAGAGAGAGAAATCTGCTTTAACATGCAAGGGATTGCTTTGATGTTTCTTTAATTATTTACCCTTCAAGGTTACTGGCCAATGAAAGTACACCCAACTTAAATGGATCAGCCAGTCCGCAGGAATTATTGTTAAGAAATGGTTAATGGGTACACTTGACTGTACGTCTAGAAAGCCAATAATCACTCAAGTAAATCTGCAAAGTCTACTATATTACATGTCTGCATCTCCAGGGATGGATGCAGTGCATATATGAGCTTGGACAGCAGATGTTTCCGTTCATGCAGCGTTTGGTTGTCTGCATATGTGCAAAGATGTGTGCATGTGCAGTCTGCGAGCTCATAAATTTACATCAAATGGGCCATCACAAACGTTTAAGGTGATGCAGATGCAGAAAGCACAGCGTCTTCTGTATAACATCTTATTAAAAGAGGTGCATGACTCAAACAAAGCTCTTGTAGGAGTAGTTTGTTTTCCCACGCAGCCATATTTTCCACAGAAACTTTATAGCGTTGTCTTAAGAGTTCTACTTTCAAGTTAAATTCTCTTAGTAGACTCTTAGTAGAGCAAGAGACGTCGAGGAGGTTCACAGCTATCAGATCAGCAGCTGCTCGGAGTCAAACTGAGGTTATAGGTCTATGAGGTGAGAGGTTTCACAGAAACTTTTCCCTCTGGGTTACTGGGCTGTCGGTCATGTTCTGATCTTTCCTTTTGTCAGCTTAAGGTGCACGTGTCCCTTCACACAACCCCTGTATCTGATTTCTTCGACTACACAGATTTGATGTTTAAGCTGAAGGTGGGCCTCGGTAGAGCTGAAATCACTTGCAGGATTCTTCAGTCAGCCCTCCAGGTTTGAACGGTTGCCTATTCAAACAAATGTGTTCAAAGATGATTTGGCCCAAAGCCGAGTCGGTTTGTGCACTGTCAGCACAAAAGTGCGCGCATGTTAGATCGTCCCATATGCTCTGCGGCCGTGTTGTGCAGGCATACCTCCCATCCCTTATCAAACCCCCGCCACCAGACTCCCTTATAAAAACCCAGGTGTGCAAACACACGCAGGTTTACCCAAGCCCCATAAATGATGACTGATAAGAAGACAGGAGGTAAAACAAAAAAAAAAAAGAAAAGGAGAGAGTCACGGCAAATATATTTTTATAACCTTGCAGTGGAACATTGCGTGTACAAAAACTACGCTAATTCATCCGACAAAATCCGAGACAACGTGCAAGAAACATGAAAACATCGGTTTGAAAATAATGGTTAAGTGTGTGGTTTGAGTCAACCAACCACCGTTTATAATTTTCACCGCCACAGACCAGATGAATTCAAGCTTTTAGAAGGAAAAAAAAAAAAAAAAAGTGATTGAAATCCTATCATTAGACGCTTCTCTGAATCTAGAAAAACAAACTTTTCTTTTTTGTTTGTGTCAGAGCTGCAGCGTTTAAACAGGTTCAGATGCAGATGGGGCGGTAGTTTACAGTTGTAACTTCATAAACAGCGAGATTATCTCAACGACTAGTCGGCTTGCATCTGAGCGGGCCCTGCGAGGCCACACGAGCACACGAAAACACACACTTGCGCTGAATTGTAATAGCTGTAGCAACATTATGGGACCCATTATCAGATTTTTACAAAAGAACCAGTAAAAACAGAATTCTCTCCATTTAATGATGCATGGAGGACATGGAACACTGGTGCCCAAAATGTGCATAGCAATGCATTTCAAGTTGCGTGAATTCATGCCAGAAACTGACACGCTTTGCATGTATGACTCTGACCTCTAGGATTTCACACAGACAGGAGAATCCTGTGTGTTCACACAGAAAGGCGCCGGGATCGAACAGGTGGCCGGCGGGGAGGCTTTTCGCTCTCTGCCCTTCCTCAACAAATTCGGGAGTGCCATCTCTGCGGTTGGAAAGCCTCCACCCGCAACTCCGGACTCCGGAACACTTTTAGACTTATTTTTAATCAGATGGTAATCCGGTGATATTTAATTTGATCGGTTTCTTTTATCGTCTGCTCCCTAAAGTGACAGAAAATGATGAAAAAAAACATCGGGGAAAAACACAAGACCCCGTTCTGACTAAAATCATCATGTTCAGTTAACCGTCACTCAGTGTTATACATAATTCCCTTTATTGTTGAATCATTAATGTTTCATTTAAAACCGCATTTAACCAGTCTGGAACAAACTTTGGCAAAATGACAAACTGAAAAAGGTTTTTTTTTTTTTTTTACTTTAATGCAAGTGAAATTTTCTACTTCTATTTTAAAACAGGCATCATTCTCTCTGTAAACTCTGGTAAAAAGACAGAAACTACTTTTTATAAATATGAGGAACTCTTATTAGCATGACAACTCAGATTTGATTATTAAATGTAATAGCTATTGCCTCAGTTCCCTAATAAAATGTACCAACTCAAGAACGGAAAGTACCTGAGCTGTTTCTATACAGGATTATGAAAATAGTTGTCACAAACATACCAGTCAGTGGTACAGACACGAACACAATATACAACCATGGGGAAAACAAAGTACACTTTGTTTCAGGTCAAAGATTTTATGTATCATACTAAATAAAATAAAGAAGAAATTTGTGAAAAGCTGAGTTTACCCTTAGAGCTTCCAAAGGAATTAATATGTTGAATAGCCAAGTGCTGATAATCAACCATCAGGTGTGAGATGTTTTGACAGTTTGCTGTTCTGAAGCATTCAGGTATCTGTTAACATAACATTAAAGAGGAAAGACATCAGCAATGATATTAGAGATTTCTTCAATCTAACGATTTCCAACCAAGGGAAGCCTTAACGTCAGAACCAGGAGTGTTTGAACCACCATGAAGAGAACGTGCACTTCAGTCAGTGGTTTGAAGGTCTGGAATAAACTCAGCCAAGAACTGAGGCAACGTCCAAGCATGAGTTTGTTCAAGAAATGGTTTAGACTGATATTTTACAAGTACAGGGATGATGATCTGAGGTGAACCTGAATGGGTGTCTCTAACACTGTAAATAGGATTGTACATATGAGTATGACTGTACATTTTGGCGTGGGAGTGTATGTGGATAAGTCACGCTGAACTAGGGCGTAGTTGGATCTCCTTTGCTTTTCCTGGTCTTTCTGTGTTGTGGTCTGGCTCTGTAGTTGTTTGGGTTCGGGTTCCCTCAGTGGTGCACATTTGGTGCCCCTTGGTGACGGGGCAGGGGTGGGGTACAGAAGGTCCTTGTACTTGTACTTTTGGTGGGGTTTGCGCTGGCGCAGTGCTGGCGGGGTCTTCCGGGCCCTTGGTAGCGATGCCCTAGGTTTGGCTCCGGTGCCTCCCGTCGCTCTTCCTTCCTGCTGGGATGTCTCCACTGCCCAGTGGTGATCCACCTGTTCTGGAGTGCTTCCGTTGTGGGGAGGGGGGGGGGGGTCTCGGAGGCTGGCAGGGGGAGGTGGGTGGTACTTGCGCTGGCTTGCGGGTGTTGCTGTTAGGGGTCTGGGTGCTTGTGTTGGTGTGGTGTCTTGTGCAGGCCAACCGGGTCGGGGGACCTCCTGGTTCTGCTCTCGCACTGTCATTGTGTGGTGCTGGGTGGGGGCTGGTGGAGAAGACTGGGCTTGGGTGGTTTTGGTGTCATAGTGCCACATGGTGGGATTGGGTGGAGGTCTGGGTGCTCTCGGGGTGAACTGTGTGTGTGGGTGTGAAGATGTAGTGTGTAGTACAAGTAGTATATAGTCTGAATGTGTATGTGCATATGTGAGTAGTGTAGTTGGATCTATGCAGGTATAGGTATATTTTATTTATTTATATTATATATTTGTTTATTTTGTGTACATAAATTGATAGCAGATTCATTTATTTATATAGATGTATTTACAAGGGGTCTATATGTTCAAATATGTGTGTATGCAGATGTGTATATGTATATTTATTTATCTATAGATACATAGATTCATACTAGTGTTAACGTTGTTATGCTTTATACAACAATTTTGACATGTCTGGAATGAATCAATAAAAATGACATGAAAAATGAACATTTTAGAACCTATACAGAGAAAGATCATACACAAGTCGAACCCAGCAGAGATTAAATCAGCAAGTTCATCCCATAGATCTGACTGTTTTATGTACTGAAGAGGGAAAAATATCACAAGCGCTACAGAGAACCATCAAGCACAATTGATGGAAGGGAGATGATTATATTGATTGGCTTTGCAGCCAAAGACCTGGACATCTTGCAGCTATTTAATTAGCGATGTTGAACATGAACTCCTCTGCATCCCAAAGTATTCTAGGGTCAAATGTGAAGCCATCTGTCCAAGAGATAAAGCTTTGCTAAAATTGGGTCATGCCACAGGACAATGATCCTGTTGTAGGCCAGCAAATCTACGACAGAATGGCTGAAAGAGAAAAGAATGAAAGTGTCGCAACGGCCCAGTCAAAGTCCAGACCTCAACCCGATTAACGCGCTGTGGCTTAAGAGAGCAACGCATAAACGGACGCCTTGGAAACCTCAATTAACTGAAGCAAAGTTGCACAGAAGAGCGAGACCAAAATTCTTCCACAGCAATGTGAAAAAAAAGGTGGTTTTACACTTAATTTTTCTTTAACACTGCTTCTAAATATAAAAAAAAAAAAAAAAAAAGCTGCGATGTTGTTCTATATTTACCTAATTTTAAAACCTGGTCAGGATTTTTTTTTTTCCCCCTTTAAATCATGTATGGATGCACTTTATTTATCACATAACTGTATCACACCACCCAGAGAGCTAATAAGCACTTATTACAAGAGTCTAATTCTGTGACTCACATCTGCGTAAACATGACGCATGTTTGCACACTCGCGCACACACACAGGTGGGTTATCTCAATTTAGCTGTGACTATGGCCTCCAAAATGCTTAATCTAACATAATCCGAGTTTAATCTGCTGTCATTAATCTGGACTAACCCTGACTGAGGGGCTGGGGTGGTGGTGGTTGTATGTGTGTGTGGGGGTGGTGATTGAATCGAGAAGCGAGATGGGGGATGGGCACGGGTGGGAGGGCGAACAGTAACGGGAAAAAAAAAATATATTCTCAGTTGTAAAAAAAAAAAAAAAAAAAAAAAAAAACCAAAAAACGAGTGACAGCATCACAGAAAGGCTCGTTAGAGTGAGTTTTCTTTCATGCCAGCGTCACATCACTTTCACTGTCATTTCCCACTGCCTCTTCCTCTGCTTCTGTCTCGCTCCTCTGACACAGAAAGCTTTAATTGTAGTCAATTAAATGTTAATCAGGAACAGTAGCTCAGTCTGTCCTCTCCAGACTTGGTGCTGCCAGATAGCTGGAGTGGTGTAATTCAAACAGACAGGCTAAGAAGAAAACAAATTAAAGTTTTAAAGCTGAGAGTCACATTGGTGAGCCGAATCCAGACACGACTTTAAATAAGCCACAGGCAGATGAGTGCTGACAGGGCGCTGGAGACTGTTTTGAGCTATAAATGCTCCGCAATTGCCCCAAACACACAGGACACTTCTTATAACTGTAAACCCTTTCGCTTTGAAAAATACACGAACACGTCACCACATACAGAAATGCAGCGAGGTTAATGACTTCAGAGGAGGGGGCAAAGAGGCCCCCATCAGCAATGTGGTTATCAGGAAAATTGAGAAGCAAGGCAAGTATGGGAGGTGAATGTAGGCTGCACATGTTGGCGTGAGTGTATGTGGATATGCAAAGCAAGATCTGTTCACTGGGCTGCTCTGTTATCAGCTGTCGCCCAAACTGCATGCCCGTCCCACAACCTGACTGACAGGTAATCAGTTGCTATGGAGACAAATAAGTCAACCCCCCACCACCACCCTTGCCATGACCCGGCGATACATATATGAATCCGCATGTTTTAAGACACACATCTACAGGAGCTGATGGGTTAGTGGTCTTTTAAAGACATTAATCAGCTATTTTCTAGACCCTCCTTTGTTGCCCAGTGAAACTTCCCGTGTTCTGGTGCCAATTTCCTGTCCAGAGACAAAATATTTCCTTTGTTTGCTGTATGTATTCATAAATCTGGATAACGAAACAGAGAGCAGGAAGTAGTTATGAATTACTTAAAGAAATAGTACATTTTAGGAAATCTGATGTATTATTCATGTCACTCCAGCGTCTATAAATTAAACTATGTAGCTCAAAACAGCTGCTGGTTAGATTTCTTTTTAGCCTGTGCAAATCGGTCTGAGGGGGAGAGGTGTAATTGCCAGTTTCCGACAAGTTTTATTTTCTTTTTACACAACCTGACAGACAGTGGGTCTGAGTGCACACTGTCCACATCAAGACTCCAGTAAAACTAGTTCTTCTACTCTTTGTAATTTATTGACTTTGCTCAAAAGCGAAAAGGAGATATTTTTTAACCTTTCTCCAGGAAGGCCAAAGGTTAAACAAGTCTGCAGCAGACGGAAATGCAGTGACATGCTTTCAAGGAAACAACAGGACATGTAGGCCTGGTTTCTAACCGCCAGACAAACCACGGCTCTGCCATACTCGGCTGGATGTTGTTCTATTGTACCAGAACGTTAAAACCTGCTTTACCGTCATTATCTATTTTTGTGATGCTTTTCATGCTTTTTATTTTTATTTGCCTGCGCCTGATAATTCTGGCAGACGGCCATACACTTCGCTTTGGTTATCTGGCTGGAACAGCAGCGTCGTGCACCAACTGTTGCAGGAGATCGTTGTAATCTGATGCTGCATAAACTGCTGAGCAAACGTCCCGTGGTATGAGGGTGCCCCAGAAATGAGGTGGCCCGTTTCTGTCCTTGACAGTGCAATACAACTTATTCTGAAGATGCTGAGGCACCGTTCTTCCTTCGTCTCACCGGCAAATATAAGCTCCTTGAAAGTTAAACTCCAGGAACATGTCCATCATTCCTCTGTTAACAAGCTGGCTGCGGACAATTAAAGCATCATCATACCCAGTCATACTTACCATTTATAACAAAACAAATGCTTCAATATAATTTTCTCCCTGCAGAAATACAGGATTAAACTTAAGCTCTTCTATAAAGTATTTTACATTCAAAACTTTGTTGTGAATTTATGATTATTTGAAATAGTTGCGTTCATGCCTGCATAACTGTCATAATTGTTTCTATTCACTGGTATGAAAAAAAAAACACAACCTATGGGACTCTAGCAGAGATGTTATATCTCCACTCTATACTCCCCCGTTTGATGGAGTTGACTGCATGACTGATTTGTGAGTTTGTGCTCTTTTAATGGCGTGACCTCGCTGACCCTTGTCTTCTGCTGTAATCTTATCTGTCATGGGCGGTTTCTGATTAGACAAAAGCATTTTTTTTTCTTCTTTTTGCTGCATTCTTCAGGGTCAACTCAACTTATTTCATAATCAGCTGTTTTTTTTTCTTACTATAATAGTGCCATGAAGAAAAAAATTAAGTTAATTGCAGTTATTTTGATGTCAATCAATCATTTTAATCTTCACAGATATCACTTAAATAAGCTCTAAAGCAACAACCATACTGAACAAACAAAGACAAATTATTTATTTAGTTAATTATTCATGTTTTAAAAAGGATCCAATAGGAGATATCTGTAATGACATAATTTTACTTCATTTCTCTGTACATCGCAGCTTCAACTCAACCCTTTTAATGTGTACGGCTCACATCAGAAAAGGTCGTTAACTTGGGCATAAAAAAAAAAAAACCTCCCCCCCGAACATTTCTTCTTCTGCAACTTTTCTTTGATAGAAAAACCTGTACATGCACTAATATTGTTTTGCATCATGCCCCATGTCCTGACATGTTCCTGCAGCATTTGCTGCTTTAGTGGCTCTCTCCACAGCCCTGCCATGCGCACCACTGCTGCCCGGTGTTCCCCGGACGGTGGACTCACAAACACAAACATTAACCAGTGACACAGAGAGGCCTGTAATCGCTTAGAAGTCGCCCTGGGTTCCTTTGTGACCTGCAGATTATAACACACGTTGCTGCTGGAGCGTTCTTTGCTGGTCGAGCACTCCTGGGGAGAGTAATAACAGTTTCGAATTTCCTCCATATTTGGCACAGTCCAAACGTTATAGACGCGGTTTTGTAAAGTTTTCCAGCTTGGTGAGCAACATCTTTTTTACTCTGATGTCCTGGGAAATCCTGTGCTCATGCTATAATACGCTTCTAAAATAATGGTTTATGATGACAAGGCTTTTATTTAAACCCTACTTTATGATTTATATGAAACTCTGATGTTTATTAGTTGATAGCTATGCAGAAGTATACATGCATCCAAAAAAAATGTTAACAAATTTTCAAGGGTCAGTGTATCCGGAGCCAGCTTCCCACTCACTTCCTTTTTTAAAAAGAATTCTCCTCAATAACATTTTAAATTGCATGTTGTGGCATTATGGCATTCAACTCCCCATTAGAGTCATTATTTTTCCCATTTTTGTAAGATTCACATTTACTGTACGAAAGGCAGAGGTCCCATTTATGCCCCCATCGATGGCATACAATGACTGAGTCAGACACAAGTGCTGGCATTTTAGATGTTATCATGGACCGGGCATGCGGGCAGATGCTTTTTGTTTTCCAATACCCATGTGTGCGTGTTTCATAATGCAGAGCCACACAAAACTAAAAATATAACTCCAGTGACTGGTGCTAGATCCGAATAGAGAGATAGGCGCTTCTCTTTTTTTTTTTTTTTTTTTTTTTTTCTTGGAATGAGACGAGAGGCTCCAGATACTGTAGATCTTAATACTTCAGAGCTCGCAGCAGATTTCAAGAGTCGTTGCTTCAGAAAAGGCAGAAGCAGGCTACAGCGAAGTGGCCTGTTTTTGTCCTTGACGGTGGTTTACATCCATAAAAATGAGTGAGCTGGCAGGAAAATAATGAGGGATAGTGTGAGAGAGCGAGAAAAGGGAGTGGAGTGAAAATGAAGGAGAAGCAGACAGACAGAAAACGCATTAGCCTTTAGCCCAGCACAGGCTCTTAAAAATTAATACAGTGATCTGAATTCATCCCAAGAGCACTGAATAATTGAGAAGCATCTTTGAGGAGAACAGATAGTGCAGAGGGTGGCTAAAAATCAGGAGAAAATCTTACTTGTCCTCATTCTTTTCTCCAACTTGACAACACTGACATGATTTCTATAGATCGATGCACATCCCTGATGTACAGAAGAAGAAGAAGAAGAAGAAGAAGAAGAAGAAGAAGAAGAAGAAGAAGAAGAAGAAGAAGAAGAAGAAGAAGAAGAAGAAGAAGAAGAAGAAGGAAAACACTAACAAAATACCTCAAAATTATCCTTAGATCTTCTCCAGTAATGGAAGCGAAAGGGAGGACAACACTTGGTGAGGTTCACTAGGTCATGTAATGTTTCCATGCATCGATTATCCAAAATCAAAATGCAACACACACACACACACACACACACACACACACACACACACACACACACACACACACACACACACACACACACACACACACACACACACACACACACACACACGCCACAACCCCTTTCCTACTTCACAGCAAAGTAAATAAAACCTGCCTTTCAATCATGCCATAATTTTTTCTTCTTCTTTTTTCTCATTTGTAAATGAATACAATATCAGCAAACGGCTGCTTACTTACATATATGTAACGTTTCTGTTATTCGTTAATCTGACAACTTCTGTCAGAGAGGGTTTTCTGTTTTTTTGTCTGAGAGGACATGTGCATTAAAACAGCAGCGAGTGAACAAAAACTAATGAACAAGTTGAATGTAAAAATGAAGCTCTGTAAAGAAACACCTGCCTGCGGGTTCATTAATATTCTGCCTACTGTATGTTTCCCGCGCACACTTCTCAGACTGCTGCTGCTGCTTCAGACGTGGACGGTGACCTCAACCCCAGCCCACACCTTCACGGGAGACGCTGAGCCAGGTGTTCCCGTCAGTCACCGCCACAACCGGCTCCCCAAAAGTCGTCATGGTAAGGCAATCATTAACATGATGAGTTGACACACGTCACACCCTTTTCACAATTTTTTTTTTTTTTATTGGCCTATTGGTTCATTTTCAGATGTAAAAAAGAAAGAAAGAACTTAAGCCCATTGATTGAGGATGGAACTAGAGCACAACCTGGAGTGTTTTTTTTTCTACGCCTGGAGCAGGTGGGATCACATAACCCATCGCCCCCTTTAGCCTTTCACACCGTGAAATTTCTCCATTGGGAATTGTAGCTAGAGGGCGGGTGTAGTACACCAATTTGGAGCAAAGCTTGTTCATTTACCTCCTCTGCCTCCAACGTTCCCGTCTTCTCCACCTCCTTTTACTCCCCTCTGCCAGAACTATCCAAGAGGATTTTTGATTGCACACACACACACACACACACACACACACACACACACACACACACACACACACACACACACACACACACACACAGCTCCTCCCCTGTGTGACCCCTCCAGCTAATCTTTTTTGGAATTTTCTTCAGCTTTATAGTGACAGTCGCTGACCACAGTGAGTTGTTAAGTTTAAGTCCCAGCCAGTACAGTTTACAGAGATCTTTGAACATGAATTTAAAATCTGCTTGAAATAAAAACGAGCATGGAGATCTTGTCCCAGGCTTCTAAAGGGCTGTTTTCCATACGCCCCCAGATACAGCCAGAAGGTCTAAAATATGCGAATAAATGTGTAGGTTGGTTGATTGTATCTATGCGAGACTGATGGTTGAGGTTTTTTGTTGGGGTTTTTTTTCCATAAACGAGTATGCATTTTAATTGTTGCCAGAGCGAGAAATCCATGCAAAAGCTACGTACTTAACCCCTCCCTCTCCATATGGCCATCAATTACCCCGGGGCTTTTAAACTAATGTACACTATGTACGAAAACGTCCTCACACTGACATATACGTTACTTGTTGCAGCCTGAGGGAGCTTAAAGACTTCCCCGATCTAAAGGAGGAATTTTAATGGGTAAAAAACTAATTCAAGACGCCGACAGAGACTCACAATCGTGGGAGATAAGACTGAACATGACCAGACAAATGCACAATAAACAGCGTGTCTCTGCGTGTCGGCGCAGGCTTTGCCGGTGTACAATGTACAGCGGGTTAATGGAAAACATACACAGAACTTTATGTTCCATGTTTTGCTATGTACAGCTGTTGAGGTCTCTTCACTTTAAACAACAATGTGACATAACTAGGTCTTGGCCTGTTACAGTAGGATTAAGTAACACCAAAGCACAAAGTTCACTGCTGTCAGGAAGGCAGGGAGACGCGCACGGAGCAACCGCCCGCACGCACAGTCGCACGCGAACACAGACAAGTGCACCTAATCTTTCATTTATGCAGACACTCCAAAGTGTTGTGTGCTATTCTGATGTGCAGGGTTTTACTCCCTTGACATGTTGCAGCTTCCCTCATCGCACATTTTAGCACTTCAGACCCAGACCTACCCATCCCAGAGACTCCTCACAACTAAACGTCTGAACTGTGAAATTCTTGATCCACTGGCTTCTGTGTCTCAAGGATAAATGTATTTCAGAACTTATATTGCAAGAAAGTCCAATGCAGATTCCCACGTGCACAGATAAAATACATCTAAACTCCCTGACAACAAAACAAACAAACAAAAAGCTCTCTATCTGGAATATGAATTAAAAAGTAAGCCAAAAAGATGAGCCATCAACCGTAAATGACCTGTGTGAAACACATATTGTGTAAGGACAGGTGAATGACTAAACAGCACGTTTCTATTTCAAGCATATCCAATTGCCTCCCTTAGTTAAAGACAATCTAAGGTGATAAAAGTGTTATCGTTGGCTGTCTTAACCTACTTTTACTGGAGCTGGTGGTTAACTGACAGAGATATGGAGAAGAATGACGTAGCTGGGAAGCGGCAGGAGAAACCCAGGAGGATTACTAGGATTTGTTCAGCAAATCTCCTCAACAAAGGTGCCCTGGCAGCTTGAAACTGTAGGTTTTCAATCTCAGCTCTCTGCAGAGGCGAAACTTTAGTCTCCATGACAGACACAAAGGTCATGGGGGGGGGGGGGGGGGGGGGGGGACTATCTGAAATTCAGGCTCTGCAGTCTGGCTTTACTTTCATGAGCGTTTTACTAAAACTTCACTGCACCTTGTGACATAAACTGGCCTTAAAAGTCACGCTGAGAAGATTGGCCATCAGTCTGGAGCTGCAGATGCATCATACTAAAGAATTAGGATTTCATTTCCACACACAGCTCTGTGTTAGAAAGAGTCTGTCCTGAAAAGAGTGTCTTACAAGAAGGCAAAGGCTGTGATCTCCAGCTAAGATTTACAGACAGACCATGTGTAACACTAGACCACTGACAGCCTGGCCCACATGCCCAGAATTCCTGGAGTAACAAGCCTGCATGGTGACGGTGAACCTGGCCTTGACTTGGAGGGGCACACAAACAGCTCTGCTCTTCGATGGAGCGTATCACATGACAAAACTTGAGAAGAAACCCTTACAAAATATGGTCTGGAGGCTTCGTGTCTTATTGGACTAGACTTTCATCTTTTGATGGGTGTTAGTCTACGCTCTCTTGCCTTTTATGCCTATCTCCTACTTGTTTTTTTTTTGTGTGGATTCCATGTTGTTTAGGTGATCAGATCGACATCTTTGGAAGGAGGCTTAACCCTTAATGCCTCACCCAAACTCAGGGCCACCCAGCAGTTATGTAATTCCATTATGGTACTATCAGCAGTCTTGGCAGGTGCCTATCTGACCAATGAGACTCACAATTCCCTGCTTACATAACAAACGAATGGAAAGTAGACCAAAGCCTTTGTCCTCACAGCTGCACGCAGGAAACGTAGCTTCTAAGAAATATGGGCATGATGTCAGGGCAGAACCGTGACGACACGTCATGGTGGACGTCACAAATAAAGAAAAGATCTTCACCGAGTTTACGCATTTCCACACGGTGTGAATGTGAAACCATTTTCCCCATTATGCAACTGTATCAGTCTCCAAGCATCTTAAACTGGATTTCATCACTCAAAATAGGGCACTGGGTTTCCAGACAAACTGGTTACATCGTCTGTTTGCTCCAGTCCAAACCCTCAGGGGCATAACATATATTACAAATGTCTAATACATGATTACAAAACACATTGTGATGCACTTTACATGAACCCTTTCCAAACTGTTTTGCATAAATGAGCATATAATTATCTATAGATTATCAAATCCCTGCTGCTTTAAGTGAGTAATGATCTCATCTGACAGCCGGATTTGATATTTTTCCCTCATTTTTTTTCCCCTCTGATTTCTGGCTGCTCTCTTTCTTTCCCGCTAGTGTGATAATGAGGTTCAGAATAATACGTGCCAGGATTTGCAAACAGACACAAAAAACGGGAGAGTGTTTGCAAAACTGTGTGCTTGCGAGTGTTTCTGTGTGTATTGACGCCAGTGGGTTTACAAGCCACATGCTTTTTGTTTTTGTTTTGATGGAGGAAGGAGGGGGCTGGTGGGTGCTTGAGCGACTCTTACCTTCCATCCTGCAGAGCTGTTGCTGTCGCCTTTGTCTTTGAAGTAGGGGATGGATCTCACCATCCAGTCATAAATCTGGGACAGTGTCAGTCGCTTTTCTGGTGAGCTCTCAATGGCTTTGGTTATCAAGTCGGCGTAGGACAGATTCCCCCAGGCGTTGCGGCGAGAAGATGGTTTTCTCGGGGTCTGCGCCGCGGCCAAGCCGCTGGGCGTCAGGGCGCCGGAGGTGGCCGGCGGAGAGTGCGTGGACAGCGGCGAGCCTCCGCTCTCCTGTCCGGGGGACGGTAGCGCTCCATCGGCCATGGGGCTGTTGCTGCTCTGGTCCTCTGCTGCCACGCTGGAGCCATTGACACCGACGGCCGTCGGGGTGGCATTGTCCTCTTCGTCGTCCTCCTCCTCCGGTATTATATCGGCGTCGTTGCTCTCCGGTTTCACCGCGCTCGAGTCTGGTCGCGGCAGCGGCCAGGTGCAAGACCTGGGCCGCTTTTGGGGCTTAAAGTCCGGGTCGATGACCACGTCCAAGTCCGGGAGTGTGTCGGGAAGCGGAGCCTCAGCCATTATCGCCAGCTCCGCACACGATCGCTCTCCTGCTGACTGCTGATAAAGTTATAAGACTAGAAATGAAGAGCTGTCAAAGTCGCGTCCCATGAATGCGCGCTCCCGTCCTTTGTTACTATTGAACACCAGCGAGGTCCCAGCAGAGTCGAAAGAAACTTACTTATTGACGCCTGTTGAGGATATAAACAAAGAATAAACAAACCCAGAGCAGTTGGTTAGAGTTCGGCTTTAACAATGGAGGCTTTAACACGCACGAAACGGCAACAGAGTGCGCATTTAACACCTGGTGATGGAAAGTCACGAAAACACTTAATTAAACTAAGTAAATTGATCTAAATGAAACCATCGCTCTCTCAAAAATCCCATTTCATTTATAGTGAAACACTGCTGGCTCATTGACGGGAGATCTACGCAAAAACCCCGTCCTGTTGAAACGATCTGAATCCTCCTACTGGTGATCTGTGGCTCAGGAGCGGTGGAAATACTGTATTTATCTGGGAAATAAACCTACAGGAGCGCGTTTGCTGAATTACCTTGTACTGCCGGTGTCTTGCGCCCCGTGGTATCACGCGCAGAAAAAAGGAGACAAGAGACTAGATCCCGGACTGTCCACGGCCACGTCCAGATGCCATCTTGACTTTCTTGTCTCACGCTCCTCTGCTGCGATGGAGAGACAGATAAAGATGTGCGCACTGGGTCAAGACGGTGTCGATGTGGAATAAGACTGCCACCTCACTCTAGGTTACTACTGTATCTTGATTTGCTCTCCCCACAGCGATACACGCGCACACGCAGTCGCGCTCACATACACATCCACGCTCATACGCACGTAGCGCGCGCGCGCGCTCACACACAGTCACACGCATGCAAGTCGATCAAGGACCAGCCCCCTAGATGCTCAACGTGGGATCGCCTTTTAAAGAGACACTACAGCGCTGCAGGAAGCGACGAAGGCCGGGAGCTTCTGGTGGGACACGTCCTGACATGTCGGTGATGTCCACGGACGTGGACCTGCTTGAGGCAGAACAACGGTGGACAGTCCGGGGGGAAAATGAGCTGCTACCACTCTGGCATCTTTTCCCTTGATTAACTTGTTTACCAACAAAAATGAAAAAAGGAAAAGTTGACACACTGACAACTGGCATTGTATGTTTGGGCTGTCCATCAGTGAAAAAAAAAACCCAAAAATATTCAGTTAAATTTATTGAGACAAACATTTTGTTCAGTCATCAAACTACCTGCTTATCTCACCTGGACTGATTGGTCAATTAAAGCCGGGCAAAGCAACTTTGTAAAATGTTTTTTTTTTCTCTTTCTTTTTTCTTCTGTTTTTCAGCCCAGAGTGTAACATCTTTTTTTTTTTCATTATTTCTTTCTTCAGTCTTCGTGGCATGCTATACGGCTGCTGTGTACTGCTTTTTGCCAAAATGTAGTACATAGTACACAGTAGGCAAACAGTTGTGCAATTTTTAGAGTGCAAGAAGTGATCAGATGGTTTGCTACCCCAGGGGAAATTTACAGTATGCAACTGACCAGTCCACCGCGTATACTATATATATTATTTCATTTCCCTTTAGTGATTGATGAGATATTGCATTGAATTGGAAATGCTATAATGCGCCACTACAATGGGACCTGGTCTGAGCGGCTACTTAACGGGCCGTCATCTGAGCCCAACAAAGCTGTTTTTACAGTGCCATACTGCCTATCTAAACTACGTACTAATGACTGCCAGACTAGTTGTTAAATTATAGCCTAGAGTATACGTTAAGTTCAGTATGTAGTATGCTGTTTCAAAAACTGATCTAGTTACCTCATTGATCATGTTCAATATAGTGCCGTACCAAGACAACTGAGACAGGAACCCTAAAGTTACTTTAATGATTTGAATCAGCTGTAGGTAGAGGAGACTGTGAGAGCCAGACTACACTTCCTAAAAGTAATCAAAAATTCCTCCTACGAAAATTGAAAGTGATATTTTTACCTACTCATTTGTGCTGTTTTTTATATAATTATTAATATTTATTATACTAACAGATTGTGTCAAAGCTGTCTTTCTACCCTGTCCTATACAAGCATCAGGCAGAGGTGGAAAGGAAACTCCCCTGGATGGCATAAATCATTTTATAACCCCTGTTAAACTTCATAATAAAATACCATTTTCAAACCAACCTGTTGTCATCGTCCTTTAATTGATTAATTTATGTTTTTTAAATAACATAACCTATACTTCTAATACACTTTAATATACTTAATGACATTATCTCAGAAGGCTAATTTAATTGCAAGATCTTTAATATTCCAGATAATTATGGATTGTTGCAAAGGTTATACAACGATTTGCCCACTAGCACTAGGTAAATATTAAATGCTTAAAAATAAAACAAAAAACAAAAGAACTTCATAAATGTTCACTATACACACTTAAATTGCTGATTGTGCCTTTAATTATTGAACCTTACTAATCACGCCTGTAACCACGCCCCTCCCCGTGAGTCCAGAATTACGTCACCGAGATTATAAACGAGAGATAAGGAGGAGAAATACTGGCTGGTTAAGTGATCCTGTGGACATCCCCTACCCTCCTCCTCCTCCTCCTACCTCATCTTCAGCTTGACTCAATCGAAACTGCGTCGTGAACGTCTTCTTTGTCTTATCGGGGGCACGCCTGGCGTGCGTGATGCGCGTGTCCGCCGTCTCTGTGCAGGAATTCGTCTTCGCGGCTGATCCTGACAAATATAACCTTCACTATTGCAGAACTGATTTACAATGTTTCCGTGTTTTGTCGTTTCTTTCAAAAAAACTGTAACATTATGCAACATTAATTGCTATGAATACAGAATATTGCAATTTGTTTCCCCCTCAACCAGATAATCATCAACATATTCAGCCCTCAGAAAGGGGTCAGACTGTTGTTTCTCCTTGACACGTATTCAACCAGGCATTCTGGTGCAGCTCAAAGACACATCTACAAGCAAAGGATTATGGATGACAGTCGCGGCACTCATTCACACATTGTGTGTGAACGTTTTTGTTCCCTGCGCATCAAAGAGAATACCTGATGCTGCAGTTTGGCTCCTGCAGAGCTAACTTTGCCTGTTGTACAGCAGGAGGCTTTATACGTTTGTTGGTTTGTGTCAGTGCATAGAAAACCTTCATGTACAAAGGTCGGCTGTATCAGACTCAGATAAAGGTTTTTCTATTTTCACGTAACTTTATACCCACCTGAACCTTTGTTTCACCCAGGTACATTCATCCACTAAGCAAACTTTTCTCGGAACCAAATATAATCTTTAGATATGCGTGTATTTGAACATAGTGGTTAAAAAAAAAAAGAACGAATCAGTTTTGACACGGCAGGAAATAACTCATAGTTGTATTTCTTGAACACTAAGCAAGCTCCATGGTGCATGACCCCTATCTGTTCTTATCAGCACCTAAGAGAGTGGTTAATCCGAAGAAAACCCGAGTGCACAACTGTATCCGCTGACATGCATACAGTTCCTCCTCCAAGTGATGGGAGTGAAAAAGAGATAAAAAGGTGAAGCATCACATTTTTTCTTATGTCAGCATGGAGTATGAAGCTCTGTGGTCTGGTTGCATCTGATGTTTCCGAGTAAATGTAATGCTCTGATCAGACCAAGATGCCTCATAGCATTATAAGACTTGTACGTCTTTAGCTGATAGTTTTGGTGGGGGTAGAGTTGGAAGGCTTGCAACTGAGCCAAGCATGTTTCCATGCACACACCCACTTCCACCTGCAATGCCCCTTAAATCTAATAGGATAACAATTAGATAAACATCACTCTGGCATGTCCGTACTTGTTCCATGATACTCTCAAGTTGGCCTCTTCTCACAAACACAGTATCTTATATAATGCGCTCGATTTGGATATTGTAATCGTTAACAAAGCAGGCTGGTCCAGGCTGGAGTGGTGCACAAGGATGACCTCATCCTTGGATGGACAAGAATAAACCGTCAGAAATTGGTTGATTTCTGCTGCCACCTATGGACCAACAGGGGTAAAACTACAATAGATCACAGCCAAGGAATTGAGAAAAGATCTAGAACAGTCATTCAGTATACTTCAACAAATGTTGCACATTTATTGTTTTGGTGATGTTAGAAAATAGGAAAGGTGATGGTTGTTTTCAGATTGGAGCAAAAATTATTTAAAAAAGTGCTACAGAAGTAAATTCACTTTTTTAGAAATGCAAAATAAATGATTGTACGTCTCCATCATAAATGTATTTGTTGTCATTGCACTTAACAGAAACATTTCTTTGCATAGAAACGAAAATCAAAATGAAAATAATGAACATTTAAGCTGATCAAATTTAAAAAAGAAAAATGTGAACAAAAGTGAAAAACAAAAAGTGAACATTTTCCATATTCTATCAACTTTTGCATGTGAAATTAGTGCTTTTTGAATCCAATTTGTATTTCCTATCTTTTTATTTTTAACCCCTATGTCCGTTTACATTTTGCAATAATCAGTTTGGGTTTTGATCTACTGAGTTACACAATCCCGTGACACAATGCCAATAACCAGAGGGAGTGCAGCTTGAAAAATGTTCAGCAATGGATGTAAATAATTGAAGAGAAACTGAAGAAATAGAAACTGCTGTTGGTAAAGTTAGTCCAAACCAAAGCCACTTCTAATTTGTTAAAACTCTTGACCTGGATTAAATCAGTCCCAGTTATTACAAACATGCGTTAATATCATAAATCAAATCTTAGATCTATACCAGATCTTAAAAGAGCTGTGGGTTCGCTCAGCCACAGAGAGCCAGATAATATTTAACTTTACTAATTTTCACTACTAGAGGGCAGTAAGCGCTCACAGTAGGGGACACTTGGGCCCTTCTCTCTGTTGAGCACCTGTTTGCTTCATAGTTCACACACATTTGTTTTCAAATTATCCACAAGGGGGAGAGAGCACACTTTATAGAAAAAGACCTAACAGAAAAACAGTTACAATGCATTAAAAAAAAAAACAACCAAAAAAAAAAAACTGCTGCTGTGCAAATTTTTCTTTGTCATCTGTAACTTTACTGCAGAGCAGAGCTGCTCACACTGAAAACAATTTACTTGATTTGCTCCAAATTATGTGATGCTTTTCTCTCATGGAGTGTGGTTAGTTTGTGAGGCACTGTGCAGTCTCGGAGGTAGATCATTATCAGGACAGCTTGCAACATATGTTAGGTGTTCACGTGACTGTTTCTGTAACTGCGATCTCCCTCCATCCAATATTGCTCAGTCTGCATCTCTCTTAGTCTAGAGATAGTCCTCTGGAAGGCAAAGATCTCCTCCTCAGCTGTGAACAGAGTCAGCCGCTCCGCTGCCTCCTGAGGAGAAGAAAAAGAGAAGTACAGGACAAAGCCCGATTTAATATGAGGAACTGTGAGTATAAATAAAAGCAAAAACTGGGGAAAAAAAGCAACACACACACACATTATATATATATATATATATATATATATATATATATATATATATATATATATATATATATATATATATATATATATATATATATATATATATATATATATATATATATATATATATATATAAGTATATATATATATATATAAGTAAACAACATAGTGGCACAGCAATCATCAGGTGAGGTGAGATCTAACCCCGCTGAGGCCCAGGTCATCCAGCAGCTGTCTATCCCTCTCGTCCTCTCCTCCAGTATGGACAAACAGCCGGTCTAAAGGAGCTGCTGCCAGAAGCACCACTCTCACCTGGGAATGAGCACAAACAAAAAGTGATTATACCTTAGAATTTGTGTGTTTTTAAGTGGAGGTTACTTCCTGTGAAATTAATGAACGTCTGATTCCTGTAATTGATGTCAAAAGACCGTCAATAACCACTTGTTCTCCGCTTAAAACGACTGTTATTATATTCTTAGTCTATTTGAAATCATTTGCTGCATCCTTGAATTTATTGTTGTTGTCAAAAGCATTTATATTCCCTCTGCTGAAATGAAGTTGAAAGTGCATAGGAAGTGAGTTTTTGAAGTTAACTCAAGCGTTTCAGTTTCTGAGGTAACTCTACAAATGCATCTGTAACCAAATGATGACATTTCAGCTTGAAACTAACTTATAAAACTCCTGCGCAAAGTGTGGCATTATCACTTCACATTGTACCAAAGGGTGATGTCACCACTGAAGGGCTGTAAAACGGTCTCGTACATCGGAGCGTACACTATGATGCTTCTCTGACACACCTCTTATAACCAAACAAAGCTCCTGATTCCAGCCTGGAGGTGGAGGATGGACATATCCAATCGCGGGGGGATTGTTAGTGTTAGTTGAAGAGCAATGGTAGGCCGGAGAAGCTTCAGGATTGATGATGAACAGGATTGATGCAAGACATTGTTGCAGGGTTCATAGAGAAATAGTGAAAACCGCAGCGAAAACAGCCTACAGGCAAGTAGCGACACAGAAACGGGCAGATTTCACCTCTGTGGGAAGAGGCAGATCAAAAATTGAGGTCCATTTATCAGTTCCCTTTGACCTGAGTTTGGTCAATCCCAGTGCTACAGCTTTTGAAATTAGACCAACGCAATGTGTTTCTTGTTTACTTTTGTACAACATATTTGTGCGATGCAATGGTCAAGTAAAGCCAGAGAAGATAAAATTACCATTTTGACCACAGCCTGGGTATATATAAAAGTGAAAAATACAAAGGTGCAGCTGGATACCTTGTTGTCATAGAAGTTGTCTATAAGAGTGGTGAAGCGTCTGGCCTGGTCCTTCAGGGACAGCGTCAGCATGGGAACATGACGGATAAACACGGTGTCAAAGACCCGGGCCATCTCCAGGTAATCACTGGCACCCCGAGCCTGGAGAGCAAGCGAGTGGGTTACTTACTGAAACAAAGTCAGGTGGAGCCTCTGCGGTATCAGGACTCCACAGTAGACACAGATTCAGTGGTACACATATACACAGCTGCTTCACAAACGCACGCAGACAAAGCCAATCCTGCCCTCTAAATACTTCGTCTGAAAGGAAGGGAAAAAAAAAAAAAAGAGCTCCTTGTGCAAAAGACTCTTACTGATGTAATGTCCTTGGATCGCTGCCATTCAGTTTGATTGCTCTTAAAATTAATGAGTACATGGCAAAATATGTCAGAGGAATCCTTGAAGCCCAGAAAACCTCTAAAACTCACCACTACCTATCAGGGCTGAGACTTAACACACACACACACACGCACGTGCGCGCGCACACACACACACACACACACACACACACACACACACACACACACACACTGCAGATTACTGCACCAAATGGCTTCATGCAAAGCCCAGTGGGCTCAACTAATCATGAAATAGTCAATAGACTTGCTTTTTGACATTGAGCAGCAAATAGGATCAAGATTGAAGGCAATTGAAGAACAATAACAATACAGAGGAGGGAAGAAATGGTATGCAGAAATGGTATGCAGGTAATAATGATAAAAGAAAAGCGCTTTGAATTTGAGCAGTTTTCATTAGCGGTGAGTGGGTTTTGGGCCTTCAGAGGGCGAATTGTATCCATGAATCAAAAAGAGCAGCAGAGAACATGTTGTTGACCAAAGTTTCTTTCCCTTTTATATTAATAAGGCTCTGGGCAATCAAGTGTTTTGAAAAGGGAAAAAGCTTGAAAATCTCTGCTTTTTGAATAAGAATAGTATTTTGGAGAAGAAACAACATTGAAATGCTTGTGATTTAAATGTCTCCTCTTTGTTCTTGCGCTGTAAAAACAACCATCAACCAGAAGACGGTGAAGTCAGACTGTACTTTCGGAGTCATGTGCTAAAGTCTTATGCTCTTAAGATTTAGGAGGGACAGTGACTTTGGACCTGGGCGTCCTGCATTCACTGAGTCCACCGTGAATTTCTGCGTATTTCCGACTGTTCTAGAGGCAAGCTAAAGCTCAAAGGTTGGTCATGCAAGAGGAAAATAATCAAAGGCAAATCCCCATAAATTAGAATGGCTGGAGAATGAAAGAATCAACATTTTGGAAAGGCCAGTGTCAAAGTCCAGACAGAGCTAAACCCAGTTTAAATACGGTGTCCGAATCTGAAATGATCAATATAAATGCCCCCAAATGTTGTAAAGAAGAATGTATAAAACCAATAAAGTCATACATGAAATTCCTCGTTCAGGTTATTCCTGCTAAACGTGGATCTACAAGCTGCTGAGTCAAGGAGGTACTTAGTGTTGCCCACACAATTTTGCCTTTATAGCAACAAGTTACTGATTTTCATCTGAGGTTGTATTTGCCTAAAAGAAAGATGAATCATGATCAGATGATTGTTATATCCTGTTTTTATACAAAACATATATATATATATTTAAAGTAGCACAAAGAAACTCTGTGGAGGTCAAATCACTTTTATGACACAAAGACTTTAGCTTTATCTCTTCCATTATTACTAACTTGAGTCTTAGTCACATCTGCCAAGACGTCCACTGTAGCTCTGTGAGGAGGTTTCCTCGTTGTTCATGTGTGATGCAGTACTGTAAAGCAACACAAAGCTACCCTGGCAGGTTATTGCTGATAGTAGTCTGAGAGCTAGACAATGCTTTGTAAAAGTAATTCAATATTCATTCTAGAGAAATGCAAGTTGATATGTTAATAAGAAAGAAAAAAAAAAGTCCTTGGTGCTATTTTGAAAGCCAGAGTACTACATTACAATGTTTACAGTGATGCAACATGACATTTGTAAATAAAAAAAGATGAGGAAAATAGTCACTTGACCACAGAGCTCATCAAAGGTGCAATCAGCAACGGAGCCACAGATCTTCTCTAGAGCCACATCTCTGCCCAGCACAGTCAGCACGCGAGGAGCTGGGGCTGAGGAAACACAAACACACTAAATAATCTCATTTCTATAGCACTTTGGAAGAAAGTGGTCATGAACCTAGAAAAAATAATGGAGAAAAAAAAAATCAATAATAATAGAGATGAACCCAAGTTGACTCCTTAGAAACTGTTTAATTCTACTATGTTGCCCTTTAACATTCATGAGGTGCAGAAATTTCCCAAAACTGTGATAAAAACCATATAACTCACATATACACATTAAAATAAAACCCAGCATCCGCTGATTTTAAAGTTGTAGTGTTGAAAACTAGTCGTAGGTTTTCCACAAACCTTTTTTGCTCTCAAAGTTTCGATATCACACAGCATGAACGTTTATAAGTTTATAAGTTTTGCTCCAAACTAACGATGCACTGTGACAGCACAGGCTTGTGTGATTAAAGCCTCATCTACAGTTATAGTGACTGAGAGTTAGAGAGTTATACATTTCCATTATTTACCAGAAAGAACTAGAGAGCTGCTTCAGCGTACATCATCACATGTGCATTCTTTGTGCATTATTGGAAAAGTCTATGCCAATTTTGCATCCGAGGGATAGTTAAGAGTTCCCAAAGTTGTTTATTACTGTGCTGCCTTCTGCCTTTTTTTTGGCCTTGTTCATCCCACGGTTTGTTTCATTATGCATCAAATGTTTTGGGGAGTGAAAGTCTACACTGCTGGTCACTTCCGCTGACTTTTTCCTTTCTTTTCTTTTCCTTTTTAACTATGAATTCATGTAAGCAAGGCTATGCAAAGGGGGAGTGTAGTTGACAAAATCTGAATCGCGGTGGGTCGGGTATGGTGGTGGCATGGTGGATGTCGTTCCTCTCTTTGTTTTTCTTTTTATGGGTGAATTTAAAGGGAACAATATAAGAAAAGGAAAACTGACAAAATCCCTGACATCATGTCTGGGACGACCTAGAGGTAAGTCTGAATAAATCTCATTCTGTTGGCAGTTTTGATTGGCAGGTTACTGTGACACCACAGACCCAAGTCAGTGT
Source organism: Xenentodon cancila (assembly GCA_014839995.1). Classification (NCBI taxonomy): domain Eukaryota; kingdom Metazoa; phylum Chordata; class Actinopteri; order Beloniformes; family Belonidae; genus Xenentodon; species Xenentodon cancila. Next base: position 13,201,855 of record CM026209.1, read on the forward strand.
AAAATTACCCAGGGTTCCTTTCTCCAGTTCAACCCAGCTTTACATCACAGTGCATTAACTTCGGTCCGGAAGCGAGGCACACCCCACAGAAGAGGAGAGTGAAGATGGTCGGAGGACAAACTGCACTGATTTTGATCTAATTTTTGTTTCGCACTTTTGTTGGAGTGTGGAGAATATGATGTTGCTGATTAATGTCTGATATCAGGATTTGTCTTTTGTTGTTTAAAAATGTGTGAAATAAAGCTAAAGAGGTAAGAACATAAAAACTGCACCACTTGATTTTAAGTATACTTCAGTTTTCTGAAGTTTTAATTCCTTAAAGTAGAAAAAAAAATGACTTCATCCTATATTTAAAATCAAATATATGCAGCAAAATATCAGCACACAACATTCAATTAAAAAACACTGAGGGAATGTAGTTTAATTGTAATTTCATCCCATCAAATCGCACTAAAAAGTGGACAGGGTTGGAGCAGATCTTTAATTTCCTTACCAGCCTTTTGTCTCCGTGCCAACTCCTCAAACAGAGCATCCAAGTGGGCCTCCGCTCCGGGCTCCCCTGTGCTGAACAACACACACGGGCAACAAAACAGAAAATCACAGGATATGAAATTAATAATGCTGAAGTGGCCACATCAAACAGTGACAGCAAACCCAGCACGAGTGTGGGGGGTACTTAGCTTTTCACTCCATCAGCGAAAAAAAACAGGATGTTAGGCTCTAAATACAAGCATTAGGCTGTGAATGCATGTCAGCATGAGACTGAAGGGTGTGTGCTTGTGCCTGTTTATGTGCTTGTGTTTCAACTCCGTGTGAAAGCGTGTGATGTGCTCCATTTACATACAGTGAAAGGCCGAAAGCACTTGTTTGGCTGTGTGTGTGTGTGTGTGTGTGTGTGTGTGTGTGTGTGTTAGTGTGTTTGCTCCTAACAGAGTATATGTACTGAGAAAAATAGCAAACTAGCTTTTAGGGCTCTGCCATTTCATCATGTACTATTGATTCCTTTTTCATTCTTTTCATGGCTCTCTCAACGTAATGCAGCTCTTTATAAATCCCCCTGCTTGCCTCTGCTCATTTATGCATCTCTTTGCCTTCTTTCTGTCCTTTAAATGAAGCAAAAAAAAAACAAATTACACGATGTGTGCAAACATTTCCTGTTTGAATGTTTATGTGCAGGTCAATGTCAGGGCTTTAACAGACTTCTGCACCACATCTGAGCTGATCTGCACTTTAAACAGAGAAGAAAATGGAATTAATGATGCAGTGTGTGTTTGTGTCTCTCACAGGAAGTAGAGTTTTCCTGCTCCGGGCTTGTCCAGCCTCCTGTAGTCGATCCCAGAGTCCAGGCAGATGGTGTGACAGTATTGCTGTGCTCAGAAACACAAATGGGACATAGTACATAGAGACAAATAAACTTTTCCAAAAAAAAAAAAAAGAGAAACTTTTGTTTAAGACCAAGGGTGAATTTCTCTTAAATTCTGTAATAAAACAACAACGAAAAACAAACTGAACAACAGCTATGAAAGACATTGCATTTTTAATGTCATTTGTGAAATGGAATAAATTCAAATTTTTACATTTTTGTCTCTGAAATTATATAGTTTCAACTTTTTAAATTTAAATGCTGTGTTATTTTGTTTTGATATTTAGTATTTTCATGGAAATATATTATATATAATAATATATTGTTTCCACCCAGAAAACCGTCTGTTCCTTTAAAGTGTCATGGCAAGCAAGGGCAAATGTCCTCCTCTCACTGCATCTCCGCAGAGGTGCCCCAAGGCTTAGTGCTCGAGTCCTCTCTCTTTGAAACAGGATAACAGCTAAAACATGCAGGACATCGGCCCTCGAGGACTGGAGTCCAACTCCCCTGGTTTAAAGTCACTCTATGTAGCAATACCACTTCTTGACCACTTGAAGGTTTGTGGCACTGTTGTATTTCAAAGTTTTGTATGGCATTTTGTGTTTGCTAAAATAAAAAAAAAAATAAAAAAAAAAAAAATAAAAAATTCAAGGTTTTTGTTGTAAATGCATTTGAATTTCAGTTTTTTGTCTTATTTGGTCTCATTACTAATAATGCATATTGGCTCTGATAAATTAAACTACAGTAATTTCTAAGCTTCAGCTTAACATTGCATGAAAAATCTTTGTTATGAGTTTGTGGTGGGATTTAAGTTCTTTTGTTCTTCATAATTTCTTCATGATACAAGCCACTCCTGTGCCACCAACTTTATAAAACAGTTTGACTTTTTAATTCTTTGCAAGACTTCTTTACATATGAGCAATATGTGAGTGCTTGGTGATGCTGCATCCTTCTTAATACAAGTTAGGAGATAAAAAGCAAATGCTGTATGAACAAATAAAATGATGAAACAACAGAGAAAGCAGCAGGCATCTTACGGCCCTGTGACAGCAATCAGATACTGTGTCACCTTTTTCATGGTTTATTAAGCTGCACTATTGTTCTGCAGCTATTCAAGTGCATTCCAGCTGGGGTGAAGCATTGATGCAGAGTTCAAACTTTTCCAGAGAGTGTAAAACGTCAACAGGATTCATGTCAGAGAGTGCAGCGCAAACTATAATCATCATCTCCACTATTCTATCAAAGAAAAGAGGGGAATTGCATATCATTCCATGCCAGCCATCAACGGCTGACTGAGTATTCAACGACAGCTCCATTAAATTATGAAATCAGTGAATTTCTGCCACTGGCCTTCTTAAGCTGCAGGATAATTAGTAATCATCACAAAGCAAGGGGACGGAAATACTCTATTCTTCTCCGCTGTCAACTTTTTATCTCCGTGTCCGCTCACACAAACGGGGTTCCCACTCTGAGCCAATTGGCTGAATCAGACTTAATAACAACCTGACAAACTCGCCCTCCCCAACGCACAAAAAGGAGGTGTCATTTCATCAACCTTCTGTAACCTCACCATCCGGTAAATAGCCCTTCCAAAAAGAAAGAGAAAAAAAAAAAAAACAACTTGTCACTGTTGCCGCCACATCATTACAATCTCAGTTTGTCGTTTCTCCTGCCACAATCTACCCCCTCCCTTTATGAACAGTGTCTACCTACAGTAAAGACGGCTGATGGAGCTACAAATAAGAGAGGGGGAAAGAAGGCGGAATGGAAACACAATCAGAGATAATCATTTCATTGGTTATTTATAATCAGATGAGGCTGAGGCCTCGCGGCTCATTACTTGATTATCCATCTTGAGGGGATTGTCAAGTTCTTACTCCTTCAAGATTTTCTCCACCTACACATATTGGTCTTTCAGCACCCCCCCCCCATCATCATCATCATCATCATCATCATACTCCTCTCAGTCAGAAGATTCAATTTCTAGTCAGTCTACTTTGCAACTTCCAGTCGGGAACTCAAACTGTCCCTTTAGTTTCATCTGTCTTTTCTGCAGTTTAGTTTTTGACAGGTGTGTGTTGTTTTCAGACTGATTGGCACTATAAAATGTCATGATTATACATGTTTTGCTATGTTTTGTGATTTTCACACAAAACCAAGAATTCAATGCCAGCGCTTTCCAATTGCACTAACGATGTCTCTTTGTGGTTGTCAAAATGTTGCAGAAAAACGTACTAACACCTCTGTATAATATGTTAAACTACTCGCTGACTGGACTGGACTGAAACTGATTTCATGAGATTATCAAGACTAAAGACGAGAGAGAAAATCCAAAGTTTAGTAGATTTAATTTCTAACTGTTGCATGCAAACGGGTCAAAACATACATCAGGCGTCTTGATGCAGGAATGACCAAGAGGTTCAGTTGGCACAGTAATTTGAACACCACAGAATAATGAAAACTAAACAGTAACTAGCTGTATAGAAACAGTGAATCTGTAAAGTTTTAACCAACTCTAAAGATAGAGATGTGACACACATAAAAACCATTGAATCTTTAGAACAAAGTCATCCAAACACATGTAGCTCTAATAACGTCACTGTCCGAGTTGTCTGCTGCTCTCTCTAGACAGCCGTTTAGCATAAAAAAAAAAAGACAAAAAAACCCCAACCTTCTACTTTCCCCTGCACCCGCTCCCTCCACGACATATCCTTCTCCGTCCATTACTCCTTAAAAAGTTGCTTTTGAGTTTTTCAAAGAGCGCGGTGCCATTGAGCTGCAACAAAAGCCAAGGATAGCTGACTATCGGGCCCTGATGAGGTCCACTCCCTCATTACCCAGCAGCAGAAAACATTTGATGCTTTTGGGGGGGGTGAGAGGGTGGAGAATTGACCAGGCCTCAAAGAAATGCAGGGTGGGAAGGCTGAAAAAGAGACGAAGGGGGGAGAGAGAGGGTGAGGGGTGTGGAGGGGAAAGGTTGTCGTTCATTCAGCCATGTGTGTCTTACAGCCTTGTGTGGAGGGACAGAAGAAAAGTGGGAGGGGGATAGGGATAGAGGGGTCGAAAGAGAGATGGGGAGAAAAGAGAGAATGTTTAAAACACTGCCTTTATGCTGGCAAGTTCTGGATGACTCTTCTGACATCAAAGTGTTTTCACTAACTGGAGAGCTGCTGGGTAAGAGTGTGTGTGTGTGTGTGTGTGTGAGAGAGAGAGAGAAAGTGTGTGAGTGTGTGTGAGAGAGACAGAGAGCAAGTAAGGAGTGTATCTGGTGATTTTATTCATTCCTCTGCAGTCTAGGGGGTACATGACAATGTGAACACCCTAATTACACTTAATGATCTATTCCCTTAAAGTGTGACCGCTTTGGGTGAGCCATGGATTGTTTTGCAGGGTCGTTCTCACAACCTCCCCCTGCCTGGCTGCTACTCTTGGGGAAACATGCTTTGAGTTGCAGGCTCCCCCTTTTGTGATCCGGGACCTCAACTGGACCCCCCACCCTCAAACTCTTGAGTTTTGTTCGCCCCAAAACCGAACCAAACTGAAAATCAAGACTGTGGTTTCTACACCTGGCCAACAGAGGCTGTGCATGTTATAGCACCAATAGTAACCGCGAGCAAGGATGTGATAAATGGGCTCTGTTTTTGACAGCATGAAGACTGATATATTATTGCATATTCTAGCTTGTATTAAGCACTGAGTCTATTTAAATGACAGTGTACAAGTAAAAAAGGTGCATATGTGCAAATTAAAAGCAGAGGTTAGCTGTGGAAGAGTGTTAAAAGAAGAGGTGTTTTAAGAAGAGATGAGATAGTTGAAGGTAAAGAGGGACACCTGTGCTCAGATAGCAAATTTAGACAGTCTGGATTGATACGGCCTTGTGCAAAGGGCTCATATTTCATGATGACATTCCTGAGAGGAACGCATTGATCAAGAAAAAGCACAAAACATTTCAAGCAAGATTCAGTGACTCATATTTGATTTGGCCAACCATGGGCAGCCACTGGAGCAAACAGAGTCCTTTTTGGTTGATAATACGCCTAATGCACCACTATCTGTACGAGTTTCACTGCTCAAGCAGTGGCCAAGACAAGAGAGAACCACGGACTACACCAGAATATGGGTGGTGTACTGATTCAGAGTTATTTAATAATGATTGAGAGACAGAAACAGGATGGGAGAAGGACAGCTGGTTATTAACTATGACACCCAGGTTTCTTTTTAGACAGTTGAAGAGGCAGTTTATATGTTGAGAGGTTTTTTTGATGGACTGAACGTGCATCAAAAAACACATTCAGAGCCCATTAATCACATCTTTGCTCGCTGTTACTAACAACCAACAAAACTGAAGAGTTCAGTCTTTTAGAAGTTTAGTTAAAGTGCTGTTCCTTCATCAAACTATGAATATGCTAGAGAGACAAGTTGAAATTTGTGCTGAAACTGTGGGCACATCTAGTGAGAGTGGCAGTCACAGCTGGGGTATCAACTGCATGGTAAAAACAATGCAAGGCGTCATGCAAGAGTCTGACTAGGTTCATAAAGGTAGGATGCATTTCTAAGAGAAGGGGTCCAAGTACTGAGCCTTGAGGCACGCAGGTGGAGCAGCAATGGGATGCAGATGATTGTCCAGGCCATGACATCTTAAGAAGAACACTCAGTGAGGGAGGTACAATCTAAACCAAGAGTGCACCATGGCTAAAATGACCATTTCAGGAAGTAGGATGCCACGGGTTACGGTGATAAAAGGGGAGGAGGGGTCTGGGAAGATGAGAACTGAGCGCCGTACCGTCGCTCTAGTTTCCTTTGTCACAGGCAGCACAGCTGTTTCAGTGCTCACACTTAAAGCAATATTGATATGGATCAAAAAGGATGTTCTGCAAGAAAACGTCTAACATCTGTTGGAAAACTGCTCTTTTGAGTAATGAAAAAGACAAAAAACATTTACTGTCTCCACTAAATTAACAACAGGGATCCCCGTCTTACAGGCAGACGATCCCATTCCCACTGCTTGTAGAAATGGAATGTGCATACAGAAAGAAGTCCACGGAAGTGTAAGGTTGTTGCACACAGTTTAGTAACCTTCTGACCATAGTGAGCTGCATACACACACCACCAAAGCCTTGTGAACACAGAAACAACATCCCTGTATGACGCCGCTTTGCGCTCCTGTGGATCACTTTTATACAATGAATGCATGAGGTTTTAATATAATGAACACTTCACTTCTGAATGCACATGCTTGATCATACTCAGCTGACCTGTGAACCAACACATAAGAAAGCATCAGTTAGGCAAACCAAGCCAAGGTTACTGGATCAATGAAAAATTAAGTGAAAATAAGGACCCATACCTTTCATACCTCTTAAGTTCAAAGAGGGGGAAATAGATTTGTGGTTTATTAATTGCTCAGGTTCAAGAGATTAGATTTGCCCTTGAGGCATACAGTAAGTATCCTGGCCCTGCCATTAAATGCACTGGAAGACAATAACGGTCATCAAATATCGAACTCTATTTGATTTGAACTAACAAGCCTTTCTGCTCTTCAAACACAGTCTTTCTCACCAAGGTCTTCACTGGAGGACCACATCCCCCTCATTCTTCAATTTGTCTACTCTGTCATTCTGTCTTTATTTATTTATTTTTCTCTCATCACCAGCTGCACAGCACACTGCATTTATTAACAATGACACACAAAAACAGGGAGGAAAGTGGATCAAAGGAAGGGTTAAAAAGAGCAGGAAACTCAGAGATACTCCAAGTTGCCTCAGGGTTGTTGTCATGTTTTTCCTCCCATCCACAGCTTTGTGTGCTACTACAATTGAACAAGTGAAGGGAAAAAATAAAGTCACTATTCTGCTACCAAAATACAGAGGCCTGACCTTGGGTGAGTAAAGCCAGTGAGCAGAACAGGATGGTGACAGAATAAAGACTGATGATGGAAGGGTGGAGAGACTGGATGGGTGATGAAAAGTGGAGTGCTCATGAGAGAGAAAAAGTGTGTCTTAGTTACAATACTGGCGGTGTCCATTAAAGAAGAAAAAAAAAGGAAAAAAATAGACTATTTTACAGTATTGGGCTTTGCCATGGCTACAAGAAAAAAAGAAATGTGATAACTGGATGTTATTAAAGTGATGGCGCCTACAAATACCAAAACGAACGACAAATCACAAATTACTGAATGAATAAAAATTTTTAGAGTTAATTGAGCTTTATGCTGCCTATATTTGCTAAGGGAATCCACTTAAATCACACCTTACTTAATGATTTCTTTTCTTTAATATTGGGAAAGTAGACGTTTTTGAAAGACAGGTTGATGCAGAGAAAAAAAAAAGGGATTCCAACTAAGTAGAAGTCAATAGTTAAATAAAGACATCAGCTCAGGCGGGCAGAGGTGCTGGATTAACCTCTACCACTGCAGCTCAGGTGATAAGGAGGAGAGGTCAGAGGCTGTTTTCACGTGTTAAAACCCTCATTCTTCTCTCAGATCGCTATAGAAACACACTCTGGTCTGCACACGCAAGAGTGATCTGCATCCAAGACCGCTGCTCCCTGCAAGCATTAATTTAATCTATTAAGGGTCAGCTAGTTAGCCATGTCACCTCACTAAAGCACGCCTTAACTTCGCAGAGAAGGCCACCATAGAGAATGCTGCGAACCCCCCGAGATGAAAGAAAAGACAAAACAAAACAATACAACCCTGAAAACCAGATGGCTTCACAAAGGAGAACATGGTACCCTGAAAGAAAGGAGGTAGTACGGGGCAGCGAGGGACAACAGCCATTCAGGACCTTGATGAGGGTGGATTAGAGAGGGCAAGGGTGCTTCTGGGATGGCGGGTGGGGAGCATGGTATCTCCAAGACTCTTCCACACTTGTAATGCGATTGCATTTTTGTCCTTGAGTTTAAAGTCGCAGTTTTTTGATGATGAATCCGCTCATGGGCTTGTCGCTGCACATCAACCCCGCTCATCTCCTTTAAACACCTGTGTTCTGATTTCACTTCGTTGATAACAATGCAGAACCTTTTACTTCTTATATCCAGAGTGAAACCAGTGATAGAGTTCTGGGCCAAAAAAAACAAAAACAACAAAAAAAAACATACGAAACCATTGTACATTCTGGCCTATATACACAGAAATTACTGCAAAAATAAAAGAATTATTACTAAAGAGCGCTTTACCTTGCATTAAGCACTGCATTCTAGATTATAATGGCAATTAAAAGTGGTAGACAGAAGTGGCTTTATATCAGGGTTGGATTATTTGCTAAGGTACATTACTAATTACAGGTCAACAAGATTCTGCTAAGAACGCATAAACCACTGCCCTTATAGCCGTGTTCCTCTTCATGGCTACTAAATACAACTTGAAGAACTGAACTGTGAGCATAATGGAAAAAAATAATCAAGTCAGTAAGAAGGAACATGCCTAATGTTTACTGGACGTCCATGAGGTTTTCAATGTCAGGGGAGTTCAAGCGCATGAATAGTCCAGTAACTACCTTGTAGACTCAACTGAAAATGACATCCCTGGGAAGGACATTCTTTTTTTTTTTTGCTTCAATTCAACAAATCCATGTTTGACAAAATTCAAGAGCACGCGTGTTTGGAATAAAACAGAAACCGTTAGCTTCTCAACAACTGCAACGTTTAAAGAGTGGCTTTGAGGACTACCGTGACTTGGATGATTGAGAGTCTACACCAGCATGTTAAACACAGTCAATGCTCATATCAAGATGAATGTACACTTCTTAAAACATGCATTACATTTTATTGGCAAAAAGGAGTTGTCAGTGGTGATAAAAAGAAGCCAGATTGGACAAAAGCCATTGGAAAACCTCTATTTGTCTTGATCTGTAACTTTAAAACAAATGTTCTATTTCTGTTCGAAAGTTTACGATATTATTTTTTCACACTATATATATATATGCACCACACACACGTTATAGTTTAGAGTGAGCCCTAAATTCACAGTTCATTCGCAATCATTTGGTTTTCCAAATGTTAGTTAATCATGTTTATAGCTTCTGAAAATAAAAAAAAAGCATTACATTCACAATTTTGATTAAATACCAATAAAATGTGCAAGAATGCTGCTTTCCTCTGCTGCAAAATGCATGACAACAAATTAGTATGCCATTATTGCTGATCACAATCACTCCAAACACATAAATGATCATCTAAGATGCAGGCAGGATAATTGGCGCAACCTGTTTAAATTGCAAAATAGATTTTCTTTTGGCTAGAAATGACTAACTGCTGCTTGATTCTCTCTTCCTTTCCTCTTCCCGCCGCCACCTACTTTTCAAATGCGAGCAGTCTGATTCAGTTGCTCTGCTCATCCACCCATCTCCCATTCATGGTACCTGTACTCAATCTTGCTCTTTTGCTCTTCCCACCTTACTCTCTGTGGCATGGCATGATCAAAGACAAATACTAGAAAGCAACTTCCAAATATATTAGAAAGCAACTTGCATACATACATGCATACATACATACACACACACACACACACACACACACACACACACACACACACACACACACACACACACACACACACACACACACACACACACACACACACACACAGGGACACATGCAGGTGTGTGTAGGAGTGTGACAAACAAATGAATAAATTAACACCACAAAAGAGTGAGGTGACTTTATTTCTACCTTCAGCACATCGATGAAAGGTAGGAAGGTGTCTCTCTGAAGTCCATTTTTGTACAGATCTGAAAGAGGAGGGGAGGGCCTGTATTAGAGATGCTGTTTAGCCTCCTAATAATGTCATTCCCTCGCCACAGATTGGCAGATAAAGTGGCTATTGATAAACGGCAGGATGGGTGGGGAGGCACGACAAAGAGAACTAGGGACCAGGGGAGGAAAAATGGATTTCTGCACCGGCAGCGGCAGCAACATAAAATTCATTACATTCCCAAACAATGGTGGCGAGAGAAAGGACCATCGCCTTTTCAGCACAGACAATGTCCACAGCGGCTCGCTGAATAGAGGTTTCAATTAGCTCGGCTGGAACAAATTACATTTGAAGTAGCATCCCTGATAGACAGATAAAACAGATAGGGATTCACACACAAATGGGGCACAAAGACGCGCACAGACGCGCACACAGCAAGGCTTAACGAATGCAAACAAATATTGATGTTTAGGCTTCAGCTTATTACAGTAGTGCCAAGATAGAAATGGACCTCACTTTATAACTCCCTGTAGTGTAATAAAGTGTGTTGTGAGTCACATATGACTATTTTGAAGGTTGTGGCGTTAGAGATCAATATTTAGGGAAGCAAATTCATTTCTTTTATGGTTTAGATGGTTTTTTTTTCTTCAAAAAAGATCGATACCACTCGTGTCTGCGTAGTAGATATGATTTCTGTTGAAATTATTAATTATACTTTGACAATGTGTTAATTAGTAAGCTTTAAAGATACTTATTGGATTTGATCTTTTTATTCTTATTTGCAAAAGAGCTAAAAAGCTTCTCCTCAAATTTCAAACTATTGAGGGAAAGAGCAACATATAACCTCGGAAAAATGAGCTCCCTCGTGCCTGAAGCCATCTCCTTTCACCTTCCATGTCTATCATCAAACATAATGGATCTTTTATTACCTTAAATAGACTCAAATTATGAAATCGTGACTGAAATTTCCTTGATAACGTAGGCTGGATCTTGTCAGTGACAATGCTGGTGTTCTAAAGGGATAAAAAGAACACCATTTGTCCCCCATCTAACCCTTTTCAATCACATTAAACTCCATCAGGACTGAAAAACAAAACACTAGACGATTGAGCAAAAAAATATCCCTAAATTCCGCCTCCAAACACATCTAGGGCTTTTTGATACCAGCATCTCCACATCAATAAAGATGGAAAATGTATGCCTTTCATGCACAGTTGTCTCTTATGGCTTTTAGTGTTCCATTAACCTTGTAATTAATACCAAGTAGGCTCTCTATCAAGTTTGCCTGGTTTGACGCTTTGTTCTTAATAGCTAGTAAATATCAGAGGCGCGCGTCTTTGTCTGCAAGAGCCATCTTGCTGCCAGCCACTTCACTCAAGGCTTTGAGGCATCAACATCTTCGCCGAGAAAGAGAGGCGTCAGATAGCTCATGATGCATTTATTTCTGCCTTGATCAACAACCTTGCTACTTCTTTCTCCATCTTGGCTCCACTGGCAGCAAATGCAACATCAAAGCCTGTTAAAAGACCACAAAACTCGAGGTGCATAAAGTGTTGCTGCGGTTAATTGCCGTAAAAAGGGAGCAGTTGGTGTGGTCTTTGCAATAATTAATTGATTTACTTTAAAGCCAAGCATTTTTGGATTAAAAGGATGAGGTAAATGCTGAAGATGGAGGTAGTGAAGCTGACAATTATGTTGATGTTGTGCAAGAGAATTGAGTTGGCATCCGGACATTGACTGGACCACTGCAAAACCTTGCTTCTTTTCGTTTTTAAACATTCTGTTGGCCTCAGACTTTACTTTTATAAAACATTGGTACAGAGAAGAGTTCAAGGTTGCCTCAGTGACTGCGCGTTGACCAGGTAGTGTGACAAATCCTCACCTCTCCACCAGCATGCTGAACAGCTGGTATGAGGTTTCTGTGCTGATATGTTTAGGTTTCCAAGCCTGGTGTGGTGATTTATGGACAATCATCTCTATTTTGGTCTAATCTATCAGAAGAACATTGCTTTCAGTCTTTCAGGAGGACTATGCTCTAATTCTTGGGTATGGGAGGCAGTAAATGTGTCAGAACAGAAAATGCCGGGACTCTCCAGCCTCTGGAACTCCTTTCAGTAGATTTTGGACTGCTGTTTTAGACGGTGCTTCCTGTCACCGTTCTCAAAACACCAAAGACAGGAAGATCTTGTGAAATAATTATGTCCCATCCCTCCAGTTATGCTGAAGACTAAAGAGCATCAACCAACCAAAAAGGTTGCATTACTTTATGCTTTTATTATCTTTACTTTGCCACCAAGAGATACACAAAAGCCACCAGCATTTGTGTGTATTGACCAAGCAATTCTTTCATTTTTTTTGAAGAAAAACTAAAACGTTATGTTAACTTAACCGTCTTATGGAAAATAAGCTGCAATCATTTTACGTCGACATAGCACTGTCATTAATTACTTTTGAAGTATTTAATATTAGACGTTGCAACCATTTATTTTGGTGGTAAAACCAGCTTTATGGTTTGTGACAAGCCACATCGCTTCTACAGTAATAAATTAATAAAAATATGAATCTTTCCAACCTACAACTGCACTTTTACCTGAGCCAATAAGCTATAAAGATTCATTGTGATTCATTAACTTGGACTCGAAGGGGAAAATTTTGAGAAAAAAGCTGAAGTGTTCTTCTTATACAGCTTTCGCTTCCCCATCCCATTATTATTACCACAACCTCTCAACAGCAATATTTATTTAAATTAAGTGCTGATCCTACCATCAGGGGGTCTGTTGGAGGTGGCCACCACCACCACTCCGGTTTTGAACAGCATCTCAAACAGTTGCTTCAGGATCATGGCATCAGCAATGTCAGTCACCTGATAGAAGAGAAGCAGAGAAGCAGAGAGCCACGTTCACAGTGCCATCTACCTTTTGTTGCCACACGTGTGCGTGACTGTCTGAGGTTAAATTGAACCATCAGCACTCCACGTTGATTAGTGTCATTCAGGTGTGCTCATTCAGTCGTTTTTGTCTGGTCATGGCCATTCAACCACACCCACACACACCCCTTCCCCTGAACCTCTCCAAATGACTGCAAATGGTCATGAAGTGGCATTCTGCTAAGAAAAAGAGCCGAGGCAAGGCAGCAGTTTTAGGGTGATCAACCGAGCAGATGTGAGAATGTTTTTTTTTTAATGCTCACATGCAGTCAAACAAACAAACAAACAAACAAACAAACAGAGGACACAAATAATGAAAACTGAGCGATGTCAGTCAGTGTGAGGTTATAACAGCAGACAAAGGCTCCATCAAAGAAAGCCTCATAAAAGGCATTTAAGAATGTGCATGTGTGTTGTGTGAACTATACACAAGGCCATACAAAATTATAAAACATGAATCCAATTCAGCCGTCTGCTGCCTTTTTCAACTACATCATTTCCATGAGTTTACAATGAACAAAGGTCGATGAAAACATTGATGCAAGGACGTTTATGAGTCGTTGGCTGTTAAATGAAGAGCTGTGACCTTTCTGTTAGTAATCCAGTGCTCTCACTTTTGTTCTTATTGTCTCATCTCTCCCTCTTCCACCTATGTTGTGCTTTTGAACATCCATAAAGGGAAAAATCATGTTACCGTGTGATGCACAGTCAGGGCCGGCCCTAGCCATGCCGGCGCCCTGGGCAAGGATTTGCTCCCCTGTTGTACCCTCCAATGCCGCCAGCCAGAATATATGGATAGTGACTGTCGTGCATGGCATAATACTTTAATTTGTCCTCAAACAAAAACACAAAATAAAATACAAGAAAAAATGCATCAAAATGTTACAGTGCAGCTTCTACAATATGCATGGAAAAATGTGCCATATTTAAACAACAGAAAAAAATCCATTATAAAAACAGAATAAATACAATAGTAAGGTTTCTATTACATTGCAGGTTTAACTGAACTGATTACACAGTCAGATCTACTGACAACAAATGGGTTATAGCTAAAAAAAAAATACAATTAAAAAATAAAAAAGCTAGAACCGGTTAGTAAGTCTTTGTACTCACAGTATTTGGTTCTCTGTAAACAATGTGCACAAACAAAAGCATAGAAGACGAGCAGTTTTTAAAGCCACTGATACATATTTGAAATCAGTTATGTCTGGACTTTTTTGCACCAAAACCATCCATGATATTATCAAATGATTCCACCATAGAAACCTCACAATTAATGCTTATTTGTGCAAGTCAACTGAGATGCTGTACAGGTGTATTTCGGGTAGGTTTTGATCCACTGCGATAAGGAGAAGCTCGCCTCTGCAGCAGTAGCTGTCACTACAGCAGTGCTGCAACTCTGAAGGACACCTATTCTCCCCCAAGAAACGAAGGAGTTTTACAGTGGCACTCTTAGCTTTTGGTAAATCTGGGAAAAGCCTGTAGCTTCTGTGTTGACCCCCATTTGACTTGATAAAAATATTTCCAGATGTCTGCTTAGACTCACTTCTTCTCGCCCCCCTCATGTTTGCACCACTGTACCAAGACTGCCCTCTACAGTCTCCAAAGGGGATGAGGATTGAGAGACCGTCTCTTGTGGATTCTTCCGCCTTACGGGAACTATTCTTTTATCTGGGAGGCGTCCTCCTTTGCAACATTATAACTGACAAGTTGCTCTTTGTGCTTTAAACCAGGACTGCGGTCCAAAATGAAAAAAAATATTTTGATTATTTTATTTCTTTGACCATAGATTCCTCAATCTTTCCAACAAGACAATGAATCAGTCAATTTCGAATATTTTTTTTACCCAAGTAGGATTTCGAGGATGGCTCCTCCCCCTCAGTAACATGCTGTTTAAGTGCAGGGTCAAACTTGGCCATGGGCTTGACCATCAACTCAACTGACAGACCCAGGAGGTGTCCACAGGTTGTAGAACAGTAGAAATGCTGCATGTACTAGTTCCTTCACCTGGATGGAAATCCAAACATACAAATAAGGGTATTAATCCTGATCTGACAATAAATACACCTTAAGCATAAATGATCAATCACAGTTTACCATCACCTGAGTCAGTCATGGGGTAATACGTACAAATGGAGCTAAATATTCCAGATGCTCAGACCAGGAAGAGTGACGTGTTCATAATTGATTTGAATAACTGTCTTGCTGGGGGTGTTTTTTTTTCTGGATTTATATCCAAAACATATCTAGAGTGACATTAGAAACATCACTGAAGTACAGTATGTTACTATTCTACTATTATAAAATATGTCCTACTGCAAAATCCAATCAGCAGAACAGAACACAGATACTTCACTGCACATCACTGGAGGCTGACCTGCAGCTGGAGTAAAAACATACAGCACATTTGTACTGTTACCTCACTGCATTAACAGACAGTTAAAAGACAAACAGCTGCAGCCTGCAGACCACTGCTCACATGGAGATAAAACTATTTATCTATCATTTAATATTACCAAGGTATGACTAGGCCTCATTAGGTTGCACTACAAATGAACAGGTACACATGTCCAGCAAAAGTGCCCAGTCAGTGGTTCACAACACAGGCAGCAGTAGACGTAGCAGCACCGCAGTTGCTTACTGGTGTGATATTGAAATGAGTCAAACATTTCTTAGTCCTTAGCAGGTGTCATAGCATCATTTTCTAGTATTATTACACAGTTCGGCTTCAGTTCAACTGAGTTAGTCAGTAGTACAAATGATAACTCGCCTCACTAAATGTCATTTTTTATTTAATCAATAAAAGACAACTTACCTTTGTACTTGTCTTTACCTAGTCCTGTTTTCTCCATTTTTTTTTTTAAACTGTGTACCTGAAACCTTGGACCTTTGTATTTTGAAAAAAGTGTTCAAAGCGCCATGTATTAAACGAGTCTGAGTTTTGACACCATCAGTCAGCTCGTCTCTCTCACTTTACATGCAGGCGTTACACACTTCCTGGCAACCGCTCGGTCACCCGGTGTGATGATAATCTTCTGGACCTGAATGTCTCTAAAACCAAAGCACTGATAGTAGACTTCAGGCAGAGCCAAACTTAATGTATATCTAGCGTGATACACAACAAAGAAGTGGAACTTGTTGAAAACTATAAATGCTTGGGAACCAAGTTTGATTTAAAGCTAAAGTTTGATAAAAACACAGACGCTACTGTTAACAGAGAACAGCAGAAAATTCATCTATTGCGTCGGCTGAACTCATCCACTCAGTCAGTAACAAGGTCATACAAGTCTTTTATAGCTCATTTATCGAAAGTCTTTTTTAACATTTTCTTTTATTTGGTGGTTTAGTGGTCCATCAGTAAAGGACAGGAGCAGCCTGAATGGCATTGTTAAAGTGTGCTCAAAGATTCTTGGTTAACAGCAGGGAGACCTGGCCTTGCTCTGGGTGAGTCAGGTCCTCCACTTAATTCCTACTACATAGATTCCCCAGCATTAAGTATATGTTTAACCACATCATCACCAGATATAGCTAATTAATTTAACTACTGATAAAGAAAAAAAGATTTAATAAATCAACTCACAGAAATAAAAAAAAAACAAAAACACATACATACACTACATAAACACTTTAATAGTCTGGAGACTAAAAATAATGATGCAATGAAGTTGAACTTGACTGTCTTTGTTCTCTTTGCAGAGGTTCAAGCCTTCCAGAATAAGGCCTCCACCTTTAACAACATGATTTAAGATCTTTTTTAACATGTCTGGTCTCAGAAAGTCCAGTTTGTATCCGGTAGTTTCTGAGAAAACAATCTTTCTAAAGTTATCTAGCCACATCCTTGAATGCACAATCTTTCTGCGTGCAACGAACACGCAGCTGCCCGATACACCTCCCTGTCCTCTTACCTACTTCCCTGCGTGTAACAGGCCGCTCTGATGACATACCCACAGCATATGCCTCCTTTCATACTCTGGAGAGTCTTCTGCTTTTGCATATTAGCCCCACTGCCCTTGCCAATACTTGATTAACATTTGTGTTAAAGCCCTGATTTTGCTGAGAAGAGGTGCCTAAGGGCATCAAATTAGAGTGTGCTCGTGGGTGATTGTGTGCGCACGTAATGAGAATCAACAGAAAGCCAAGGCTCCGTGTCTCTCTGAAGGGGCCCCCGGCTTCCTGCAACCACAGGATTTTATTTTCATTTCAAAAGAATCATTTAAAAATGACCTTTTATGCAGCATGGATTTGTTTATTCATGTACCCTCAACATGGGCACAGTAGTGGGGGGTAATATTGATTGCTGGGTAAGGGGGTGGGGGGTGGGAGCAGAGAATGGGTACCCACCGAATGAGAAAGGTGGAGGGGACTGATGCAGCACTTGTGGAACACAAAATAATGGCGCAATCTCCGTCAGCCATTGCCTATATTAAAATGAGCATCCAATTACTCTAGCGTCTGTCAGTTTACAGCAGGCGCACGGGTGCCAAATTAAACCTTTTTTGATGTTACACCTCTTTATGTACACAATCTATCAGCAATTTCACAGATGCTGCGCAGTGACTGAGGCTCTAAGACAATGATGCTCAAGCATTTTCTTCTCACTCATCTTCCTTCTTTCTCACTCTCCTCCCGTATTTCCATGTAGGACCTCTCAACGGCGAGTATTCATTAGGGGGCCGAGTGGGGGTCGTAAAAGGAACGAGGGGGGGCTACAAATTACTGATAATGGCAAGGCGCTAATGAAGAGAATGGAGAAATGTCATTAGCATTTAAGAGGATAAGATCCATCTGACCCGCCGCCGCCAGTCGCTTTCTAGCTCCACTCACTTAAGGAAGCACAAGAGTGCGACTGATACCCAGAGCCTCATTTGCATGGTTGAGAGGAGAAGGATGCTGATTGGTATAGACCCGCAACCCCCCCTCTAAACTCTCCCAGCTTTGCAACCTCTTGTTTATGCATCACAAACAACGCGCGCACATGTCTACTTGTTTCCCCTCCATTCACCGGTAGCAACAGTCGACAAACGAAAACAGCAAAGCTGGGGACAGCAAACAAAACAAATCAATGAGAACGCACAAACAGCGCCGCAGTTTCAAATGTGAAAGACGGCCGGATGAAAGGAACCGCTCTTGATCCTCACAGATGCAGAGAGAGTTATTAGAGAGAGCAACTGCACCTTCGGTGACCTCCGACCTGCTGGCATTAACCGTAATGATATCGGTGAGAGGAGCGACATTGTGCTGCTAACAGATGTGTTTGGCTGGCTGATGAAAAACACAGAAACACACGTGTCCCTTTTTACGGCAGTGAATGACGAACCACCTCACGGAGAACAGTGAAAGCTTCGGTGGAAGCTCTCTCCTCTGACACCAAAGGACAGAATAATGAGAATTTCTGCATCACTAATGAGCGAGGGTGCTCTTCAGTGGTGTAAATCCAGCAGGGAAAAAAAAAAAAATAAACCGTCACCGTCTTTGGGGTTCTGGTCTGAGAGACGAGCAACAATGACAGCAACAAGAGGAGCAGTGGATTCAATCCTATGAGGAATAACGATGAAAAAGTTACGTAATGGTAGCTGTGCGATAACTAGTTACTGCTCATCTACAAACTAAGCAGAATGTCTCACTCATACAGAAAGTCACTTCTGCTACATTCAAAAAAGGCCACTAGATGTCCCCAATCATACTGGATACGCACCGATTTTGAACTGTGAACACATGCAGTGCAGTGATCTGAATTAATGATGCACTGATCACAACTTAACGTGTGTTTTCTGCCCAAGAGGGTATCCTGTACATCAATCTTTGCTATCAACAAAAATGGAAAAATAAAGAAATGTTGCTTTGCTTCATTCTGCTTTATTACATTTTCAGATAGCTTATTTCCATCCATCCATTATCTTTACGAGCCTATTCTTGTCTGGGGTCACGGGGATCTGCTGGAGGGAAGACAGCGTTACGCCCGGGACAGGTCGATATCTCATTTTTAAATGATAAGAAAAATTTGGGGGGGATTTCGACTTTGACTTTCTTTGTTGTAGGTTGTTATATTAATCATATATGAGGTTCACTTGCTATTTAACCTGAATATTTCATGTATCTTCTGCTAAATATCTGAGAGACTGACGGTTATTTTGAACTGCTTCAAACTTGAATACATCAACTTTGTAGTGATTTTCCCTTCTTCTTTTAAACAAACATCTTGAAACTTTAAATATCTTACAAAAAAGATAAAACACATTTATAGTTAATACACATCATGTTATGTATGATGCATATACCAGTCTTAGTATTAGTATTACATCTGGAGATATTAGTTGTTACATCAGACAGCAAATAAATTAGAATTCAAAATGTTTATTATATAGTATTTTACTAAATATTTAGTCAGACTTCAAATATAATACAGAAACACACACACAGTTTGTGTGTGTGTGTGTGTGTGTGTGTGTGTCAGCTCACCTGAAACTCATCAAAACACAAAAGGCAGGTCTCGTTGCTGATCTCCACGGCAACCGGTGATATGGGGTCATAGGTGAACATCTTCCCCAGCGTTCGTTTCGGCAGGCTTTGTTTCCTCCGATGGATCCCTTTAAAGCAGTAAACAAACCGGCAGGCACGTTTTAGGGCACACCTGCATCGGCAACCCAAACCCAATAATGACACTGAATAAAGGAGTAATTTCACCTGGATCTATAATGGCAGACAATTACTGTGAAGTCTTCGGGACAAATGGGGAGATAAATATAGGACAGCAAGCGCACGGAGAGTCAAACTAAATTCACTAAGTCATGAAAACTGGCCTTTGTGTGGTGGAAAAAGGAGGACAGCTCTCACTTTTGTGGATGTCCAACATGAAACCGTTGAAGTGCACTCGCTTTTTACGACTCTGCTCCACGTGGGAGTAAAACAAATCCATGAGCATGGTCTTCCCTGTGCCTGGCGGGTAACGTGCAGCAAATTACAGAAAATTAAAAACAAGTTATTATGACAACAAGTTGAAAAAGCAAGAAATATTCATAATTTATATTTTTTTTTTCAAATGCAACCATACCGACATCCCCATATATGTAGAAGCCCTTAGGTGGAGGTGCACTGGGCTCGTCCTTTCAAATGGAAAAAAAAAACAAAACACATTACATCACAACAGCTGCTTGTAATCAAAGATAATATTCACCACATTGAAAACACATTGAAAACTGCGTCCTTATTAAAAAAGGCACTGAACATGATGGCTGGTGACTTACTTAAACGTTATATTCATTACCATACATGTCTGAATCTTCATTTAATAAACAAAGTATGCTGAGGCATTAAGCCACCACGGCAGTGTGAGGTTTCACATCCTCCAGGCTAGCCCACTGCAGGGGAGGAAGACAAAGGGGATCTAATCAACAAGACAAGCCAGGGTTCCCACGAAAGAAAAGCATCATCAGAGGAACAATGGGGGGATTTGTCAGACAAAACGGAGAGGACTGGATGAGGCTCCATATGAGATGGAGTGGACTTGTCTGTGCAGCCTGTTTAGCGGTGCTAATTGTGATACGGTACTGTTGCATTGAGGTGCTGCTGGAAGTCATTGTGCTGCCTGCCTCCCATTATCAAAAGGTCCTTGCTTAAAAAAAAAAAAAAAAAATTATAAAATGTCTGTGTGACCAAGCTGAGAGTACAGAGCAAAGCCAAATATCACTAAAGAGGACCCCAGCCGTGTAAATGCATGTGTCATCCGTTCCGTCGTAATGAAAAACTGAAGAGTATTTATTGATAGATGGCTAAATTATATATCTTTTGTACGGAAAAAGAAAAAAATTGTGGTTAGGTTTCTCCATCTCTGTGACTGGACAGCACCAAATGGCTTCGAAATCAAATCATTCGCTAAACAGACAGGATTGTCCACTTTATATTAAATTTAGGAACCATTTCATGAGGATGATACTCACTGTCCACATGAGCCTGGTCTCCAAAGCACAAGGAGCACTTGACTCTGATGAATGTCGACAAAAGGCAAATTGAAAACTGAATTAAAAAACATAAACTTGTTGCCCATCCTCCCCCTTCTCCTCCTCTCCCTCCTCCCTTTTCCAATCCGCCGCCTGGACTTGATGCAAAATACTGGAATAACAAGCCTTTCCTGTCTGAGCTGGTATAACAGTGTGTGACTTCTCTCTGACTTCCCTAGCTGCCCTTTGGCATGTTGGGG
Source organism: Xenentodon cancila (assembly GCA_014839995.1). Classification (NCBI taxonomy): domain Eukaryota; kingdom Metazoa; phylum Chordata; class Actinopteri; order Beloniformes; family Belonidae; genus Xenentodon; species Xenentodon cancila. The sequence continues at coordinate 13,223,033 of CM026209.1, forward strand.
TAATTGTCAATGGTGGCTGGTAGCCATTCTGCCATGGCAGAGTGGAGAAGGACAAGGCCATCCCTCAGCTACTTTGTCTAGCTGAGCTCTGTGCCCTAGTCTCACCTCCTGGTGGAGGACACAGACTGGCACATGAGTCGAAAGTTCACATGCAGGACATGCCCCCTTTGGCTTTAACATAACTCATGCAAAAACTGCCTTTGACTACGTTTATCTTGATTAACTTGAGCAACTGTCCTGCTTGGAGGGCCACCACGTACAGGAGGACTCTATGTTGCAGGACTGACTTGAAGAGGGTGGTTCTCTCTAAACAATAGCTCATTGTCAGCCAACCATCCGCAAACCCATGCCACATTGGGTCAATATTAAGTCAAGTGTACTCTCCTCACAGACTTGGTCAGTTAGTGAGGACAATGGCGGCACTTTCACAGAGAGAACACACATCGAAAGCACAGTGGTATGACCTGATTTAAACTGGAATAATTGCATAAGTACTCTAGTCAGTGTGTATGCGTGAGAGAGACAGAGCAAGGAATAAGGTGCAAAACGAGAGGGGTAGGTGGGGTGGTCTTTGGTGGTGTTGATAGCCTAACACCAAAGCATTTGTCAGAGTCCCAAATCAAAGCAAAAAGGACAAGAATGGCCCAAACAATAGGGATCTCCTCATTACTGCATAGGGATGGTGAGATAGTGAGAGGGCCGCTGGGACAGGCCCAGCAGGAGGTCTGCCCTGCTGCCTTCCAAAATCTCTGCCTAACACCATGCGTCTGTGCCAGCCAACCAATGGGTTTTATTATTAAAAAAAAAACAAAAAAAAAACCCTCCCACCACCAAATTTGAGACAGCTCCCCTGACCTAAAAACAACAACAACAGCCCCCTGCATTATGCCGTTCCATAACTCGCAAGCACAATAAACTTCCCAGACCCCTTCCCTCCCTTTGACCTGAACCCCATGGCCACCATCAGTGATGCAACTGGAGTACAGTGCAGTCGACTCTGAAGAATCCCCCTCGTACGCTCGATGTCAGTGGGGCTTTAGACCACATGACGGCTGCAGATGCCACACTGTCTGTTTTTGCTTTACAAAAGAACACAACCGAAAGCAAAACGTGTGTCTGCTGCCTGTACTTTCTGCTTAAAATAAAAAAAAAAAAGAAAAAAAAAAAAGAATACAAACCACCATTTCTGGCACAAAGAAGTTCAGAAGTGTCCAAATATTTCAACTGCCTCCTCATTATCCATCCATTCAAGAGCTATATCCCAACTTTATCCATGAATACGTGATACACCACCAAATCAGAGCCCTTTTAATATCAGATGACAGTGCAAACAATGGTGAACACTATGGGTAAAATTCTGAAAGTAGTAGAATTCCTCCTATAAAGTCACCTCACAAACTTTCCTCCAATGTTTTTCTGCAGCATCACGTGGTCGTCATCAGTGAAATATAACTCTTCTGACATAAAAGATGCTCATAAACCAGGTATCACTTACATGTCAGCTCTTCCATAAGCACGCATAACAATCCATCTCCATGACAACATCCATAACACACCCCATTGTTTGGGAACACTGCTCTGGAATAAGCCTGAAACCGTACCTTATATGTTGACAGTCCAACCAAACTACTGCTCTTGATGATAACAGGCAATACAATTCCCTATTCTATGAGTCATTTCCAAATATTGCAAGGAAAGGGACTTTTTGGCTCATGTTTAGTATCAGCTGGCAGAATAACGCTGCATAGTCATAAACACGAACATGAATCATAATCAGGCAGACAATAACGGCCTGTAGTTGTAAAAGAACATGAGATGTAAACCTTTATGTGCATGGATCAGTTTACATAAAGGGAAAACTGGCTAACTTAGTCAAAGAGAAATAGTAAGCATTCAGGAACTATATTTTTCTAAATTGGTTAGGCCTTTATTATAGCCTTGATCTGATGTGCTTTTTGGAAACTGGTTATGTAAAATAATATTAAACAGAAATGTAACAATAAGTTTTACATGGATATTATAATAATAACTGTGGGTACATGTCAGGAAAAATGCCCTCTACAAATTGTGCCCAACGTGTCAGATCAATATGTGATTTATTAGGTTTAAGGAGCCCACAAGATGTTAGGGATTACCCCTAACATGACTCATTTACCTTTTCAGAGGTTTTGATGCGGGAACGACCGTCATTCTGATGTTGACGGCTGTCATCTTCAGAGTTTAATCTCGTTGGATTCAGGTAAATGCTGTTACTGTAGTTCTTAAGCCTGTGCTGCAGCTGAGCCAGGTGCTGCAGAACCTGCCTCTGCTGAGCGTCTGACCTCAGGGAGCCGCGCCGGACCAGGCGATCGAAGCGCTCCACCACGTCACCGGAGCCACGCGTGCCTGCAGCCGCGGAGTCGGAGCAGGACGCCCTCCGACGACCTGCAAAAGACAGCGGTGTGAACCAGCGGTCGGTGCTGCCGGGGGTCGTGTCGCAGTGACGCGACGCGGACGACAACAACAACAACAACAACAACAACAAAAAGCTGCAGGTGCGCTGCAGCGCCCGCAGGGTCGTCTAACCGGATCCCCGCACAGGTGATCAGACGTGACGCACGCCCCAGACAGCCTGCTGCCTTCACTACAAACACGCACAGCACGTACCTGTTCCAACGCCACTGTTTGACAGAAGGCGAATTTTCTTCAAAGTCACAGCTGCGTCTGTCGAAGAGAAAACGAGAGCACCTCGGAGAGCCGGGGCTGCTGCGCGGCTCGCCATGATCTTTCAAAACACTGAAACTTTATTGACAACTTCCCTGAAAAGTTGCTTCGTGTGGTTGTCACGAATTAAGAATGGATTTCACTGCAGTTAAAGTCACTGTAATTGATGTAACACGTAATATCGTTTCTTTAAATCAGAATTAAATCGATTTGAGTCGCAAAATAGAAGAGGAAAAAAAAATGCGTGTGCCAAAGTGCTAATAGAATACATAAAGTTACGTGTGTTTCCATCTCCGCAGCAACTGCTTTATACTGTGATTGATTGGGATTTTAAAGCATATACGTTTATCCTTAACATGTCTTATATATGACCTATGTGATCAACAATGTAATTGTAAACAAATCAGGAGAACTCAGCCCCGTCATCTGAACCTCAGCTGATCGGAAGTACAATCAGATTAAATCTCAAACTAGCAATAGTGCGCAACAATGCAATAACAAAACTTCCGTTTTATCCCTTTAGTATAAAAGTTCTCAGAAGAATATGTCTGTCTAACAACGATTAGATCTTGTTATAAACGCAAAACAAAAGTACTGATATAATAGAATATAGACCTGTTCTTAGACTAGTGGTCTCTTTTTTGCAAAATTCCTTTATCACAAGGATGTAACGTGGCCAAAGTATTTTATTTTGAAGGAAACTAACGGAAGCTGCGTGTTTGCCTTCTGGATAACTCGACATCATCCCTAGCTGCTAGAAGGACGGGGGAGAAATGGCTGATGCCATAGCCGATACGAGGAGGCTCTACACCAAGCCGCAAAACCTAAATGACGCGTATGGGCCTCCGAGCAATTTTCTAGAGATTGACGTGAGCAACCCTGAGACGGTCGGGGTCGGCAGAGGCAGATACACAACGTATGAAGTGAGACTGAAGGTGAGCCTGCAGTAACAAGTGCTAACGACGTTAGCCTGTAGCCGCTCACCGACGCTAGCGGACCTGCCGTTTTCTTTTTCATTATTATTGTGAAATAAACGTATAAACGCTCTGTATCATTAATGTCGCGGACCGTGAGGAACACGGACAGTTTCAGACTGGAGAGGGGGTTCTGTTATTGGGTAAGAAGCGTGGTGTTTCTCTGTAAAACAAATGAGCGAACTATTGCTAGCAACACAAACGGTAGTTGGCTGTGTCAAGTATCGATGTCAGTGTTCATCCGACGTTTCTTTACTAGATATCCGTTAATATCTGCTCAAACTCGGCGACAGTAGACGGGACAATCTGCGTTAGTGGCTGTTGGGCCCTTTCTATTGCTTTGCACAGAAGGAAATATGTTTACTTTTGCTTTTTGGGGTAGTAACGGTACAGCTGTACTACTGTTGCTCAACTTCTCTACGAGCCACAAAACGTGTATAATCTGTGCCTTTTCTGCAATAAACCATAGGCGAAAACCTTTTCAAAAGTTACGGTTTAAGTGGAAGTCCAGCCACACCCCACTGTCTTAACTGTGAAGTGTAGATAACTACGTTAGTTGGACTAAGCAACCTGACGTGTAAGTCGGACTGTTTCTCCCACTGCAGAAAAAAAGCCTAAGCTTTACATTATTAGATCATATTTAGGTATTTTCATTGAAAATATAGTGTTCATTTTATTGCTTGACAGCCCTTTTCTGTCAAGGAATGCCTCTTGGCATATTTCCAAGACAAACAGATCGGGAAAGTGACACATTTACATACGTTTTAAAGTATGTGAACAGAGTGCCAACTCCAAAATGGTTGATGTCAGACACACAGAGCCCACTGAAGACAAGTATGTATGAAACATGCTGCTTAAGCAGTTACGTGAATTATTGTAACACAGTAGTTCCCTCAGTCCTGAACCAAAGGAAACTGTGATTTATACATTCAACTTCTCTGAAACTGCAGACAGGATGCAGCATGCTGCTCAGTGCTCTTGAGGTCTGCAACCCCCTTCCCTCCGCTTCCCTCCCCTTCCCTTCCCTGCAACACATTTCCTTCCTCCATATCTATTGAGTAACTTGCAGAAAGTTTCCTGTCATCCATTTTAAACATAGCTGGTTGTTGGTATTTGTTCTGTTAAATTCTTGTAAGTGTGAAATGTTACTATTTGAATACTAGGTGAATATTATGTGATTTATGCGTGTAAGGGAACTCATACCAGGAAAACTGCAACATTATCATTATGTAAGGCTATGGTGGAGGTGGCATGAATGTTGCTAAAAATAATACAAGCAACATTATTAAGTATTGATGAATTTATCACATGAAAAGGCAGAAAGGGAAAGGGGTCCAAACTGTAGCAAACTCTCTAGTTTTATCTTTTCAGAAATTGCTCATCCTAAATGATGAGTCTGCCAGCTGTCGAAAAAGTTGGACTTTACTGTGTATTTAGACTTCTGCAGTACAATTTCCCACGCTGAAATATGTCAGAAACTATATATATATATATATATATATATATATATATATATATATATATATATATATATATATATATATATATATATATATATATATATATATATATATATATATATATATATATATATATATATATATATATATATATACACACACACACACACAAACAACCTTCATAATATACAAGCAACACTCAAATTAAGATCAGTACGTGCCACTGCTACCCAATGCCCAGGTATTGGAATGAAATAAAAAATAAATAAATAAATAAATAAAAAAAATGGTATCATGTCTCTAAATGCAAGGCTAAGCAACTTCCTTGACACATGCGGAGAGGTGCCCCTAAATAATAGACCAACAGAAAAGAAGCATGTTCATAGTGCATTGTTAAATCCTGCCGGATCATTGCACAGTGTGGAAACACTCGCGGACGCAAAAAGATGTATTATAACATTTATGTTAATACCTGATTGGACCTGCCCTGCTGAGGGAAGTCTAGCACTGTCCTGAATGTCTTCTGTTGTTGTCGTCAGAAGATTCGCTAGGTGCAGTGACATTTCCCGGGCTCACCGGGTTCAGGTCCCATGTATGTCAGTTATGATTCCAGCAGAATCCAGACTTTTTCATCTCATCACATCTCCCTTTCAAAAACTTGGAGAGAGGACTCAATAGATGTCTTTGATTTATATTAGTGACTAAATATAATATTTTTGGATGTGAATAAATGTTGTATCTTAAAACGATTATTTTTATGTAGAATGTACAGACTCTGCAGTGACAATGTTGACAGGGTTGTGTGCTTCTCATTTGTTGCAACACTGCAGTAATGTTCAACTTTAAGCTTAACTAAAGTTTACACAACTTGAAATGTTATGGTTTAGGTAGTTACCTTGTTAAACGCAGACCATAATGACCTACAGTGGTTCAAAAGCTTTTATTCTATATGTAGCCACACCACAGTGGTTAATTCTGATTTAATTTACTAAGGCAACATGTTGGCTCACTTTTAAACCTTTTTTTTGTAAACGCCTAACACTGTTTTCTGTATTTAAAAACATTTTTGTAATCATGTCTGCAATAACTGTCTTATTTTTAAAGTAATACTTCTTGGGCAGTGATCAGATGGTATGAAACTGTCTGTCACGAGGCTCATCTTTTTGCTTTTTATTTATTTTTTCTTCCCTTGTGAAAATTATTTTTTCAGTTGAGTGACACCCCTGTATTTATTTGCCCCGGTAGTTAGTGGAGTATTAAGGTTGGTTGCAACTACTCAAGTATTTTAGTATCCCCTTTCCTCAGAGAAATTAGTTGAGGGATAGAAGCCGTCTTCAGGCATTAGTGTTGAATATAAGGCTACTGTACTTGATTAGCGTGTAATAATTAGCATATGCGTGTAATCAACATTATTGTGCATCTCATAGCCCTGTGTGACCCTGCTTTGCATAAGACCACAGAAGAAGCGGCGCATCCCTCGCCTCTCAATAAACGTGGTGTCAACTTAGCTTTGCTTCTCTCTTTTCTTTAGCTTTCTTTGGAATCATTATACTTCATCTCCAGCATTTTAAGAGTGTTTGTTTGCGGCAATGCCTTGACCCAGAATGCATAGGATTTGTTAACTTGTTGTTTTCCCTCTTCAATTTTCCTTGTGATTTTTCAGACTATCTTACTTTCATCCTCTCATTATTCTGCACAGTTTCTCCTAATAACCTTTTGTCCTGTTCTCACTGCTGTCCTGCTATCTACCTCGAAATCGAGAGAGCCCTTGTGGCTGCACTGAGAGAGTCTGCTTAATCCTCTCATTGAGAAAAGAGAAGAATGAAGCAGGCTGGGGTTTGGGGGGAGTTGGAGCATTTACTCTCCATCCTCTCCCCCCACTCCCACCCATAGGAGGGCAGAAAGCCACCCCTTCACCAGCCCTCATCTCATTGCCCACTTATCCTATTTCACTCCCAGCTGTGTGCAGTCAGTTGCCTGCTTCATGGTGTGGTTACTATTGTCCATGTGATAACTATATAATCTGAGTTTTATCATTTCATGTAGTGTAAACATTAGAGCAGTGGCTTTTTGTAACTATTCAGAATTGTTCTCTGAACCGAGGTTAAATATATATCATCTTTATCTTCTGGTTTGTTGGTGGTGTCTGTTTGCAAAGTGGTGAAACAAATTGCAGTTGGTTCAGATAATCGTGTGATAAGCTGCAGCAGGGAGGCATGTTGCACAAACACTTGATGAGATATTTGTGGCTTTTACTGCTTAAAATAAGTGGGATCAGTCTACTTCTTTTAGTCAGTTTTAGTGATAGTGGTAGAAGCTGACTTATTTAAAATATTTAGTTTACCCTGAGCACTATAAATGCCTGAGACGTTAAAACCGTTTTTTTTTTTTTTTTTTTTTTTTGTTCCTCTAAATCCCTTCATTCTTAGTATACAATTTGAAATGGCTTATCGACCATTGGTAGGTTATTTTTGTTTGAGTTTTTTCATATTTCTTTTTTTCTAATGGAGAGGAATATTTTTCCTGAATCCTGTAATATTGTATTCAAGTTTTCTTTGGCGGTTTTGAGGCTCCCTACAAGCAGCATAGTGTATTTGTTTAGACCTTCGGCAAACACAGGGTTGGAATTGGGATGTGAAAGTGTGAGGGGGGAAAGAAGGGGTGATCAGCATTATCAAAAATTCTTGTTTTTCAGTCGGTTCCCATCTCATCCAGATAGCACATTGAGGGAAGTGAACTTTTGGATCTCACTTTGTTTATGGATAAGAGTACATAAAAGGGCTCTTATAGCTCTGTCTCTCACTCAGTCTTCTACCCCTCCTCTTCTCTTCTCCCATAGCTTCTCCCTCTCTCTTTCATTCTCTTTTCCATTTGGGCACTGGGGTGGGGGCCTTTGGTCATTAATAAAATAGGGAGAGAGTGTGTGTGTGTGTGTGTGTGTGTGTGTGTGTGTGTGTGTGTGTGTGTGTGTGTGTGTGTGTGTGTGTGTGTGTGTGTGAGGAGGGGGTGGTGTGGGGGTATTGGGGGACTTGTCAGGCACAGTCAAGTGTAATCCAAAGTCTACAGCATCCTCTTCGACAACTATTTTAATGGAAATAGGGAACATATTGTATCAAGGCTACCATATCCTACTTGAAATGACAGTATCAAAAGTGGGAGTTGATACTATGGCAACAAAGCAGCTTTTTAGTCAGCTAGGCGAGTCGGAGAGAGGGTAGTCTGTCAGGCCACAGGGGCCAGCGAGCGAGGGAACGAGTGAGAGAGTACATGGAGAAACGATAACGAAAGGCCCATAGCCTCAAAGCTTTTGTTCCCAGTCTTTTTTTTTTTTTTTTTTTTTTTTTTTTGTCTATTTTAGAATATGATGCAATGAGATGGTATTATGTTACCATTTTTAATGCTAGTATTCTGAAAAGGGTCTGCATGGGAGGGGTAAAAAGGGAGCATGGGGAAGGTTTAGGATGCACACTCTCAAACTTGACTTAATCCATCCTGCTAAAAGCTAATGCATGGTGGCCTTGAACTATTCTCTCAGAAGACGAGTGATCTTTGTCCCCTCACTCCCTTTTTTCTGCGTTGCTGTTTTTTAAAGGGTTCTGCCTCTTTTCAATCCATTTTCAATGAGACTAAGATATTTTGTGCCACTCCTTACGAATCACATGCTCTACCTATAGAACGCAATTTACACCTTGAGTGCCCATAATTGAAAATGAAGCTTAAAGATTTTTCGATGGAGATCCATCTAACTATATATATTTTTGTTTTTTATTTTTGCTAGAACATGTTTCTCTTATACACAGAATTAATAGTCATATTAAAAAGTACTGGTGTGTCTTTGCCAGTCTCAAAGTCTGGAAATGCAATGCTTGTGTGTTCTAACTTTATTTTCACTTTTTTCCACTTTTTTTTTTTTTTTTTTTTTTTTTTTTTTTTTTTTTTGTGCGATAGGAAGCGAGAGAGGCAAAGTGTGTTTTTGTACAGAATTAATGAAATGCTAGTACTTGACGGGGTGTGGGATGGTCCTATGTTCCCAATTCCCGATCACGTCTGGGGCCAGTAAGTTGAGACACCCACGCCCTAACCTCTAACCAGCCGTGAAGGAAACAGAGGCCAGGGAAACCCGATCTTTGACTCGGAGCACTCTCGTGCACCGCCTCTTTCTGTTTGTGTGAGTGAGAGAAAGACTAAGTGAGACCTCTCATTTTTCAGGTCTGTCGTTTTCATTCCTCCCCTTGTCCTGCAAGGCCAATCTCTTAATCGCAGGGTTTTACAGGGTGAAGGAACTGAAAGGCCAGGTGACTTTCTTAACTTGCACTCTCACTGTTATTTTCATTGTCTGGAGATGAGGGGTCTGGGCCCAACTATGTACATACAAATGGCGTGAGTGATTTCAGCTACTACATTTACATTGTCAACTATGTGACTGGTCAAATCTTGTAATTAACACCTGCATGCATACTTGATGCATGTCAGTGTTTGCTTCCACATGGTCAAGGGTTTTCTGTGTGCACATTGTGGGATTAGCGTCACGGCGGTGGCAGATTACCTGTAACTGTGATCTGTTGTTGAGGGGATTAACTTTGTGGCGCTCCATGCTGTGAGGTAACATGACGCAGCAGGGACAGACCACAGAGTTAATGCTCGAACACTGGGGTGATAAGGCTAAGATTATCCACTTCTCCTGTGACCTGAGAAAGAGGAGGAGTAAGTTGTTCATTGATGGCTTCACCTGGAGAGAGGTTGAAGTGAGTGGGAAAGTGTTTCGGGCTTGGCAAGTCTCTTAAATATTCCAGGAAAGAGGGAATGGGAGAACGTTTATTCGGTGTGAAGGAAAAAAAACACAAATCTTTAATGTCCATGTCCTGGTCATTTCATTTCCTTTCCTTTCCTTTCATTTTTTTTTTTTTTTTAATTTCACACCAGTTCGCTTTTTTTTTTTTTTTTTTTTTTTTTTTTCTTTTAAATATCACTATTTTTTGCATGCACAGGCATGATTTGGGATTTCACTTGGCCTCTGTGCTTTTGACTTGAAAACTGATTATGGAATAGTTATAATTAATACAATTGTGGACTCTGCTGATCTGAATGTTTATGAGAAAAACATTATCTTCTATAATAGAAAAGGCTTTGCAGCATAATTTGAAAGATAAATGGAAGGAACAGTTTCAATGATTAATGTACAACTTGCCTACAGTTCGTCTCACCACCTGCATCAACTTTATGTCCCATCTTCAGTATTCAGTCTTGCAAGTACTCATTTTTCCAAATATTTCCGCTGTTGGCTTTTATAGATCCTAGCATATGCAGAAAAAGAACTGATGCCAATCGGCAAACAATGGTATCAGAAATATGACATTTTCTGTTATTGATATGAATGAAACACGCCAAAATATGCTGCACTCTGCTTTGGTGCACGTGCAATTCCAGAGAGCGCTCATGTTCATTTGAAAGTCTAATGCAATACAATTATAGTTATGTAAGCAGTCAAATCAGATCTTTACAAAATTAGCATCCCTGCTTATCTGCAGCCCCAAGCAGAGATGTCTAAACTTCCCTCTCCCCAGTCGCCTCCTCCAGCCCCTCTGGGAACATACCAACATTTTCCTGAGGTAGCTAAGAGAGAGACGGTGAGAATAAAGACTACACAGCCATATGATAGTACAAGTATTTAAATTATGAAGGATATAAATGACAACAATATAAATGCCAAACGTGTTTAATTTCTAATATGATCCTCCATGACACAAAAGTTCAGAGGAAAAAAAAAAAAGTAGAGCATTTAAAAAAAAAAAAAAAAAAAAATCTACCAAAATATTTTGGCACTTAAACTGTCTTCTATAAAAAATAAAATAAACTGGAAATGAAGAGGAATGACAATGACCCAAAGCAAAGTTTTTCTTTTTTTTTTGTTTTGAGTTTTTAAAAAAATATTCTCAGTGATTTTAAATAGAAATTCAGAGAAAAAACAAAACTTTTTGTTAGAATGTTGGATTAAAGATACATGTCTGACATTTAGTTTGTTTGTTCTCTCTTTTTATATTTCAAAAATCTCTCACTTTTTAGGTTGTCTAGATATTTAATATCTATTTTAATCTATCAAATGTCATCCAACTGGGCGTTTCTACCATTTGGACATGTCCCCCATGTTCCCTGAACCACTTCAATTAGTTCTTCTTGATGTGGACGAGCAGTGGCTATAATTCGAGTCCATCCAGCATTGTATCGGATTTGGACAGCATGCAGCTGGTGGTGCGAACTTTTTAGATGTGACCCAATACGGTCGATTGGAGAACCATAAAATATCACATAAGGTTAGCATACCTGAGCATTTATGGTCTTGCCTCAAAAAGTGAAGAGACGAGTGAACCAAATGGCATAGCTTTTAGAAAATCAAGGAGAGATTTAGAGGACATTTTACAGTGAAAGGGATTGTATACTTGTGGGAAAGAAAAAACTAGAGTTGGCTTATGTTGTGGCTGCAGGTTTGGAAGATTGAAATCAAGTCGAGACGATGCTCATTGGAAATGTGTCTGAGATTTGTATAATCTCGAGCAAGCTAGATTTTTGCACATCACAGACTCTAAGTTAATTTACTACTTAATGTTTCAAATTTAAAACCATAATACAGGATGTTATGTAAAGATGTTGGAGAGAACTAATGATGTACTGGCAACTGACAAGCAAAAAAGATTAATTAAAGACAACGTAATACACTAACCTAATACATCTGGTAGACTTCGATGCTGCTGTACACTGCCGCCACCTCTGACATTGGATCTTTTTTGGTAGAAACTCTCCTAATCCAATTTCTTAATTTAATGAGCTCAATTAATTTTCTGATTCACAGCATCAGCCTATGAATGCCAGTATAGACTTGAACAAGAACAGTGGATGTGCACATTGGAGTAGATGGTTAAAAATGGTGTTTCATACAGTCCCCCATTTTTGTAGTTAAATGGGGGAATAAAACGATGTGAAACAAGATTTTACTTGTAGCAAAGCATCTTAGCATGTTTTAAGCCCTGTATTGACTGTAAACGGTGCGATTAAATGTGAGACTTCAGTCAGTTGTGTTGGTGTCCATTATTTATGCCTCTGGTCTTTGATTACTACAGTCTTTTTATTTATCCCCAAAACTATTCAAAAATGTTTGGTATCAACATTATTAAGCATAATATTGTTATCGTTTTGGCGATCTGAACATTCTTCCCATTTTTTTTTTATTTTTTTATTTATTTATATTTTTTTGTCTATAATTTTAATTGTCCCTACAAAGTTTGGCTGAAATCCATCATTTTAAGAATAGGACAGAGCGAGGAGGGGAGGATGAAAACAAATGCATGTGTTTTGCTCACTGAAACGCCATAAGAGGAGTCTCAAGGGCAGGAAATCTGACTTATTTTGCAGATCAAGGGAAATAAAGATGAAGAAGACTGAAAAGGAGAGACCATGAGAGCAAAAGACCACTCCAGCTCTCCCTCCTCTTCAATTAGTCTTGCACAGAGTAGATGAATCTCCCAACCCCTCCAGTTTTCTTGTTCTTCCTTTATAACCACATACACCCCTCCTTTCTCTTTTGTTCAGCCATTTACTTAGCCTTCTAGTTAACTCTCCATCTCCTTTCCTGCACACATCATAGTCGCCTGCTCATCGATCAGTCTGCTCCTCACGCTGCATTCATGCTGCATCTACTTGCTCAATTGCTTTGCTTTTGTAATTCCTCCTTCCCTGAATTCTGACCTTCTGTGAATGTGGCCTGCCCATGAAATCCTCATTCATTCCCTCCTCTGTACATTGGCGTGGGGTGGCCATGTACTGTCAGGACTGGCAAAGAGGTTTGGCATTGTGCTGTAATGTGCCGTTTGCTTCAGTGTTTCTGTCCACGTTAAAATATCTCCCCTATTTAATGTTAAAATTACTTTAAGTGCTTGTCAACAACAAGTTTGAGTTATGCACGCAGTTGTGTATTGCTGTACATGGACACACGCATACAAAAAGAAGGGAGGGGAAAAAAGGCAAAGCATTTTGAGTGAGACCTTGGTGAGCAAAAGATGGGTTGTTTTTTGGGGGGTGGAGGGTGGTTAAAGCTATGCAGGACAATTCTTCTATTTAGTTTGGTACAATTTTCCTTTTTTCTTTTTTTTTTTTTTTGTGCTTCCTACTTATTTGACCTTTTTTTTTTTTTTTTTTTTTTTTTTTTTTTTTCGAAAAATTAGAGGAGATGATGCAAGGCCGTGCTCAAAACTAAACTTGAATCCCAGTTTTGTTTGTAGTGTTTTTGAAACATCATAAACAACCTTTCTCGTTTATTAATAGCTTTATATCTTCTAGAAGTTTTGGATAACCACTGCAACAATACTGGGGTGTTTCAATCCGAGACTAAAACTAACCATATTAAAGTGCCAAAAACAAATTAATTACACAATATTTGGTTTAAACTTCGTAAAGCATATCATGGTGGTGCATGTTTAAAACAATGTAGATGTAGAACTGCAGTCACTGTTGTTTTTATTTATTAGTACAACACACTTTCTTTTTCCAAATCCAACAATCATCTAACTTTGCTGACTAGTAATAAAAGTGGTTACTACATATGGGGTGATAAAACAATTCCTTGCCCTCAACTTTGTGAGCTGTACTTGGAATCATTTTTACTTTAATTGAAGTTTGCTGTATTCTATTTTTAGCACATTAATCATTTTAGGAACAGTTTCTTGAAGACATTTTTCAACAGAAAACCTGTAACAGTTTTGCTGCCCGTCTGTGTCTTAGACTAACCTACCCATCTTCAAGCTGAAGGAGTCGTGTGTGCGGCGGCGGTACAGCGACTTTGAGTGGCTCAGAGCGGAGCTGGAGAGAGAAAGTAAGGTGAGCCATTGAGGTGAATTAGGCACAAACACTGTTGAGTACTCAGATTATAAAAGCCGAAAAAATCTGGGCGGTACCGGTAATGTTTTGGACTTGGAGATAAAGGTGTTTGAAAGAGTTTTTGGACCTCTGTGGATTGTTCAAGAACATTAGTTTTACTAATGCTTTACTTTTTCTAATGGTAATAATGTTATGTAATAGTAGTAATCTCATGGTTATGTGGCTGATGTTGTGCCCCCGTGGGGACTCTGTTTCTCAGGTCGTCGTACCGCCTCTTCCAGGAAAAGCTCTTTTCCGGCAGCTGCCATTCAGAGGAGATGATGGCATATTTGATGACTCCTTCATAGAGGAGCGAAGGCAGGGTCTGGAGCAGTTTCTTAACAAGTAAGCATATCCACGTCTCTGCACTCTTTATCTGTTCTTCTATGACAATGTTTTTTATATAGATAGAGAGAGAGATAGAGAGAGAGAGAGAGAGAGAGAGAGAGAGAGAGAGAGAGAGAGAGAGAGAGAGAGAGACAGAGAGAGAGAGAGAGAGAGAGAGAGAGATAGATATATATATATATATATATATATATATATATATATATATATATATATATATATATATATATATATATATATATATATATATATATATATATATAGCAAACAACATAGTGGCATCTGTTGGCACACAGCAATCATCAGGTGAGATCTAACCCCGCTTTTTTTTTTTTTTTTTTTTTTAACAAGTTTCTCTTAGACACAAGCAGCAAATGCCTGCAGCTGCTTAGTGCGGTGGCATTTTAACTTTCAAGAACAAAGAAATTCTTTGTGCAAAAGTACATTCAACTTTTTCACTTCTCTTCCTATTTGTAACAAACTGAACCCTTAGAGACGGGCATGTCTTTTTGTCAATATCCTCTCTAATTCTCTTTTATAATCACCTTACAAACAACAAGAATAACCAAAGAGGACTCAAGTGTACACCCCCACAACATAATTTTTCCCACATTTGTTTTGTTGTTGATGTGTAATTTATGTTAATTGCAGCTCAAATTACAGCGCATGGTTCCATGGGATGGTGTGTGCACCTCTGCTTAGTTTTGATCCAGCGTGTCCTCATTTTCAGCTGCCGAACAATAAAAGTTACAGTGTGATTGTAATCATTTGCAGTGATTGCAGACTTGTCCATTATCTTTGTTTCATGTGCAAATGCACATGAAACAAAGATGAAGTGGCACACTTTAATATATGTTGGAATATTAAGTGTGAAAAGATAGTTAAGAAAATTAAAACCATAAATATGTTTTTGAAAACGACGAGAATGAGTTGGTTATTAAGATTTATCCCCGCCGTCTCCTGCCTTTGCTTTCTGTGAATGAAACACTGCTGTTGATCATATTATTGTTCAAGTTTAATACTGGCCAGTGTAGCTGGTAGCATTGTTCAGTCTGTGATTGAGAGCATTGTGAAGAGTAATTCCTTCAGAATGCTAAACATGACGGCTGCTGTGAAACAAGAAGGGAGGAGAGGAGAGGAGATGAGGGAACCATCCATATTTGATTATGCTTCTACAAACATAATTTGTGCTTTAGTTCTGTCTTAATAACATAGACAGCCTTGAAATTTTAACATGCTCCTGCTGCCAATTTCCCTTCAAACATTTACAAACTTGTTAAGAAGGATTTGTTGGGAGCAAGCTTGATCTTTCCAGTGATTTTGCTGGTATTTGACCTATTAATCACTCTTGTGCTGCTAAATTTGTTTTGAAATATTTCCTATTAGAGGTTAACATGTGCAATGTTATCATGTTGATCTGTACTGTGGGACTTTGTCATTTAAAGAATTACACGTATTAGGGTCTCAGGTGCACTGGCTCATTCTCGTTAAGCTTCTGTGCGTCATCCAAAGGGACAGTCGGGGAACCCTGATGTCAAAGTGGCCTTAACAGAGGAAAACGATATCAAGCACAACATTCTCCAAGAAATAATGTGCAGCCGTCATTTATTAAAATGATTCAAATCTTTTCGTTTTTGATCCAAACAACAGACTCACACTAACCTGTTTTTGAGTCTGTAATGTTTCCACAAGAAAAACAGGCAAACTCTAATGCACTCTCAGCATTGGTATAAGGCAGGCAGCCAGTATAGGTTAAAACTGGCATTGAAACATTCGTAGTTCACATGCCCAGTACTGGCACCAACCACTTTAATTATTGCACCCTTCCTATTAATTTAGACGTGCGTGAGTGCGTGTTCCTTTACACAATTTCAGTCCTATTATACGTACATATAGCACAATCAATAAAACCGACTTTGACTTGAGAACAGAAAAATGCCCCCCCCTTTTTTTTAATATATATATATATATATATATCTCAACATTATGTAGCTTATGTACCATCTCCAGCAAATGCAGAGCAGATGGTAGGCTACTATAAGTGGTTTGTTCATATAAAGCTTAACTGTTCTGTAAACTGCATTGCTGGAAACATGGATAATGATCTTGCCCCCCCCCCCCCCTTAACTTTTGACATGTTTGTATTTATGTAATGTCTACCAAAATGTCAAAATCTGAATTTTTCACTTCCTAAACATTAAGCATCAACTCGAAAAAAGAAAAATCTTGTGACTGCTAATCTGACTCATTCCACCAGAGTAAATTAAACAACCAACCCTGGCTGGGCTCAAACTTTCCAGTTCAGGACCAGTTGCTGTTGATGGAAATTCTTCACAAAAAAAAAAAAATTAAGGTAGTGTCAAAATAATTCAATTGTGGAGACTGGAAACTGGCTATATTTAGGGGGGAAGGGTTTTTTTTGTCGTTTTTTTGTTTTTAGTATTACACTTTAGTTGCGTTTAATAGGACTGCTCTAGAAAAATATATTATGCACTAATTACATTCGGTATGATTACATGACTTTCATACATTGCATTGGAAGTCGGTCAAAATGGATACATGGTTATCTAAAATATTAAGGCACAGTTTGTATTTTGAAGGGTGTGAGGACATTTTTTATTTATTCAGTACAATGAATCATAGTAAATTAAATACATGACACATGTTGCATAATCTAATGCTTATGCTGCCTTGTAGAATTGAAAACCAGTGAGTGGAATTACTGTGTGAGACTATTTGTGTTTCTTGTTTGAGGTTTGTGAATGATGCACTGAAGTTATGTAAATATGTCAATATGAACTATAACATGATTGTGTTTTTTTTTTTATTTTTTTTTTTTAACTCTACAAGTGTTTCGTTCTCGTCCAGTTCATTCATTCCTGCTTAATTTAAGATTGTTTCTCTTTTCTTTTCTTTTCCCCTTTTTTTTTTTTTTTTTTTTTTTTAAACTATCTGAGCAGCTGCCTGTTTGTCAGATCTGCCTCTTGCTCTTTTGTATTTCAGAGTGGCCGGTCACCCTCTAGCTCAGAATGAACGCTGCCTGCACATGTTTCTACAAGAGGAGTCTGTGGACAAGAACTACACCCCATCCAAAGTCAGACAAGCCTGAAAAAGAGACACAGCTCAGCTTTGCCTGGTCTGGCTCTGACCTGCTCAGTTTAGCTTGGCCTGAGAATCAAAAGTTCTCTTCACAGCTTCAGGTTCTTCTCCGACAAATATTTCAGTGACAATTTCTCCCTCCTTACCCCCCCCCTAAAGAGCTATCAGTCATTGCCTTGTTTAATTATCAACCCTTATCAATGTTTGTTTTCACCTTCTAATTAGTCAAGAGCATTCTACACACAACTGTGGTTGAAAGTAATTTATAGTTGTTACGCTTTATGTGTGGAATTGCCACTAACATGGATATATTATGTATTTATCATTTATCTATGTCCTGAATATATGCATTTATCTAGTAACATCAAATGATTGTTTTATGTATCTAAAGCTCTTGTATTGAGCCACAGCATCTCCTATCCAGCACTGGCTTGTTGTACCATGATAATCAACACTCAGACACATTTGATGGGCCTTGACTTTCACACCACACTTAGTTGTTGTCTTAAAAACAAGGAAATGTCTATCAACCAGCACCTGCCCAATTATCACAATGTTTTCTAGCAAGCAATTTACACAGAAGGAACTGCAGTATTTCTACTGGCTATATGCAATTTGAGATTTGTATATTGCCGTGCCATTTTTGTTTATTTTGAAGATTTTCCAATAAAACTGGTGAAATATCTCCTTGAATAATTATATCTATTGAATTGGAGTCTTGCAATTTACATTGGACAGTCATAAGTTACTAATTATTGCATTGGATATCTGATGTTTGGATTTGCAGTTTCATAGCGACTTTATATTTCTCTACTTTTATATCAGCAATGCTGGAGATGCTGAGCTTGTAGCACAAATAAGAATACAGGAAATACTTTATGGATAATTAATTTAACTTAATTGATTCATAGTGACTTGATTAACTCTTGGCTTCAGAGGCTATCTTGCATTAAATTAAGTCATATATTGTTGATTATTTACCATGTTATATCCTTATATAACTAGGAAATCTGAAACTTCTTTACAAAGATGAATCAACTTGATGCGAGACGAGCAAGAGTGATGTTACATAAACATGCTTTGTTTTATGGAGGTGATTTAAAAACGATTGAATTCATGATCTTTTATTCTCCTGGTTACAACTCTAAGTAGTTATAACTCCATATATTTACAACAGATAGAAACATCACAGTCAACAAAAACATTTCCAAGTGCTCAATAGTATTTGTTTAACGGGTGTTAGTGTCTAACTTCACAAAGTCCACCTTAAAAAAAACGCTTAATGCTGTGCCTCAAACACCAACACAAATTCGACAGTAGCCACTGAAATACAAACACCATCCTCAGATTAATATTTTTACACTCAGAAGGGCTATGCAGAGTGGTGTCGTGCCTCCGGGCTGCCTCGTAGACCAGGCACCTCTTCATCGCTGCTCCGTGCGTTTGGTTTCAGCACCGGACCGAGGAACAGCGACTCCTATGGCCCCCCTACTGCGCATGCGTCAGCGGTTTTTGGTTTCCTCCGTTGGGATTGAACACAGCAATTAAAGATTGAATTGGTCGTCAAGCTCATTGGTCTTACTGACAGTCGATACACATAGTGATATGCAACATTTCTGCGTCAGCCGGACTTGGCAGGTGCTCTGAGAGTATTTTTAAGGCATTTCAGAAACCGCAGCTTTGAATCGTACAGCAGTCTATAATGAATGCAAGGTAGCTACGTGCTAATCCTTAACTAGCGCGACTTTAACAGGCTAACTGGTGATCCGGATGTGTCTTTGTTTCAGCAGAGCTTAGGCCTAAGCAGGCTATAGTAAGACAGCCCAGATATTGTGATCAGAAGAAGAAAAAAAAAAAAAAAAAATCAACCCACGGTTGCACCTGCTATGAGTCCCCTCCACTGCGTTTGTGGACAGTATTTCATATATCGCTGGACTTGTACATGTCGGAGAGGAGCCTGGTGATGGGCACGTTTCCGATGGTCTTTTTGAAGAACACCTCCTCTATGGTGGACGGGCTGACCGAGCGCAGCGCCGGCAGGAGCAGCAGCAGCTTACCGAAACGACAGGGCTGCGTGGGGTACCTGGAACAGCGCTGGAGTTAAACACGGCTTTTATGTGGCCACACTTCTGCAGCCCACCTAACAAAGACCGCACACTGGCTTTACGCGTGCGTAAAAAATGAGCCGCAAAGGTCTTGGATTAGATTGGAGGAGGCACCTGAAATGCCCTCTTACCTGGTGTGTATGTAACTGTTGAGAGTGAGCTGTGCCTCGTCTTGTAGCGCAGCGATCGCGCTGGCATTGCGGAAACCTCTTAATTCAGAGGTGCCTTGCGTCGGAACTGTAAGACATGCCATAAATAGTCTTTTTTTTTTCTTCCTGCAACAGAATAACTTCTGTGCGCTCGAGGGCACTGAAGTGGCTCAGTAACATGTGGTAAAGCCAGACAGATCTTGGTGAGCATGTGTGAGATACTCTGGTTAACTCACCTGCTTTAAAGGTCACAATACATTTCAAACACGCGAACTCTGTTGCGTCCAGACGCATCTGTCTGAATCTGGTGACCACCTCTTGCAGGGCTTGAATCTCAGACATGATCTTGTTCATCCGCTGAGCCTCGGTGTTTTCGGTGTTCATACCTTTTGGTGGAGGAAAGGAAGAGAGTCACCACTGAGTGCTCTGTGACACATTTGCATCTGCAGCGCGTTTGCGGTTTCTGTTCTCATCAACACTGTTGAGGGCTACACACCAGAAACGGCGAGAAGAGTAGCCGAGTCCACAGGAATGGCCCACTGCGCGATGCCCAGGACAAACAGTTCTCTCCATGCGTCCTCTAACAGAATCAGCTGTGAAGAGGTCATTTTGCAATTATTTTTTTGTATGTTTGAACATAATTAAATACAATAAATGCGTTGAGCTTTTTAAAAACCCCTAAACCCCCATACTTCAGTAATACATGTTTCAAACTAAAAAGTACAGTCCCAAAACAACTCTATACCACAGAAACCCCATATCATGATGAGTTTTTATTCGAAAGAAAAACTACATCCCCCTTCACCCCACGAATCCAACTGTACCTGGTCAGATAAGGGGAGGGTGGAGAAGGCCGGCACACTTTTGGCCCACTTGATGCTCATGAATAGGAGGCGCGCTGCAGACTCGCACACAGATTCCGTTGCCACCTCGTACAGGTACATGGGGGTGCCACTGACCTCGTGGGGATACTGCATCATCGACAGAATCACAGCAGCCACGCGTCAATTTATGTTTTAACGAAGCACAGTTCGGGGAAGAGGGAACAACAAAGGTGGAATTCCAAGCTCCAGCACCTGATTTTATAATCATTAGTGTTGCTTGTGGATTTACAGTGAAAAATCTAATTGGTGGATTTGTGGTTCTTAAAGGACCCTAAATAGGGACAGGAATTTCAACTTCTAACCCCTGCACAAAAACATGCAATCTTATAACATTTGGAGAGAGGGTAATACAAAACACCTATATCAAAAACGTACCTCTTAAGGACATTACTTCTGATAATATAGATAAAAGGGGAGTTTAAAACAAGAGTTTGGAATAGTTCAGGATACATTAACAATTATCCTCAAAGTAGCTATACTCACTAAGATAAATAGCACCTAACCTCTAAGTCTCAAATTTAGAGACAAGGGAAAATAAATCACAGGGAATAACAGCTCTAAATAATTCTCAAATGATTTTACCTTAGGGGTGGGCTGCGCCAGACCCACGATGGTCTGTCTTTCCGGCGTGGTGGCCACTGAACCCATCTCCAGGTTGTGAGGCTCCAGCTGCGTGACGGTGGTGAAGAAGGGAGGCCCGGGCAGCGACGATCCCGGGAAATGGGTCGAGGAGCCGTTCACTTCTTTGTGGCCCCGGAAATACAGCGCGACCTGTTTGCGGATGGTGGACGTGCGGGGCCCCCGCTCATGTTGAACAGCTGCGGGCACCAAGCGCACAGAGTGAAGGAATGGTCTCACCTTTGCCTCTCAGTTGCATTTTCTTTACAGTGAATTCACTTTGTTTCGCTTAACCAAAGCCAGAACCGGCTCAGCGTGTTAGAGAAAAATAATTAGCAGTAATGATTCCCTATCAGCGCTCCAACTGAGTGCAAATAATACCCCCCCCCCCCCCTTTTTTTTTAAAACAAGCAAATGACAGGTAATTATCGAGTTCTGTGGCGCTTTGATTAACAGCCTTAATAAACCATCCCATTCGAGATTCTTACCTCGAATCTAAACGCCACAGCATGGCGTTTCTACTGTCAAAGTGATAATTCAATTAAGCCAATTTACCGTCTTTATTCATGTTCACTTCCAGACACTTTTTCAAACGGCACGCTCGGCACTGGTTCCTGTGAGTTTTGTCCACGGGACAACCCCCCTGCACAAACAGAGAGAGGGAGAGAGGAGGGTGAGAATGGGGATAGGGATGGCGTGTTACAGCTTCGGTTTTGAGCTCTGACAGAGAAAGCCTCTTGCTATTATCCCCCCGGGAGGCCAATCTCCAGGTAAAGGATCGTGCTATTATCCAGTGGTCGTGGACCTGCTCCCCCGCGGCTCCACTGCGACTTCATCCTGCAGGATAAGTACTCATCCCGCCCTCTGGCGCCTAAATCTCTGCCTTCAAATCATCACATTAGATTGGATTACACCTGTTCCATTACAGCAACGCGGTATTTAGCTCATGTACTTAATGCTCCAGGCATGAAACAATTAGCCTCATCAGGCAAGACTTAACACAGCGCCAAAGAAAGAAAGAAAGGCGTAGAGAAATGCGTGCGTAAAATCACGTTTTTGGATGACAATGCTCACTGGGTTCAAATTCAGCAGTAGCTGTTTCGATTACTTGACAAGTATTAAAACCAATCAGATGTTGTGACAGTAACCTCGATCATCTTACTTGGATGTCTAATACAAAAGTTTAATGGATTATGATCCGAAAAAGAAGAAACCGAGTAGGCCTGTAAGTGCGGTTGCAATTTGCTACCCACTCAGTTTAACTTCGTGTGAAAACCAGTCCTGAATTTCTAAGGAGTTGAAATAAAGTCCCAGGTGGCCTCACCTGTGAGCCAGATTTACAAACGTAGGTCCGGTTTCTGCGGATGCTCCTCTTGAAGAACCCTGAGCAGCCGTCACAGGCGTAGACGCCGTAGTGTTTCCCCGAGCTCCGATCGCCGCACACTTTGCATGGGATGTCCAGAATCCGACCTGGGAGAGGCCCAAATGTCACTTAGACAGCACACTCACTGAGCTGTGGGGTTAAGGGAGGCTCTCAGCTCAGCTTCTAACTAATAAAATCTAATGGCAAATAAAATATATTAAAGGGGATGTTATGTAAATGTATTCATGCAACATACACGTTGATAGTGTGGCTAATTCGCAGTCCCACAGGTGATGCAAATATAGTTGTGAAGAGAGTTTCACATCGGATAAATACCTTGAACTGAACCTGTAGATTTACAGTCAATTAAAAAAAAAAACAAGAAAGAAAAAAATTATAACTAAGTTGTCCTTTTTTTGTCCCTAGGCTGCCCAACAAAACATTTATCTTTGTCCGGCAGCCACACACACACACACGCACACACACACACACACACACACACACACACACACACACACACACACACACTGGACAACGCCCCGCGACTCATCCGACCATGACCATGGGAATTCACTATGCACATTTCAGAAATAAAGTCTGGTGGGAAGCGTCATATCTGAGCTTTCTAAAACAATGGCCCGACGGCTCACAATGGAGACATTAGGGGAAAGTGTTAACTTAATGATTTTCCCCCATTGAATCTCGTCTGACTGCCTGGATCTCGACAAGCTGCCAAGTCCACTTCATAATGGAACTCGACAGCTGCTTTATCCCGCAGGTCTATAGGCCCCAGGATTAGGGAGTGACACTGCACCATGAGAATAATGCGCACCAACTCGTTTCACCAACTCAAATGAAGTGTATGTAAATCGACCCTGGAGTAGATGAAAAAAAGTGATTTTTTTGTGAAGATTTTGTATTCAAATCTCTTAAAAAAGAACTATATTTGTATGCATATGAGGGAGTCTTTTTTCATTCTGGAGGGAAAAGCCGTCTATGTAATTACACTGACGTTTTGCCACCTGCTCATTGATTCACCAGTGACCCGTCAAAAAGGGTAGCATGGGAATAACTACTCAGCAGCAAAAACAATGACTTCAGGGGAGAGTTGAGTTATAGGACTTCAATTGGCTGTTTATTCAGAATCAGAAGGCGTGTAGGCTATTTAACTGTATAGGCCACAACCGTTTTCATGCTCGAAGATAACAATTTTTTAATGTGGCATTTATAACTATAGTAGAATTTATTCATGAGCTCAAACTGGCGCACTGTCTCATCCCAGCAGCAATTTGTACAGTAACTTCAGTGACTAAAAAATCACGGGAAACTGCAGATATTTTCTTGTTCATTATATATATATATATATATATATATATATATATATATATATATATATATATATATATATATATATATATATATATATATATATATATATATATATATATATTTTAATCTTCACTTTGCAATTTTATATGGATGCAAAAAAAAAAGAAAGAACATAATATAATAAAGTCAGTTTAATTTAAATTTCATGTTATGAGCGTAAAGATGAAGTGAATTTACAATGTTAAATGCTCGGTGCAAATATCAATCAGCGGATGTTGACAATTAAATGAAACGAGACATCATTTTGTTGTGAAAGGGGGGGAACTGTATTTAACTTGCCGCTGTGAGGGTTCTGTGCGTCTCCATTGTGTGCAGTAATTACTTGAAGATTCATGGCATATTCTATTAACGTAATCACCATCAAGATGGAAAAAACTGCTGAAAAGAAGTAGAAATTCAGAAAATTAGATTTTACCGAGAAATGGAAATGTCTCTGCTGAACATCCATACTGCGGTCCTGAACGTTAGTGACGATGCTGTTGCAGCGTGAGCTGTTTTATCCCTATTTCTAAAACATTGCTGTTATTTAAGACAGCTGAGGATACAAACAGGCAGGAGCAACATTGTGGCACGATTCACTAAATGTTTTATTAAAGAAAAAAATTACACTGGTGAAGAGATATTTGGATAAAATGCCTTATCTTTAGAGGACAAGAGCTTACTTTAGGCCCCTGTTACAGTCAGAGTTCAATTTGTTTTCCAAGTATATAATATGATACACTTTTAGGGGGAAATGTCATTATAATGTTTTTTAAAAAATCCAAAGAAAACATGTTATTTAATTGAAATTATTGAGCGCATTTGGGCGCCAATAATTTACAGATTCTTAGGGAAGCAAGTATCAAATCAAATTCAAATTGACTCAGAAAATCGACATGAATCTGTTTAAATGAGATTACTCACGGAAATGAATAACTAATCCTAAATTCAAATGACTGATAATTAAATGTTTTCTGTTTATTGCCGTATTACTTCTGAAAAGACGTTGCTAGAAATTAAATGACAGGCAACAAGTGGCATCAAGTGGGAGGCAAGTGGGGCTCTTGAAGAGGAATACGTGGAACACGATCACGGCGTATTTCTCTATTTTTGTCTTTTCATCTTAACAAAGATAGTTGTTTTAGAAAAATAGGTATTCGTCAGGAAATGTATTGCCTATCTTGCGCTTCTAAAAGCAATGTGGAAGGTTAAAATAATAAACCTGAATAGGAAACAAACTGGAGTTTTATTCACTTCTAGTAGTAGTCACTAGTTATTTTTTTTAGGACAACGAGGTTTTAATTACAGCAGAGAAACTCTGATGTTTGGAAAACATGCAGAAGTTGTATGTTAAATGTGAGAGAAAGCCTTGCTACAGACCACTTATTTCTCTGGAGCATCGCAGAGATGAGCGAAACTTACTTGACTTGACACTCAGAATATCCAAACAGCCACTTGTGGAGCCAGTGGGTTTGCTCATCATGGATCCTCCGTGTTTTAAAGAGTCAGTATGAAAAAAAAAGTCCCCTTTCTCCTCTTCTTCCTGATAGAAATAATAAACAAGTAAAACAGCAGCACTTTGTCGGAGAGTTCACCAGCAGCGACGGGGTCGTCAAGTTAAAGCCCAGTGGACAAAAACTTTACAAATCTCTGACCAACAGTCCCAAATTAAAAAAAAAAAAAAAAAAAAAAAAAAAAAAAGGTTTTGAAGTTGTTTCAGCACTTTTCGCCCTCGACGCGCATGGTCGGGAGGAGCGGTGTGAAGCCAAGCAGCAGCCGGTTAACGGCAGCGAGAGAGCCCCGGGAGCCTGGAGCGCGGCAACCGGTGCATAAAGTTGGAAGTGTGGGGAGGAAAAATCCGCTGCCTGGAGAGCATCAGACGGTGCCAAAGCCGGCGGGGGAAATGAAAAAGCGAAATTTTCGGGTAATGTGACAGGTGAAAGCGTGTTAAAACCGGGACGCGATGTGACTTTGTGGTGCGAGTTCCCTCAATAAGCCTTGGTAATATTTATGAGAAGTGCCAGGGGGAGGCTGGAGGGTGGAGATCTCCACTTCCTTCATCCACTTGGCTTTCTACTCCAAACTCTAGCCTGACGTCACTGGCGTGTGAGGGGAGTGTGTGTAGTTGAATGTGTGTGTGCAAGTGAAGTGCCTTGATTAGGGATCCAGAGCCATTGCAGAAGAAACAAAACACATGTTGCATGCGTATTTTCTCCAATATTTAAATTTGCTTTCTCTTAATTATTTTATTCGTTTAAGCTTCGCACAGCAGTGTGGTGACAAGAAAAGAAGTATTGAAAGCAAGCCCATCCTAAGCCGTAATGAATAAAACTCCTAACATATGTCGGGGGAAAAGTGTCTAAACAACACAGAGACAGGCGGGAGGTCAAGAAGCTTTCTGCAAAAACTAACAGATCTCATGTCAGGGATGTCGTTGTGCAATAATAACGGTTTATTACCATAAGCAGGCTGGGTGCGCTCCCCGACCTTAGCCGGTGTCGTGCTCCTCATTTTCTGCACGAGCACAAAAACATATGTTCCTGGATTTCACACATGCCGTCCTCAAGACTGAAGGAGGAGGGCTGGGGCGCACAAGACACTTGTCGGTGTACGACTGTCAAATATGCAATGATGCACTCACTGTAATGTGTTGAATGTTTATTCAATTACAGTGAGAAAAAAAGAGTCAACAATGTATAAGAGGTGATGTAAAAAAACGTTAAAAGTCAGCTTTTCTACTTTTTGTTTCTCACTTTTTTTCCTCGGGGATGGCGGTCTGCTCTACCTGTGGGCCCTGCACAGTCTTTTTTCTCGTTCACAGCCCGTTTTAAACCCATTTTGAGCTTCACGCCGTTTTAAACCTGTTGCAGATGTTTAAGCAAGCTTTTATTCTGGCTCAGCAGCCATTCAAAGGGTTAAAAACTGATTAATGAGGACCATTTATAACTCGCTAGCTAGACAGAATTGACTTAAATTGTAAAAAAAAAATGGTTTATTGTAATATTTCAAAAAATGCGAAATTGACTTTGTCAATTACATTTTCATTGACAAATAAATTCAGCGATAATAGTAGAGGTAGACCGAACAATCTTGTGGTCGATTATTGACATCTTTTTAATAATCATAATCAGCTTTGTAAAAATGAATATGTACGCATGGTAAAACCACAGCAAACGAACCAAATGACTACACTTAAACGTCAGTATTCAGTGTGACCTCCCTCAGAAATAAGCACAGATTTAACCCTTTATGAGCGCTCAGTTTCATACAGATGTTTGCTCTGATATAGGATTTCATTACGAGAGCTAGGATCTCGAAATCTATATTTTTTATCTCAAAGAGGCTGGAAAATATTTTTTATTATTGTTGTTAAATAGTTATTAAAACTTTGACAACACAGTAAGTAAGCCATGGGACGGTGCTTGCTAACATCAACACCGATTCTCACTTCATCACTTCATTTTGTTGCGCATAACCAAGAGTATTAGATTAAATAAACTAATAGGAAAAACGCTCTGAGTGGAGTTTTATTTCTGACTAGGTTGCATTATAGCATGCATTTTCACTGCACTGCTCAAATATTCACAATTTAATAGTTACTTTGTTTTAACTGACTTTTCAGTCCTTATTTAGATTCTATTTGAGTTTCATTCTTCAGTAACAAGTAAAAAAAAAACTCCTATCCAAAAAAATTACATCCAATTGTAGTTGAATACCAGTAAAAGCAAAATTATGAATAATAATGTTTATATTAATAATAGGGTGATGGTGATTTAATTCCTTAAGCTCTTAAGCTCCAATGCATGCGGATAAACACACCGATTTATTTAGTTAGATCGCTTCCTGTAAGCAGTGGTTCTGGACGGGTTTCCAGATCCTAGAGTCACAGACGGTTTCTGTGTCCCGGCCGTCTGGATGGTGTCGGGGTCAGACAGCGGGCTGCAGGGCCCGCTCACTGACACCATGACCTTGACAGCTTGCTGCGCTTTCGCCGAGTAACTCCAGAAATCCATATTCTGTTTTTAATTGTGTTCATTCCCACGGTACACCGAGGGCCATATGGACGCACAAAGTGTCGATTTAAGCGGACAGGGGCGAGGCGGAGAGGCGTACTTAATTGCAATTAGCCATTGTTGCGTCTTTCAACCTGCCCTTTAGCTCCACAGCTATTGCTGGAGCCTAACAAGCTCGGCTAGAAATCTTTATAGTATTCCTTTGATTTTCCTGAAGGGACACACAGAGTGCTTTTGGCCCTGAGTCGGAAGTTTACTGCCGCATATTGAGTTTTTATATCTTTTAGTGGGGGCTATTTTCCCAATTCCTTATATTTTTAAGAGACTGCATGCACGTATTTTTTTTTTCCAAAATTAACCAGGACAACATGTTTATGAAAAAAAAACAAAGCTCTCCTTAATTTACTGTTAAAACACTGGATTGTTATTACCACTAATCGATTAGACTTTCAGATATTTCTGAGTGCACGTGTAATACGATGTGTGTGCGTGTGTGTGGGTGGCTGGTGGGGTGTGTGAATGGTGAATGTGTGACATAATCTCCTTAACTCGTCCTAATCCTCGTCATTCACTGATAGCCTTTGCACAAATATAACCAACATCGTGGTTGCCGGGGCATCTCTCTTTCACTTTCTAGTATTAGTGACTCCCTTCTCCTCCAACAGTCAATGAAATGACGCCAACAATGGGGCCACAGGATTGTGTATCTGTTTTTTTGGCTATCTCTGCATCGGTATGGATACTTGACATGTAGACTGGACTTTAAAAACGACTAAGAGAGCTGCAGAAGTAACCGCAAAGAACAGACGTGTGTGCTCGCTATTGAATTGAGTCGTGAATCGTGAGAAAACACCTTGAAAACGTATACAAAGCAGGCTACACATATCTTCATTATTCTAACGAGGTGAAAATAATAACAGTCTTCTCATAACATTATTCAAAACGTATTTAAAAAAATCACACTTCTTTAATTTCGCCTTTGAAAGTACAGAAATTGCATTTATGATCTTTTTCACTGTTGAAAATAACCACACGAAGGATATAGTTCGACCATCCTTTATGTACTGCCATCACTGTGCAGGCCCCTAGCCAATCAGGCGTAAACCAATTGGCTTTAGGGAGAAGTCACTAAGCTCCAGAGAGCAAATAATAGGGAGGATTCAAGTCGACCAAAGGCCCATGGAGCCTGTTCATCCTTTAAAACTGACTGGGGAGATCACCCATCTGATCTACAGACACTGGGGGTGTTCGGTTAAGGAGAGGGTTGTCTGAACTGGATAGAATTCATCTGAAATGACAGATGACGGATACTGTCAGACTGTCAGTGGCTGGAGACGGTACACACAATGGTTTTGTTCACCATAGCTAATAAATAAATACATAAATACATTTTTAAAAAGTGGCCATAGATCCCTTGGAAATAAACTCGCCTTAAATATGATTCATCACTCTAAATAAGAAGCAAGTGTTTAGTCTGCTTTCAGTACCATGGAGAGTTCTACAAAATGCGTCCCCACACGCAGGTTACCTGTGCTTATGCGTTATCCCAACGATCATACTAAAAACGACTTTGTCAGAGAATAACCAAACATGACACAATGAGCCAAACTCACGGAGACTTTAACATGAACACATTTCGTACACCCTTAATAGATGTAGAATTTGTTTTGTTGCTATGTTAGTTGAGTTGATTAAAAGTTCATTTCTGAGCCTGAGCGTTAAAATTACCCTCGTAAAAATGTGTACAGACCGATCGAAACGTCCATCGTGGTTTACTTAGAAAGTTTCCCTCCTTTTACATGTCACTATTAGTGCTCAACCACATCTGCAGCGCTTAGCATTTAAAAGTTTTTGCTGAACCTATAAAATTTAATGGTTTGCCCTGAACCCCTCACCTGTTTACAAATGTGGAGCTGATATTATTAGTCGATCAATCAGTTAGTTAATTAATTAACAGAATGTTTATTATGATGATTTACACTTGTTTTAAAAAAAATATATATATTCAGAGTTTTACCAAATCTTTGATTAATGATATACAATTTAAAATAAAAAGTAATAACACTTAATAAAAAATGATAATTAGTTGCAATTGTATTCAAGGTACATTAAATGAGCTTTGTCTCAACAAACTACAACTTGTTTTTACTGTTGCATTTTATTTTTGTATTTAATGTTTTCACTTAAAAAAAATGCATTTTTGCTGTTATATTGGCACATTTTTACTTATATATAGTAGTATATGTCTTATTCTAAAAAGGGTACCTTTATCTTCACGTCAATCTTCATGTTTCTGCAATAATTTACACTTCTGAGTGATAAGTAGATGTAGTACTGGAGGTACATCCTTATTATTGTTTTCCCATCTGGCACTGATATTTCACACAACACAACAAATTGTTTATGACAGTTACGTTTTAATACAGCAAGTCAGCTCATAAAAGAAAACATTTTCCTGCAGCTGGAGGCTTTTTCTTTGGAATCAACAAGTTGGCAATTTTTCACACTGATTGTCTTAGTGCGTGCGAAATGGTTCAGGCACATTAGAGCTGTTACTATCCCATAGCACAACATCTGTACATACTATCAAACCATATCATCATTTCTATCATCTCGGCATGTCCTCACAGTACTACAACTATTGGCAATCCTATCTTTTGGACTACTGTGGAGTCTAGTTCTTGTCACACCTGTACATGCCTACACACACACACACACACACACACACACACACACATGTACACACCTAGGCCTCACTGTCACGTTAGCACCCCTAAAAATCTCAGACACGGGATCCAAATCCAGAAACCCACAAGTTGGTGTGGTGCAGTTGGACGCTCTGACAAATCTATTTGGGGCAAATTGTCAGTGAGAAACTTCCGCTCGAACTGCCTTGGACAAAACTGGCTGTTGGGGAGAGCAAATCCCGCTGGATGAGGGTGGGGGACAATGGGGGGGCGAATGTGTTGATGTGCGGCCGGTGGCTGGGGAGGGACAATGGACGGATTAGTCAGTCCCCTGGCTGACTGATTTGAGATGGCTCCTCTCAGCCTCTCGCCATGGGGAGTCCCATTGTCCAGCTTCTGATTCCCACTTCTCACAAACTCCAAACAAAAGTCAATCTCTTTCTCAAGGGGGAGGGGGGGGGGGGGGGTATCAACCCATGTTTCAGCTGGGGAAAGTGACTCAGGAACATATTTGCAAGAAACCACTGACTCTCTAACTCCTCTTCCACTCGTTGTGTCCCTTTCCCCCTGCTCCCTGCCTCTGTCCTCTTCATTTTTCTTTACTGGCCAATGGTTGTGGTGGAGGATAGCTGGGATGTTGAAGGATCCCAGTTTTTGAGACTTGAGTGGGGCTGGGCACCTGTTGGAAGCTTAGAGACGGCTTTACGGTCATTAATATTAAAATATACAGAGATGCCATCACGGGCTGGTCTGAAATCGGTCTGATGTCGCCCCTGGGTTCCCTCTCTGGATGGACCTCTGCTTTCAGCCCCTCGTGAAGAGCTTTCTTTTCTTTTTTCTGTCTTCTCTTTTTCTTTTTCCCCTCCCTGAAAAGAATCGTTAACAAATTATGACAGCTGAGTAGAGGGGCTTAGTCTGTTCACACTGCAAAGACAAACATGTGGGAGCCGAGGAGCCCGCAATGTGATCAATGTATCTACAGTTCATTTAAAATTCTGCCCGTGGTGTGTGAAAGTGTTAGGATTTCCCAGAGCTGAAAGTGCAGGTTTCAGTCATGCAGAGGTGACTGGATTTATGGGTGAAATATATACAATATCAAAAACTCCTCTTTACAATGGTGCCTTGGTGACATTGAAGTAGACATAAAAGAAAATGGGCAAAGTCTGTTTTTTATAAGTTAAAGTATATGTTTTGATTTATTACCTCACAGTAACATTTCATATCTTTCTGAAAAATGTAGTTGCACTGATTCTGTTGCTCAAGTTCGTGATTCATTTTACTCACGTCCATATTTTGACCTCTTTGGACCATTTCTGATCTAGTTTGCTTTGTAGCTGCAAAAATCAAATAAAATGCCTTAACATTTGAAATTGAATAGCAAAATGTTTTTTCATCAGGACTGATAAAAACAGACTCTCCCTCTCATTCGGTTTATGACAGTTCTGCTTGTTGTTCTCTGTCATCAGTCTGATGCAACTCTGAGCCAGAGGCATCACATCTGTCGGGATCACAGCATTATTGTAGGCAGACTCTGACTGATCTTTGATTTCTTTACCTGATGAAAACCTGAATAGCTTTTGGTAAAATTTTGATTGAATTTGTATGTGATAAAAGAACAAATAACAGTATGTTGAAATTAAACAATTCAAAATTTCATCAAAACATGGGCAATGTAATTATACCCTTTTCTTTAGGTGCCATTATCAGTATATCCTTACAATAGATACAAGCATGGGAAGAACATACAAACACGACACAGAAAAGTCTCCCACAGAATTCAAACCAGTAAGCTTTTTGCAGACCGGCAACAGAGTCAACCCCCATATCACTACACGCACCCCACCATACTTAAATGTTGGAGCTAATTTCAGTTGCTTAATATGCTGATGTGAAGCTTTGTTGTTACTAATATGGTATATTTTATTAGTTGAAATGTTTTTTTTTTAGTAATTATTGATACTCTTAATAAGAAGAGAGCAAGAAATTAGAGCTTTAGAATAAATGCAGTGCAAGTAGAAGAAAAAGAAATACTTTGTGGGCTTGCAGTCCACACGTTAATCTTTGAGTAAG
Source organism: Xenentodon cancila (assembly GCA_014839995.1). NCBI lineage: Eukaryota > Metazoa > Chordata > Actinopteri > Beloniformes > Belonidae > Xenentodon > Xenentodon cancila. The sequence continues at coordinate 13,255,778 of CM026209.1, forward strand.
GCGCTGAACCTGTATTGACTGTTTTACCCACATACATTTATTAGTGTGACCAGACTTAAGATCGATGAGAAAAGCACAATATTAATGTTGTATATATAAATACATTTATATATTATAACTCTTTTGTAGTCATGACTAAAAAAATGCAAATATTTAAAATTTCAGACTTTCAAATGCTGGATAGAAGTTGCTTCCTTATTCACAATAAGTCTCCCAAAACAGTGGTTCTACTACAAAAGTATATTTTAAACTGAGTTGTAAGTACAGAAACATGTTTGATGACCAGCATGTAAATGTTAAAACAGCCTTGCAGAGTCAAAATGCACACAGACATCATCCTGCACAATGATGGCCAAACATTCAAGTGAAGAAAAAAAAACACATTTTACAAACACTTCTCTGCCTAACAGTGATGCATCACAGAGGGGCTGATGTTTTTGTTGCACCAACAGACTCTCTCTCTCTCCCTCTCTCTCACACACACATACACACACATGTATGTGCACTGTGTCTAAGTGACTTTGGCAGTGGAGTCGACACTTGCTGTCACAAAGATTATCCAGCCGTCACCAGCGCCCATTCACCTGGAGTCACTGTGACGGTCACTCGGCTGTATATTCAGCTGTTTTTTAGTCATGTTCTTTCTTAGACTGTCTTACCCTGCTGACTCCACAGGTCAGGTTCAACGACCACAATCTGAGGTCACAGCTTCTACTCATCATTAACCCTCGGGGAATCTGCAGTGCAGGGGGTGTCATCAGGAACCCCATGGTTCTTAATACACACCCAGATAAAAGGGGGCGTGTGACTAACTGATAGATCCAGGACATGTGACGTTTGTGTGCAGGCGCGGGAGCAATGTGGGGAACATGACTCTTTCAAGAGCTTATTTCAGTCATTGTGCTGTGAGTGTGTATCAGGTGTTAGTTTTGTCATTTAAACTGGACAATCAGCACTGAATTTGTGTACGTTTTTGTTGAATTTAATAAAATCTACAACAATGGAGTTTTTACTTGAGCTAAAGGAATGCTTTAACAAATTTTTTTACTTGTAATTCAATTTAAACATCACACATCACACCATGCCGAGGAAATATTATCTGTTCTTTTGGAGGGAGATGTTCCATGTTTCTTGATAATATTATGTATAGAGAGAGTTTTAATGGCAGATGTGTTGTGTTCCTGAGAACGTGCGATTAATTGTAGACATATACTAAATTCATAAAGTCACAGAAATTTCTGTTTTGGTAAAATCAACTGCATGTGAGTTAAAAACAATTCAGTCTGAGAGGAAATGTGTCATGACGGATTATTCTCCAATTCAGATTTAAAATAACTCATGGAGTTGACCTTCTTCCTCTCACATGTGTAAGACATCCTTGGCTTGACATCTCAGGGTGCTACATCACTGTTATATTTAAAAAAATGAATTCGCTAAAGATATTTGTCCAGGTTTGAAATTATGGAGCAACTATGCTCTGAATAATCAAGAAGCACTTAGCTCATCATCCACTCCAGGAGTGGAGTTAAAACTTGCTCCTGAACACACTGTCAGTTCACTCTAAAATATCTATCAGTCAGGAAGTATTTCTGAATGAAAAGTGCGGTGTATCTCTGTAGGACACACTGAGCTCTGCTTCTTTATTTTGAACATTATAATATACAATACTGCCTCTGTTTTATACCTGTGTATTCTTCCTGAAAACACTTTATTGTGTTGTTATTGGCCCTCCTGATATGTGTAACCGACAGTCCCCTATAAAATTAGTGGAGTGTCAAAGCCAGTTGTTTTTGTTAAAATTACAAAAATAAAAAGCCTTGCCTTTTGTGAAATTCTTATACCCCAGACCCGTGCAGGGAATACAGTCTTTTTTTTAGGTCAAACTGTCAAAAACACTTGAAGGCCCTCCTTATTTCTGTAATCAATTAGTAATTAGGCAAGTATTAAATATTTAATTATTTAACACATATGGATAAAAGTAATGTGTGGCCTCAAATCCAGATCCATATTCAGATCTGCTCCTCCTCACCCCTCCTTCCCTTACCTTCAGTTAATGGACTTATGGATAAATTCAATAGTATTATTGATACCATCGCTCTAACCAAGGTGAAGGTGATCACTGCAAAAAAGAAACCTGCATGGAGAAATGCTGCACGGGTCAGAACTGAAACAAAGGTGTCGAAAAGCTGAACGAAGGTGGCGGAAAACTAAATCATAGGTTCATTATGACATTTAGAAAGAGTGACTGAGTGTAAATAATATGGAGCTAAGAAATGCAAGGCAATCATATTCTACTGATATCATTGCCAAAACAACAATAATGCACGCACTTTGTTCACTACCGTTGACCGGTTTACAAACCCCCCTGAGTCAGTGGACCCTGAATTTCTATCCAATCGTGCCTGCAATGAGTTTTCCTCTTTCTTCACTGACAAAATTCAGTAAATCAGACAGTCAGTCAGTAGTCTTATGTTAGGCGCAGGATATGTGCTTCTATGCCCACTGAGAGAAACCATAAAACACTTTTGTCCAATCACTTATAAGAACCTGGATGACATCATACATCTCTGAAATTCCACCACTTGCTGCCTTGATACTAAGACAACAGGGTTTTTTTTTTTTAAGTATTGCACATTGTATGTTCTCAGAGTTTCTAGACATTGTAAATATATCTCTGCCTTCAGGTATCTTTCCATTAAGCCACCTTTAAAAAAGAATAGTCCAGACAGGTCACTCATGAGCAGCTACAGACACTACAGACCACCATACACAGCTCTAGTAAAGGTCCTTAATGATATCTGCTCCAATACGGATAGTGGCAACATTTCAGTGTTAGTCTTTCTGGATGTCAGTGCTGCATTCGACATGGTCGACCATAACATCTTGATAGACAGGTTGAAAAACTGGGTGGGACTTTCTGGCTCAGCACTTACCTAGTTGGGTTTAAAAGACAGTGACTATTTTGTGTCTTTACAAATCGGAGCTAATAACAATAACACGTGGAGTACCCCAAGGGTTAATTCTGAGGCCTCTGTTGTTTAACATCTATATGCTCCCACTCTGTCAAATTATTGAAAAGAGCTAAATGTGTTACTATAACTATGCAGATGACACACAAATCTATATAACCATCTCACAAGGAGACTATAATCCAATTCAAACATTGTTCAAATGCATTGACCAAATTAAAGAGTGGATGAGTCATAATTTTGTTTAGTTGAATGAAGGAAAGATAAAGAATGAAGGAAAGATATCTCGACAGAGATTTCCACCAGATGATTTGGATCTCTGTGGACTAGGTCCTTGCAAAAGAAACTGGCCTTTAAAAAAAAGAATTGGCAGCATTGTCTCCTTATCTTAATAAACATATTTCTCATAAATTACAGTTACTATGAATTGGCATTTCATTTGGCAGATTTTTAGAAAACGTCTTTAAAGATTCTTAAACACATTTGATGGAGACCCGTTTGAGTGTGTTGAACTCAACAACACTAACTCACATTTAGAGACACGAGAAAACATTGCAGCTGAGTCTTGTAGTGATGACAACCGAGACAGTCACTGATAATGAAAAATGTACAGATGTTTTGTTTAAATAAGCCACGTGGAACAGCTGAGGACAATAATAATTGAGGGGAAGGGTGTTACCAACTGCGTAACAAGGTGGTTACCAACCTTTTTGGGCATGACAGAAACTTCTCAAAATTGCACTTGTTATATGAAGTGTGTGTTAGGCCTTCTTTTAAACCATTGCAGTCTCAATTTTGGAGCTACTGTTCAACTCCTGTTACATTCTGTCAGTATATGTTGTGATGCGAGATATTACAAAAGTCTGACAAATAGGAAATAATGTTGCTGTGTCATGGTTTGGATGTTCCTGAACTGATCTTAGTTGGATTACCATCAATACTATAAAGAACATCCTTCAAACACCAGGAGTGAATTGATGTTATATACACCGATAATAAATATGACAATAAACAAACTGGCAGAAGCAGATTGTATGCTATGAGAAAGCCTTTCATTAGTATTTCTGTTGGACCTTTTTTTTTTTTTTGTACTTTTTCAAAATAAAGAGTTGAACTGATGAAAGCAGCTGGGGGACATGGGGTCCTTTAGAAACACCCAAACAATAATGAGGGCAAAGAGGCACTTATTTTCTTTTTCATATTCACCACATTTTCTCCATCATCCACCTTTTTCCCGACCATCCGCCCCACCACCCAGCAGCTCAGTGTGTTCCCATCTTCAAATTCCCTCAAAGTTTCAGATGCTCACAATTCCACAATACCCAGATGCTGTCCTTTGGCCCTTTACCCCCCCCCAACCCAAAGCTATCATTCATAACCTTTCTGTGGAGCCGAGAGTGAAAGAGGTGGGATAAGGGAGAAAGAGGGGGAGCGGAGAGCAACATGGCAGCTTATTTAGAAGACTTCCTTTATTGGAACATGTGCAAGCAGTTCACTCACAAAGGACTTAAATAGGATATTTTCTGTTCCCTATAGTTGCTTTCCCCTTTTAAGTGCCGAGGCAAAAAAAGTAAGTTTACAACTCCCTCCTCAATGGGGGCTCTTCACTCTCAGGTTGCGGGGACCTGAGTGACCTAGGAAAGTTAATTAGGAGGCGAACAAAGAGCGAGCGGGAGCAGAATGCTTCGGCTCTCCTCCAGCCAAAGATGTCATCCATTAATTAGGAAAATCTTTAAGGTGGCCTTATTGAATTTACAGAAAGCCCTGTGGTTGGCGGGCAACAGTTTTTTGATCAAGCCTTGACTCAAACAATGCCTTTCTGGGGGTTAAAAAAGAAGAAGAAGGGAGGAGATTGGTGGTAGAAGTGAGGGAGAAAAGGAAAGGGGGTTGGAAGGGTGGACGTATGGGTTTGCAAGAGCAGTACAGTTTAATGGTTGGGGGGGTGGGGGGTTCTGATTGTGACAGCTCAGATTCACATGGGTATGGGGGGCATAGTTTTGGAATGATGTCATGCAAAGGCAACCTGGGGGCTTGGGAAGTAAGAAGGAGGGGGTGCTGAGCTTGAGCCACAGGGGCCACTCAAAGTTAACATCGCTGCCTGCATCTGGGCCAAATCCTTTTCTTCTGCCCCAGGAGAGGCTTCCCTGATGCACGCCGAGCCCTCCACCACTCCTCCCACTACCTCGTTCACAAATGGGACTGCTTTAAAGCTAAAACCCGGCTAACTGACAACCTAACTGCCCAGTTGACCCCTGCTCTCCCTGAATGTTATAACTGGATAATGTGAAACAGTAATTAAGCTCACTGTCGTTAAAAAAGACCACTTCAAGAATTAGAGTTTCTTTATAGGTTGTGGGGGGGAATATTATTTATTTGACCCAGGATGGAAACTTAAATAATTTGGGACATCTTGCACATTTCCCTGGTTTTTGAGATTGCATGGCTTTTTGTAAAGATTTTTGAATTGGTTTTCACCACTACTGATTTGTATAGCTTGCCCAGCGATTAGTAATGTTCGATCCATAAATGAAACAAACAATTTTCTTTTTTATTTTGGTGGTAATGAGCAATAAAGCGGAGCAATTTTCCAAAGAATAGTCAGAAGAAGACAAAGAATAAGTGATTTGAGAGCACTGCCACCTTATAGCAGTGACAGAGTCACTGCCCTTCAAAATATATTCACCTCTTGGGTCATTTTATCAAAAAAGGTTTTTTCCTTTGCTGAATGCGCGATACTAAAGCAGGTGACAGTGTCTTGTTATTTCACTATGTTAAAATAATCTCTTTAAACAATGAACAGTATAAGAAGAACTGGACAAACTCTCTGTGACATCACCCATAGGTTTTCTGAAGAGTGCTTTTGAATCCTCATTTTCATCATACTGTGCTACGCCATGTTGCAGGTTTTGAAGCGCAAAAACCAAGGTGCTGCTAAAGAAGGTGCAGCGGAGACTATACTTTCTGAGAATCCTCAGAAAGAACCACCTTCCAAAAAACTGCTGCCTGGTTTCTATCACTGTACCATTGAGAGTATGCTCACGTAAGGACTGTACGTGTGGTATCGCAGCTACTCTTCTTCGGAGAGGAAAGCGCTCCTAGGGATCATCAGGGCCGCAGAGAAAACAATTGGCCGTATTCTCCCCACCCTGGAATAAATCTACACCTTCCGATGCCACAAAAAAAACAATGCAATTTCACTGGACTCGTCACATCCAACTCATGCCATCTGGTATGAGATTGCTCAGCAATCAAAACCAGGAAAAACCACCTTAGAAACAACTTTTATCCTAAACCACTATGGCCCAAAACTCACAGTAAAACTGCTCGGCGTCCTTGGTTTTTCTCATTCCCACAAGGTGAAATACAGAGACTCAAGTCAACCAGTGGAATCTGTAAATATAAAAACTGCAATATCTGTATATATTTCATATTTTTTTTAATGTATTTAAACACTCTGTTTACTGCCTCTCATTGTTTTTATATTTTTCTCTTTCTCATGCCTGAGTCACTGAGTCAACAGCACCTTTTTAATTTCCTCGTACCTTGTGAAAGGGACAATGACGAAAATGCAATGCAATGCTTGAATACTTGTACCTGCTCGACCTGCAGCTGGACTGCCAGCGTGACTGACTACAGGTCCCAGCTGACTTCTTCTTGGAGGTGTCCAGAAATGATCTGCTGTGCCTCCTGACTCCTTCAGGCAGGTCAGGCAGGAGGAGCTGCGTTCACAGTGGGACCTCCCATTTCAAACGTTTAGCACAAGCTGCTGACCTCTTAGCTACGTTTCTTCCTCTGACCCATCCGGCCCAACCCACAGTCAGTTGCTATGGTCTGGTGATACAAATGTATTCTCTGTAAAATATGAATGACTATGCTGTGTTAGGCCTTTATTCACAGCTTGGAAGCTATGCCAAGAAGTCATAACAGTGATGACAGCTAGCCATTTTCTGCCTGCTGGCATATTAAAAAAAAAAAAAAAACCCACCTGACCCCAGGCTGCAAATATATTCATTTCAGCTGCTAAGTTCGACATATTAATTTAGGGGTGAACTGAGATTGACTTGCTTATGGAGTCGGCTCCTAGTGGTCAGTCCAGGAAGTGCAACTTTTATTAGCTTTTATGAAGTTGGAATGTGGGAAATTGCTTTAAACCAATAAATACTATCTAGGTTTCGGTTTTAGAAAAGCTCTCAGTCACTGAATTCACATTTAAGTGACTTGAAAGCTCTCGTATAATCGGCAGCTTGCTGCAACGTGTGACAACTTGATTTTATATTTTTGTTTGTTCTGTAACCACAGAGAAACTGCTGCATTTAGCTTCAAGATATACTGTTAGGCGAAGAAGTGGGAAGTACAATTATTCTACATGCATCATGACATGATAGACAAAACATCTTCAGCGCAGAGGACCTGCAGATGAAAGTCACATGCGTGCTCCTGCTATATGCTGGCATGCTGTTGTGTGCATGTGTCTCCAGGGATGTGAACCCCTCACCCCACCCCCTCCTGGGGGACTAATTTGAGGGGAGGGACGATGTGTTTTGTTGCTTGTCAGAAACAATCACCCCCTGGCCCATTACATTTACAGCACGTCGTGCTTTCACTGCTGTAACACTCGGAGCTCTGAGAGGGGGAACGTGGCTCCGAGAAGACCGTGCAGAGAAATAACAAATAGATCAGTGGCAAGAAATGCAAACAACAGACACTCCAAAGTGTTTGGAAATATTTCCTCATTTGTTTTATGCAAGATTGAAAGTGAATAACAACTTTATTTAGTGAGCCATGTGCTGCCCCCACCTCTCTCTTGTCCTCTGTCCCGGCCCACCCGTCCTCTCTCTGTTCTGTTTGGGCACTGGAGGTTGTCAGTCGGGGTTTATGTCCAGTTCACTGGAGCTGAAAGAAGTCAGTTTCGCGTCTTGTTATGGAACAAGTCGTCCTGCCTCTCAGTAGCGATGGTCTGGGTGAGCAGAGTGAGCAGGGAGCTGGACCGTCCTCTGGAGACGACCAGCAGTGAGGAAGTCAATGTGACTTTTGTGTCGCTGCTGTCTGCTGCGTGTTCGGTAATTATCCCCTCTCTATATGAACACAGACCGGACTTTTCCAGAACAGATCCGAACCCACGGAAGAGTACACAACACACTATCAACATAGATTAACTTCTCAAAGTGTGGCTGGATGCCTGATTGAGGGAGAGGCAGCAACTATGCACCTCTCAGTGACATGATGAGCAGAAACAGTCTTTTTTTTTGTTTTCTTAAGCAGAGTGTGAATAGTGACAAGACCTACAGGCTACCGCCACTGTAACCAGTTCAGTGGAATCAGTTTAACGGTTTTTTTCTAGATTTTCTTTCTCTCATCCTCTCATCCTAATAGAATAACTACAATTGTACATTATAAAAGACTGTGCTCTATGGATTGTATGGCTTTTACATTAGATTAATATTGTGCATGTCTGTTTTAACTGCAATACCCTTAACTTTAGGAATAAATCATCACAATACTGATAGAAAATATGTATAATAATGCTGTCAATGACATCCATCCGTCCATTTCCTTTACCCGTTTAATCCTGTATAGGATCACGGGGCTGTTGATTACATGTTAAGCATAATAACATCTTTACTTATAAAACACTTTGACCAGGATTAAGATAAAAGATGAATAAAGAAATGAGGTGCATAAGAGATAATTCTGTTCTTCATCTTTTTCATCACCACCTCCGACCTCGTAGCTACTTACCTGCACTACTCACTTCTTACTCTTTAACGTGCCATCGACAGTTTATACCCCCATCTGAGTCTGAGTCACCTTTATTTGCCCACTTACGAAACAGAAACAAGTCAGTCTTTAGACAACGCCACATTGAAAAAACAGGTTAATTTTGCAGGAGAAAAACTGAATAGCACCTGTTAGCTCATTTAAAAGCAATCCATTTGAACCCGTCTCAGCTCGGCTTCTTTCAAACGGCGCAGAATAGACCTGCCTTGATCTGCATCACTTGTCATCCTCTGGGACACTGCGGCGGCCAGTGTAGCGGGCAAAGTCAGGGCTAATCCCTGGAAAAGGGGAGAATCTCGGGAGAGGAGAAAAGCAACAATAACCAAGTCAAGCGTACAAAATGAAAGCGAAATCTCTATTATGACTCCCTGCAATTCCCAGCAAAGTAGTGAAAATCGGGGTTAGTTTGTGATGCGAGTCAGACGCGGAGGGATGAATATGGGGGTCCCTGCGGGTTGGGAGACTCACACGACGAAAAGGGCAATATTCTGGAGAAAAGGGGAAGAAGAAAGCCCCTCTCCCATCCCGACATAACCATTAAATGCAGTCTGACTTTATGTTGTATAGAGAGGGGGGGACAAGAAAGGAGGCACAGTTCTCTGATGAAAGAATGAGGTTTTTGGCGGATTAGGGACGGGCCCGAGGATGAAGAATAACTTCTGCATAACTTTACAGCTATTCTCACTCCCAACGCCAAGAGCCAAGTTTAAGACTCAACTGGTTAGAGTTAACCCTTCTGTTGTTGTTCAGCTCCGTGAGGTCATATCAAGATCTCTCATCATCCTCGTCATGAAACAGCAAACCTGACCAACAGGATATCAATCCAATCTACATTGCAAATTAAACCTAGTCTGGATTTGAAAAGAAAAAAGAAGAAAACGGTACAAATTCAACTACACTTTAAAAGAACGCCACTGAATAGTTCATCTTTATAATAATCAGAAGCTGAACCACATTATACGGCACCCAGCATTTATTTGTCATTTTAATATCCAGTTTAGTTTTATCGATGTGGGCATATTTAGTACACGAGTGCACTTTCAAAGTTTGAACCTGTCTCTGTTGAACTCACACCATGTTTGAGTGGTCTGAGTCCATTTCTGACTCTCCCGCCTCAAAATGTGTACGTTTATTTAAAACAATACGGACATAAAGAGGGACTTTTTTGATAAGATAAAACAAGACTACAACAAAGTCCAAAACTTAAATAACATAATGCAGTTCATCTTTTTCTTTTAACCTAAAAAAACAACAAAACAAAATCTACATTTAAAGCCATGGTAGAAAGTCCTTTAATGTCAAATTTTGAAATGTTTAATCTTCTTTGCAAACAATTTTTATTTTTACACCACCTTATAATTCCACCTGTTCTAGATGGAAGTAATTGTTGCCCAGTAAGATTATTTGACATTTTCAGTTATACTTTGAATATCAATATTTAATACAATTTATTATATAATATGCTTTTAAATACAACATATCGTTGAAGACAAAATGCTCCAGATGTCTTGCAAAAAAACCTTTGTGTAGTTCTCACATGTCAGACATCAGTCAGTTTGAGCGTCTTGTGTTTTTATTTTTTTCATTTTTAACAAACAAAATAACCTCACAAAAGAGAAAAGCTAAATAAAAACAAAAATCCGAAACATATCCGAACAATTAAAACGTAGTTTTTCTTCTTTTTGGCTTGTGACGCCTGGTTTTCATGTGATGTCAATATATAAAAGTCTGTATAAGACCTAACTTATCTGGATTCACTTACAGCAATTGCAGGAGCATGTTTAAGCCCTCATGCTTCAGCATCAGTTATTACTTATCTGTTTCCCCCTTTTTTTCAGAGGAATCCAGACCCCCAAGGATGGAAATCAGTGGATTGTAGCTACCTGTTCAGAAAGCAGTAAAAAAACCTGCTCCGCCTCTACCTGTTACCAAAAAATACTCTTACATCCCAATCTCAAAGGTCTTTCATGAATCCATTCACTTTTGATAAAGTTCTGTGTTTAAATGGATTGTGAAATGCTAAACTTTTCATTTATCATCTGCATTGTTTTATACCTTTCTATTAACAAAAGGTCTGCTTGGCCTTTTCCTTTTCTTACCCCCAGCTTCAGTCTCTCCCCGAATTCATCAGCATAGCCTCTTTTATCCTTTCTTCTTTGCATATTCTCTATATTCTGCTCTAAATCAAGAAGAACATCTTTGGCTGAAGGGCTCTTATCATCACATTGTCTAATTTATGAGCTTAATTAGTGATTTTTGTCCTCTCAATTTTTCAGTCTATTGCTAATGAAGGCGTTTTCTCATCATCTCAGACAGTGATGATATGCCAATGATGAAACGAGACTGCTCGTTAATACTACTACTAGTACTACCACTGATAATGATAATAAAATACATATAGGCTTTTTTTTTAAAGGTGTGGTTGTTAGTGAAAGTTGACTATAACTATCCAAAAAAAAAGTGGCAACATCAGTTGGATTTCTTCTTTCTGAGAAGCAAAGTAGAAAATAATGAAGGAATGGAGAACATCTGAACAATTAAGTGAACTCTGGTCCGGAGAAGACGAGTTAATGAGCTGCCATGTGCAGGGAAAGGAGCATCAGGGGCCAGAATTACAAGAGCAGTTTGACGCAGGTTTCAGAATAGGCCGCTAAATGCCGTGCACATCCTCTCCCCGCTTATTTTCATTAGGCTCTGATGACTGCGGAATTGATGCGGCCTGCACGTTATCAAGAGCCACTAATTTCGCATTAACAGCCATTGACTGCTGTCGCCTGATTCGATGGGTTTTTTTTTTTTCGACAATTATCACAATCAGGATCGGAGCCCAAATCGTTTACCTTGACTCCGTGATTATTTGCTCCGTGCCGCGCGCGCTTTGCAAAATTACACCGTGTCAAGAACCCGCAAATAACGTGGAGAGCAGGAGGACGGACTAACCGTCCCCAACAGGCGTGCGCCCTTTTACACCTGCACCTCCGCGCGCAGGCACACTCAGCACGTGGTTTTTTATTTGCATTTATAAAAACGGTCTGCAGAAAACATAGTGGATAGATTAATTTAATTAATGTGGGTTTTGAAGAATAATCTGTAGTGGCATTTCCTTGCAATTAAAGCAGCTACACCTCTGTGTTGAGTGCTCGTGTTGTTTCTTAACAATATGACTGATGATATGATTTTCTTTCCTCCATCAAACTGGAAGTGGGCCTGCATAGTTCTGTAATTACTAAGACAGGAGGAAACAACGGGAAGCGGAGCAGGGGTCTGATTCCATCGTAAAAGACAATAAGAGAAGTAGAACTGTTGCGCCAAAGGAAAGAAAAAAAAAGTTATTACATCGTGAGCAACAGTGAGCTGTTAAAGCCAAGCGCCCGAGACGGCGCACGCGCGCTCTCGCGAGACTTTATTCCCTAGTCACATGACCGCGTTAGTCAAAAACGAGGAAGTCATGAGTTGTTTACCGGAGTCGGAGTTTCCTCGATCTTCGTTTCCAGCCATGTCGATGCGCACATACGTTTTGCTCGTCGTATTTTTATCGAAGGGCATTTGCGGCGTGGTAAATGTCAACGCTGCCGTGTTCGCCGACTCCGCCGCCCGCCTCAGCCTGGCGTCCTCCTTCCCAGAAGACCAGGAGATGAGCGAGTACTGCAGCGAGATGCTCGGCGTCTTCGGACAGAGGTACGAAGCCTGCCTGAAGTGTCTGGTCCCCGCCGCTCGACCCGTCAAACTATGCGAGAAGTGCTACTCCAGCTACGACAGCTTGGTCCACATCTACAACAACATCTCGTCAGACCAGGTAGGCGCTCTTCGTGCGCCTCGAAGCACGTTTGAGGAACTTGTGTTCAATGACAGGCTTCTTCACAGTCACGAGGTTTGTGATGGGACTTTTTGAGGAATTTAGAGGAAACATGAGTCTCGATCCGGGTAAAATATATTTAGTAGATCTGCTCATTTAAACGGAAGAGGGGAAAGCCGGGCTGTCTTCACGAATGGGAGGTATTGAGTGGACGAAGATGTGCTTCTGTGTCCTCAGGTGGGTCCTGGTAATGTGAGCTGCAGGGACAGCCTTCTGCGCAGTGATCGACTCATGCTGCTCTACATGTTGTTTAACAGCCTGAAAGAAGTGTGGAAGGCATCAGACTGCGCACGTAAGTTATACCACAGTGATGTTCAAAACATTCAACAAAAAGAGCGCCGAGTACTTTGTGTAATGATGTCATCCAGTAGGGGAGATGTACAATTTGATACAGAGGTTTTTGTCAAAGACAGTTTTTATGATTTTTGCCTTTTATTTATATATATATATATATATATATATATATATATATATATATATATATATATATATATATATATATATATATATATATATATATATATATATATGGTTGACTGTGATCAGAGTTTGGTCCTATGACCCTCAGAATTCGTCGGTCCACTTCTGTCAGCAGTCACTTAATCAGTGAACACTAGTTTCATTGGGGCCGAACATGCTGATGTCTCATCACATGGTCTGGTGTGGATAAGTTGTTCCTTTTCTTTTTTCATGCTTTTTTTTTTTTTTTTTTTTTTTTTTTTTTTTATAACCAACATTCTGATACAAGTTTGTCTTGGTTTGATCTGTCGGAAGAGTTGAGCTCCACAACATGGGAGGGTTTCTTTCTTTTAATATTTTTCTGAGGAAATCTTATCTGGGTTTCATTTCAGATTCGCTGTGATGGTGTATGAAAAAGAAATCCAGATACTTCTGGACCTAACTGCACCAATACTTTTACAGCTGCAAATCAAACACGGAAACAAAAAAAGTACAAACAGGAAAGTGCAGCACAATCAGGGTTTCTCCAGAGTTAGTTTGACCGAAGTGCACGTCTTCTTTAATAATCAGGTGGAACTGCTTGATACCTTCTCTGCCGCACCAAAAACTTGGTCTGGTCGTAATTGATGATGTTAATACAGGACCATAATGTAGCTTTCATTTGGTCATCTTGTTTTCTTTTCTTCTATCTTGTTGTGCAGAATGCATCATTAAAGACTACAAGGGTCTGACCAATGACACGCTGTACTTTTTGACCTTTTTCAATCAAACCCTCACCTGTTTTGAGAAGTACAAAGAGGTATGATATTATCCGAATAATGATCTTTTTTTCCGTCTGTGTGGATTGTATTTTCAGAAATGAACTCCCTCTGACTGTCTCCCTCACAGGGTAACCACACAGAGCTGTGTAAAAACTGTAAGGCCACATACAGGGGTCTCAACGAGCTGTACAGCCAAATGGAGAAGAACCACACGCTGTGTATGGACATAGAGGATGCGGTATGTGTTTGCAGCGAAGAGGCTCGGAAGCTCACTTTCCACACACAGGTGGATCAGCATCTGAAAATATTCTGCAAATGCACACTGTAGTCCCTTGGATACAACACATCCAAGATAGGACATCTGTGCCTTAGTGAAGCAGAAAAGTTGGGGAAACTGTCATGAGTTGAATTAACGTGCGTTTTTGAAGGGCCTTCTTCTTTTCTGCACTCGGACAATGACGCCGTAACATACAGGAACATGGTGTCATGGTATTTCAGGAACCGTCCTGGAAAGTTGTGTGGCCCGAAATGCAAGAAAAATCAAAGTAAAAGCTTAAAAAGGAATGTAGGATGTTTGTTGAGGACGCACGGAGCGATGAGGCTGAAAGCTAAGTGGTTGATTTAATGGTGTCCTGTGACTGGTCAGCTGAAGTTTATGTCCATTGTATCATTGCCTTGTTTCAGATAAACGTGACCCGAAAACTGTGGAGTAAGAGCTTCAATTGTTCCTTACCCCGCGAGGAGACGGTGCCTGTCATTGCCGTGTCCAGCTTCATGCTCTTTCTGCCCATCATCTTCTACTTGAGCAACTTCCTTCACTCTGAACAAAAGAAACGCAAGCTCATACACCGTAAGTAACCAGCTTAATTCACCCATTGTTACACACGGAGAGGTTTTTAGGGGTTTGGGGTTTTTGTAGAGCGAATTTGGGGGTGGTTGACTCTGATATTGAGGTTTGGCTCTGGATCATAAAAAAAGTTTAAGGATTTCTTTTTTGTGTGTGTGTGCGTGTGTGTGTGTGGGGGGGGCTTTGAAGAATTCAAATTTCCTTCTTTGACTCAAGGAAGGTTCTTAAGAAAAAGCTTCTTGTGCTCTAGAACAATAAGTCTCATGTGGTGGCCAAGGACTTATATCAGTACCAGAATTTTCCAACCTTTTGCAGCTCAAAACACCACAATAAACATGTTTTTTTCCCTAGAATTCTAACTCGCAAAAATGCGTCATGAAACACCGTAATATCTACATGTTTAAACTCCGATGAAAATGGAAACAAAGCTGGATTTCAGGTAGATCAGTGCTCCTTAGTTCCCTTTTTAAATGCCTAAGTGATAATAAAGCAAATTCTAACTAAAAATATTAGCCACAAATAACACTGAGAAATACATTAAGACCTAAACCTCTCTCTGGGCACATGTCAACCCTCTAAAACTCTTCTGTATTCGTCAAATGTACCTACCTGTAAGCTTTGTTCAGTGAAAATAATTGGCAGATTCGGGCGACATCTGTCACTACCATGTACTTGGGCAGCGTATCATTCCTTTCAGACGAGTACCTTCATTTTTGTCTGGGCTTCCTGGTATCACAAATCAAAGTAGATGTTACCATTGAGCATCCCTGCTGGGAAAAGAAAATCGACAAAAAATGTCCTTAAAATGCATGGCAGGTGCTGGACAGAACTGAACATATTTAAACCCTTGAAATGATCTCTCTTACACAATTGTATGGAGAGTTTTGGTGCCTGGATTTGGCTTTCTGTTTTTTTTGGGGGTTTTTTTTCTGGCAAATGTTGGATTTGTGTCCAAGGAGGAGAGTTTGTGGTCAAAACATTACTGTGCTATTTATAATGCATCCTTTTGGGAGCATTATTTTGTAGGGTGTGTATTTTATTTTCCAAGTACAGCGCGATTTACTGACCAGGCACAATACAAAAGAGGACGCCACAGCTCTCCAGATAAAGAAAAGATAAACAAAACTGTAAATAACTGGATCAGCGATTGTTTTGAAGTGTCTCAGCTTAGTAACGTCGTGTTTTCTCTTTACAGCCAAGCGAGCGAAGTCGTACACCAGTCTGATGAACATTCAGGACAAACAGAGTTGAGGCGACACCGGTGACGGAGACTGGGAGTATGTTTGTCCTCTCGCTGCCTTAATCCCGAACCCATCTGAAACCTCTGAATGTTGAGTATTCAGCGGCTGTTTTCTTTTTTTTCCCCAACAGTATTCAGAGGACTCCATGGATCACAATATATTGAACTGAAAAGGAAATGCACTCGATTTTATAAATGCACTAAAGAGACTTTGGGCCTATGAAATACTTTCTTTTGCATTTTGTCCCTTTTTTTTAATATAGTAATTTGTGCATATGCAGAGTTAGGATTTTCTGAGGGGTTTGTGGACCTAGTTGCTCAAGTTTTAACTTGTGTCGGGAGTCCATAAAGCAGAACCTGCGTTAAACTCGATGTACAGCCTACTTTACAAACTTTTACTCAGATTCTTGTTAATGTTTCTGCACGATAGCCTCTTAATCCTCCTCTGGCTTCTCCTCCCTTATTAACTCGTGAACAATCTTCAGGTTGTTTAGTGCATCCTGCTGCCACTGGAGAGAGCGAATGGTTTGAATGCTGTGTGTGTTTGTGTGCGAGACCATGTGTGTCCACCTGTATATGCGTGCCTGTATGTACTCCATTTATGGGTGGAGAAATGGGTTTTCTGTCTCTAATGTAAGTCCAGAAGAGAGCTGCAAAAAGGAAGCACTTGATGTCCATTAGTGGCGACATGTATCTGCTGTAAGAAGGCAGGGGTGGGGTGGGGGTGCACATTGGTGTGATGGGAAGTAAATAAAGACATAACACACAATGTACAAGCTCTCCAAAGTACCACACTGTGATGTTACCTGTTTTCTAGTCAGTGTTTTTTGTGGTTGCATAAAGCTTTTAATGTGCTTTTTTGTCATTTTTCCACTGATGTTTAATTTAATTTGTCAAAGGTTTCTGACTGAACTCTTTGGGAGTGATAAGTGCGGAGTTGATGAATATGCTTTGTAATAATCTAAACCTTGATTATGGATGCATGAATCCAAAAAAGAGATATTAGAATCATGAACATGGTGTAAATAGTTGCGCTTTAATTTAAGTGTAAACACATGTCATCACTGATTATTTGAACACCATTTAAGCTCTGCATTTAAATGTTGAAACTTATAAATGTTGCTGTCTTTTTAAATGTTTGTTTCTGCATGTAAAGCTGTAACCAAATAGCCAAATGGCTTTAAAAGCCTTTATCTTCAAGGTCTAAGCTGATACTGGGTGGAAAATAGGTATGGTTCCGTAAAGAGAATTATGTTGTGTACATGCTTATTACAAAATAGACCAATTTATTTGTAAATAAAAACATCTTAATTTCAGCATTTATTTTAATTCGAATAATAATCAAATTTATCCAGAAATGCAGATTAAGTCTCTTTGATACAAAAACTTAAGACTTCACCCTCCCCGTGAAGGTCTAGACATGCTGGTTTCACTAAATGTTTCTAAAAATTGTGTTATTGATGATGAGGTTACAATTATGTGTGAAAACATCTGATATTCACAGGATTTGGCACAAATGGTGTTTTGCAGGGAACACCCTGCTTATTTCAGCAAAAGCAATGCAAAACCATATTTTATACTAGTATCACACAGCAGTAAAATATTAAAAAGTAGCCTGCCAGCAGTGCTGACTGAGCACCTATTAAAAACGTTTCATTTTATAAAAAGAAATATAAATAAATACATGTTGTACACATGCTTAATACAATATAGGCCAATACATCTGCAAATAAACACCTCAGTTTCATTATGTATTCTTATTGAAATAACTATTTTTTTTCCTCCTCTTCCAAAAATAAAATATTGGTATAATCTGTTTTGGAAACTTCATAAGCTTAAGCAAATTTTAAGAGCTTTTGTTTCTGCTTATTTACCTTTTTTTTAATGTACTTTTGAAGGAAATGCTATTTTGTTTTTAGTTAAATTTCAGTTTAGCTCTTGTGATTTTAAGTTATACTGTTTTTGTGTTTGTTTTTTTTATGGGGTGCATGCATAATTTTACCAGTTTTACTTTAACTAGAGCTCAACCTCCAAATTAATGCATCTGCAGAAAGTATTTAGTATATACTAATAGGCTCTATTTTCAAAATATCCCCAAACAGGTTAATCTTTTACATATCAGTAAGTCCCTGCGTGGCTCCTCTCCGTGACTTTAACGTGCAGTAAGCGTGCGCTTACACGGAGCAGTTAACCGGCAGCCGCGGGTCCGCAGCTCTGTTTTACGGCTGCTTCTATGCACAGGGCTGCTCCTTGTTCTCAGGCGACTTGCGTTTCTCACTGTGAAGGATTTTTCTGCGTTATTAACAGCTAATCTAAACGTGGGATAAAGATACTTGGCCAAAAAAAAAAAAAAAAAAAAAATGGCAGCAACACATCCGTTAAACTCCTGTGGCTTTTCGGTCTTTTGGAGCGCAGCGGCTCGGAGAGCATTAGAGACACGCAGGGTCACATGATCCCGCCGCGGAGCTGCAGAGAGACAACCCGGACCGGGGTTGTCGAGGAAAAGCCACCGGTCACACTGGACCGGAGCCTGCCACGTGACCGAGGCGACCGATGGAAAAGCTCCGGTGGACTCAAGAGAATTAGGCGAAAGTTAATGGTGGAAAAAGAAGTTAGGTCCGTATACTTCATCACAAGAATGCAGGAGTGGATTAAGCAATCATCCTGCCTTGTGTAACAAGTGACATCTAAGACACAACAAACGGCCAATCACACCTGCATATGTTTACTTTTGCTGCTTGATGTATGAAATTAATCTAAAACGTTAACTAATTATGCACCAGATGGGTAAAGAAAAAAAAAGAAGGCATGTATAGTGATAAAACTTCCTGCACATTAAAGCTCTTTCTCACCTTGCACGACCTCAAGTTTCATTTGTACAGGTGATGTAGAACAGCTGATTTACGGCAGGCAAAGACAAGGAAAGACAACGTTTTGTTTGTTTGTTTTTTGCAAGTCCTGCTTAGGAAACCCAAGGAACTAAGATAACTAACAGTAGTCAGACAGATGGAGTTTGGGGCAGCATGCCTTCTCAGTCCTAAGAAAAACAGTGATGTAGTGCATACACCCTGCACTGCATCGCTGCTCATTATTCTCATTAAAGATCATGGCCTTTTGGCAGTCAGTAGTGCTCTATTTGCATATATGATCCAGTATTTCATCCTTAAAGCATTCTAGATTTTAAATTCTTATTTATCTAATAGCTATTACAAGACTATTTTTCTAAACTCATTTTCATTTGTTTAAAGGGGTTATAGAACTAGAAAGCCTTTAATGTCATTGTACATTGTGCAACAAAATGTAAGAGCTCTTTTTTTGGGTGTAAAGTAAAAGTCAAAGGTTAAGTATTTTTTCTCAGCATTGTTTACATACGCATGCATACCAACTTACGTACACACTTTGCAGAGCTTAAAAATCAATTAAAAAGGTAGATATTAGTGCACATTTGAATGAGGTTTTCTGCTAGTTTTTATTCAGTGTGATGATGTTTGTAGGTAAGAAGCTGTTCTTGAGTCTGTTAGTTTTGGTTCTAACAGCTCTGTACCTCCCGCCATCTGGTAGGAGGTTGAACCAGTGAGAACCTGGGTGGGTTGGGTCCTCGATGATGCCTCTCGGTTGCTCGGAGGGCAAAGTGCTGCATGCAGTGCCTGTAAGTTTAACTATATAACAATACTTGTGGACAAAATCACAGGAGTGATGTATTTATATTCAACACATTGTATTTTTATGATTTAAAATGTGTGATGGGGATCTTCTACTGTTGGTCATGTTAAATTGTTAAATAAAGAAAAAATCTAATAATATTTATAGAATATAGGCTATCTTGATCTGCAAAATAACCACAATCGCCAGGTAAAGTGTGTACTGCCAGGTGAGCTCATACAGAGCTGATCTAATCTGTATGCAAGTATTTCAATATTTTCCACTGCAGATTACAGTCACAAAGTTTCATAAAAAGAGAGAAAAGGAGTCATTTCATTACATTATGGTTATGTAGCAGGTGCTTTAATTGAAAAGCAACTTACAAATGAGGAACACAAGCTCTGAATGAACTGAAATCAGGAAAAGAAGAAAATCTTTTGTGCCTTGGAAACAGATAATTGGCTTTTAGATGCGTGTGCAGATACATTTGCAATAATAAATGCATTTTAACTGAGTGCATTATTGCTCATTTACACCTGCTCAACATATTAAAATGGATTAGCATCAAGACAGATCTACCAGGGAGCACTGGGGCATGAGGCAAGGCAAGGCAAGGCAAGGCAAGGCAAGGCAAGGCAAGGCAAGGCAAGGCAAGACAGGGCAAGGCAAGGCAAGGCAAGGCAAGGCAAGGCAAGGCAAGGCAAGGCAAGGCAAGGCAAGGCAAGGCAAGACAGGGCAAGGCAAGGCAAGGCAAGGCAAGGCAAGGCAAGGCAAGGCAAGGCAAGGCAAGGCAAGACAGGGCAAGGCAAGGCAAGGCAAGGCAAGGCAAGGCAAGGCAAGTTTATTTGTATTCTACATTTCAGTAGGGCAATTCAAAGGGGTTTTACATAATGAAAACTCGGAAAATAAAGGGAAAAGAAATATGAGTTAAAGTCCAGTGGCATATTAAAGAAAAGTTAAACTTAAGCGAGTACTGAGTACTGAAATTAACATTGTTTAAATCTAAATTCAGAATGGTTCCAGTAATTCAGTCAAAGGCGGCCATAAACAGATCAGAGGGTTTCAGCATTCCTGCAGTTTTCTGGAAGTTTGTTCCAGATCTGTGGAGCATAAAAGCTGAATGCTGCTTCTCCATGTTTGGTTCTGATTCTGGGGACGAATCAGACCTGAACCAGAAGACCTGAGGGGGTCTGGATGGTTCTGGTCTTGGATTTTTTCGACTCTACACCAACTGTAAGACAGGGAGTTTTTATTTATAACACCACTCTGTTGCAAACTTAAGGCCTCTCTGTGTTTACAGGCTGAATTTCCTGAACTTTACTAGATGATTTTGAAAGCAAATTTTGGCATCTTTTGTTAATCTTTAAAAAAAAAAAAAGACCAGTTCATTTTAACCGATGGATTAAATGCCATCTTCTCTGTTGCATTCATATAAAACAACCTACAAATAAATAAATAAATAAAATAAATAAATACATAAAAAAAATCCCCCATTAATTTTAGTCCAATGCCGTGCAAAAAGATTGTACAACTAATCCACTTACAAGGAGCTTGATTTAGAAAGACCATAAGAATGACTTCTCTGTGAACGTGGTGATTTATGTGAAAGAAATTAACAAGATTTTCAAGTATGACTCATAACTTGATCTTGAATGTGCATAGTTCAAAAGTTGATTAAAAAAAGGTGTGTGCTGAGGGTGGGGGCGGGGGTGCAAGGGACAATAAAAATCTATTAAAAAACTTCAGCAAGATCAGAAACAATATTTAAAATGTGCTGATGGCAAGATAATATACTAATATGTCTTATCTGTTATGAGCTATGTTCAGATTTTTGATAGTTACTCGGTAATATATGATTTTAGGGTGAAACGAAAACTCTTTAACCCACACCTATGGAGATTAAAATACTTCTTCTGATTAACCCAAGCTGACCCTTTTCATCTAAATAACTAAGCAAACGTGTTGATGTCGAAACATTAGGATGACAACTAAAGATGAGCTGATGGTTGACGCTTGAAATAATGATTAAAAACTCAAAGAAGGATAAACCTGTTAATGCCTGAAGGGACTGATAGGTGGCTTCAATGATCAGTTCAACAGACGAGCAGAACTTTTCATCTCTGCAGCAGCCCAATTGTCTCATTGCAACGTTTGCATCTGTGTTTGCCCCCGTCGCCCGCCTCCTCTTGATATCACAGTTAAAGATTTAGAGAGAACAGACTTCTGTTGTTCACCTGCTTACAATACACAGATGGCAAAAACACACATCCACTTGCATACATTACCTTGGGACAAGGCCAGTACATTTGATAATTGAACTAGCAGGAGATGCTCTTAATGTTGTTTGTGAATTCAGCCTTCTGCTTTCTTTTCTTTTGATAAATCTTATTTATTAAGTTCCATGTTTTGCTGCTTCCATAACAAGGCCATAGCCTTGTCTAGACTAAATGTTTTTATATTTGTGTCATCCTTCAATCTTCTGTGGCTATTCTGTGAAGTGCATCCAATATTCTGAAGCAGCGAATGTCTCATTTGTTAAGGAAATATTAAGAAACAGTTAGTTTGGACTTATGATCTTATGCAACCCCCACCAACAACACTCTAAGCTGTCAGTTAGCTAACTGGCTAAAGGTCAGGCTTAGATTATGCACCTCTCAACCCCTGAGCAATGAATATGATGCTTTGTTAAACAAGGAATAAACATATTGGCCTGGGGTAGGAATTAGCACACACTCTCCCTGTTTTACTGAGCAAGCAGAGTGAATAAGACTTATTATACACCTGTGAGTTGGGTCAAAGTCTGTCAAGCCCTAGATTATAGTATTATGATAGATTATAGAATCACTCCCTAATAGCAGTCATTCAGTTTGTAATCTCAGCAGCTTGATGCAAAAGCACTCAGGGTTCCAGCTAAGGGTCTTTTGAATATAAGGCATTCTCCTCATTCACCTCACATTTTTTTTTCAAAGGTCTTATGACAAGTCAGCTGTTGGTGACATCACAGATGCTGGATCATATGTCAGAAACCTTTGCTGGCCATGTCCCTTGAGGCTCAGCAGCAGCCAAGGACTCTTGAGGGCAAAAGAGCGAGAGCTGCCCCGGGGGGTGCAGGCATTGAAGGACGAGGGGCTGCTCTTCAGGGCAAGAACATCTGACCCATGTGAGGGTTTGTTTGTGCTTGCAACAGTGACATGACAGTGCTCATCTTGATATCAGCTTGGGGAGACGTTTATCACTTGTCAGTTGTTTCAATTAGGAAGTCCAGATTGTGTGTGTGTGTGTGTGTGTGTGTAACTCTCTGGGTTTCTACTCGTGCTTTATGCTGCCTGTACTGAGCCCACATGGATTTGACACACTTCAACCTTTTCAACTTGTGGAACCTGAGATGCTTGGATCACAAGGCTGTAGCGCCATCCTAAGTCAGTGTTGATAAATTACATTCAGAATGCAGTTCAAAGACAGACCATGTTTAGCAAAAGCTGATATATTTAAGTGATTATTAAAGGTGAAATCTGTTTTAACTATTATATATAACACATAGTGTTTACATATACTTTTAAATTTTAAATAATTTAAAACAAATAGATTTATTGTCATGTTAATTGTTAAAAAAGTTAATTTATATTGCATCATTACCTTCCACAGCTTTTTTTTTTTTTTTTTTACTTTTCTCTATTATCTAAAATACAAAATCTGTAAAATCCAGGGTGTAAAGCGAGCTGCCATATATTAATTAGTACGGCTGTGAAAATGACATTACCACTAGATGGCAGCAGTAAGTCGAGCATAGTTATAGCAAGAGCTGTCGGTTTTTCTCTTTCAATGGGCTTCCTCAACACTAGTAACAGTTTATAGTGATAATAATAACGATGCAATTATGATAAGGCGTATCTGCAAGAAAATCTATAATTCTGTTTGGAGTTTAATTTAAAAGATGAGCCATACTGTGAAAAAAAACAACATAATAGTAGTCTAACTGGAAAGCCTTGACCTTAAAGATATCAGGCATCAAAGCAACACCCTTCAACACCCTTGTCAACAACTTAAATTATGTGAAAAAACATCCATGACAAGTCCCCCTTTCCCCCCGAAATAAAGTTAAACCAAAACAGCCAAAATGCATAAAATTACTTTCATAGTCCTTCCATGTGTCATGTAGTTGAGACTGTGTTTTACGATGGCACTAAAAGGCAGCATTCTTTGCTTTTCCGGTTGTTGTCTCCATAGTAACGTTTATGAAACAGACCCACGACCTTTGGTAGCAACATATTTTCGACTAAACCACCACACCGATTTATAACTACATTTATAAATATTTCGACTAGCAACTATTTTATATAACATACCCTGAATATGGAAGTAGCTGATAACGATCCAGAAGAACAACGCGAATCCCAGGTGTTGTCCGAAAGTCAAGACTCCCAGGACGGGTAAACAGCTTGGATGTGTTTGCTTGATATTTATATTCAAGAGAAACTAAAAATGTTATTACACACAGATTAAACAAAAAAAAAAAATTACTTACGTAGTTTGCTTACTTTACTTACGTATCTCTAGGGTATCCAATCGGGATGTTGAGGATGATGTCAGAGTCGAGACCAAGGAGGAGAGCAAAAGTCGAGAAGAGGAAACGGAGGAAAGGCAAAAGGTTTCAGTAATTACATGGTTCCTGTTCTCTGCAATTTCTGTTACTCATCAACAGTCCTGTTCCAGTATTCCTACCACTAACTCAGACTAGAAGCAAGTCAGAGTAATTTCTGGAGAACCAACCAGCAGTACTCCAAATCTTGATGTAATAATTGCACGGACTAGATTTTCTGCATTACTCTGAGATGAGATTTTAATTATTATTATTATTTTTGTTTTACAAAATAACAAATGTAAAAATAAGGAAACCTGCTTCATGATTTAAAAGACAAATCCTTGTCCAGAATAGGCGTAAGGTCCCTCTCAGTTGTACTAGATGCAAAAGTAATGTCTTGAAGAGTTGCTAAATGATTAGATAGACAGAATTCCTAGTATTATGATGTTTATTATGATCCATAGTATTATGACGTTTATGTCTATTAAGATATGATGCAAGTCTATTTAGTTTACAAGTTTCATTTGGCCTTGAGGAGAGATGAATGTGCATAATGATAAAAGTGTTTGCCATACTGCATAATAATAACAATAGTAATATTAACTAATAGAAGGATATACAGAGCGAAAAGAAGCAGTCTAAGTACAGGATCCTGTGGAACACCGTAACCAGCTCTAGTGTATGCAGAAGATTCCTTCTTCACATCAGCAAACTGGAATATATCAGATAAATATGACTTAAACCAAACTGCTGCTGTTCCTTTAATCCCAATAACGCGAAACACACGTTGTGTGGGTTGAAAGTAATCTTAAATGCCACCAAAACAAAATTTGTGGTATTTTCAAAGGCAAAATCAAAGTCAGTGAATCTACCATGTGTCACTAATTCTTAGGGTTCTGAGATAAAGCAAGTTTCACAACACAGATACTTGGGGATTTGGATTGACAGTGCTCTCTCTTTGGTGCTGCATGTTGAGCAACTGACTAAAAAAACTTAAGTTGAAATTGGGCTTTTTCTTTCAAATCAAGTGTTGCTTCTTTTTTTTTTTAAGCCAAAAAGAGACTTGTCTTTGTTACTTTAATGTCTGTGCTGGGCTATGGTGATGTGATTCGATGCCTCCTCACAACGTCTGGATACAGTCTACTATAGAGCTTTGGAGTTTGTCACTAATCTCAAAGCTGTTACTCACCACTGCAGTTTTCATGCTTGGGTTGGATGGTCTGCTTTGTCTTTCCACACTTCTGGCTGTAGATGTTATGGATGATTACCATCAGGCATGATTACAATGACCTTTGAAACATTTAAAGATTTCAAAAAAAGTAGATAAATAAATGATCAAGCTTCTGCAAAAGAATTCTAGTGATCAAATTAATAATATACAGCACTGCGCTTTAACGTGACAAGTATATACACAAAGCCAAGTTGTTGTAAGATTTTTAAAATTAATATCAATTAATTTTATCCTATTTCCTCAGAGGATATTCAACCTGCAGAGAGATCTGAAAACATTAGTGACCAACGTCCAAATTGCAGCTGACATGAGAGTACAAAGGACACATCAGGACAAAGGACAAGGATTTAGGTAATTCTTCTGAAACATGAACCGCAGCGTCACCGTTATCGTTTTTCCCTTCATCCATTCTTTATGCAACAATTTTTGTCACAGAGCAGAGTTGTTGGAGAATCATGTAAAGATGAGCCAGGAAAAATCTGAGGAGATCACGATGGGGTGGACATTAGCTCATCAGAAGCTGATCCCTCAGGAGCTGCAGGAAGACTTAGACAGTCAGAAGGAGAAGTTTACTGCTCTAACAGAAACCAAGAAAAAACTCATCAATTACCTGCAACAGGTAACATGTATCAGTCAAGTGATAAATGTTTAAAAACTAGGCTCTAAAAAAAATAAATCAAATCAGAAAGATAAAACTAAATGTAGAAGAATATCAATGTTAATACCTTATGATTATGACCAAGTTGTGCTGAACAGGACCTCAAGCTGCAAGACAAGGGGTATGTGAACAATCTTAAGAAGAATACAGAGGATACGGACCTGATGCACGAGAGGATTGGGGACCTGAACAAAACCCTGATCAAAGCCTACAGGGAGGAACTGGCCCAGGCTGAGGTAGGATCAGAGTAAAAGCTGAGTAAAAAGCAGGTTTGAATGTTTTATTGAATGCATCTAAGACTGAGAGATGGGTGAGACAGAGACGGTCTTTGCAAACGTAAGCCACAGTGGATACAATAGTTATGTTGAACTTATTTATATCTGATTTCATTTCTGTTCTTTTTATATGTTTATCATAGTCATTATCATGTCAACGGATGGATTTTAACTTAAATGTTTAAATGTAAACTAAAATAGCCTAATAATTGCAGTTTCTTTTGTTGGCAGAATGGTCACCAGCAGGAAATTAAAGTCCGACTAACAAACGACATAAATGAAAGTGAATGGGACTTGAAGAATCTTTGGGACAAAGAGGTCAGAATAATAATGTTAATACATAAAAAACAAAAACAAAAACCCCTCCCCACATACACACGCACACACACATGCACGGACACACGTGTAGACACAACTTCCAGTCATCTTTCATCTTCTTTTATGCATTTTGCTTCACATATGTCGGATCAACTCTGCTTCCTAATGACTTCCACTCTGCTTCTAGCTTGAGAGGTTGACGGAGTGGACAAAGGAAGTGGAGATGAATGAGGAGACATTTCACAACACGCTCCTGGAGATCACCCACAGAATAAAAATCCAGGAGCTTGAGAAGGAAATGCGAAGAGTCAGTTTCTTTACATTTGATGACATTTGAATGTTAATTTAAACAGGAAAGACAGATGGCTGTCACTGATTGCCTTTCTGATAATGAAGTATACCAATCAAAAACCTTTACACCACTGTTTAATTCACAACATTATGTTTGTAGTAAAGGGCCTACTTTTCTTGGCAAAATAGCTGTGACTCATCAGGTCATGAAGAAGTGGATCCTTTTGGTTCTTAGGGCTGCAGGGACCGAGTTCCCAAAGTTTACTTTGGGAACTCAGTTTGACCAAAGTTCTGGGTTTACAAGCAGTTCTTGTGATATGAGAAGTCACCTGTCCAGACTGACACCCTAAACATTGTCAGCAAGATTAAAATGAGATGATTAGTGTCATTCTCTTCATCCTCAGTGGTATTAATGTTGTTGTTGATTGGTGACACTATATTCTACTTTACGCTCACACTTTTTTAACAGACTGAAAACCACTCTTGGCTCTGCAGGATTGGAGTAGCTTATTTAGACGCTTTAATGGCATCGATAAGTTCCTGGATTTACAGGATTTATGGGAAACGCAACATCAAAACCTACTGCTGGCCACAATCAGCAAATATAGAGACGAGATCCACAGGTAGCGTCTTGTCTTTCACGTGAACACACGCACAGCGATTACACACTGCTAATTCGAGAGCTTTGTGTTTTAGGCTGAAAGAGGAGGTGGAAATTCAAGAAAACGAATCTATCACACAAGAAAAACTGTTTGCAAAGCAGAGACATAGGGTTTCTGAGAACTGCAAACATAATGACCAGAAATACAAACGCACACACATGAAAATCAAGTGAGTAATAATTAACTACTTTTTGATTCCAGTCAATACTGACATTGCATAAGAAACACCTCTAACACTCTTTGTAAATGTTCTCCCCCCGTTTTTCAATTTATCCAGGCACTTTGCAAACGTGGATGACAGAAACCTTGAGAAGATGTGGCTACTGACTGAAGCAGAGCTGAAGCAAGTACTGGAGCGGGCTTTGGCCATAGACTCACTGATCTGCAAGCAGTATTTTGGTTTAGCCTGGAAGCGGCCTAATTTGCCCTCCCTGGAGCTCTTCGGT